>VCJN01002789.1:0-77128 GCA_006384855.1 Tetraselmis striata
AGAAAGGCGGAGAATTCTACACCCCCCATCATGTCGTGCGGCTGATTGTCGAACTGCTGGACCCCCAGCCGGGCATGCGCATCAGCGACCCCACCTGCGGTTCGGGCGGCATGCTGGTGCAGGTGGCCGAGCATGTGGCGAAGCTTGAAGGCAAGCGGCTGGGCGAGGCGCTCAACATCACCCTGCATGGGCAGGAAAAGAACCTCGGTACATGGGCCATCGCCAAGATGAACCTGCTGCTGCACGGGCTTCGCGATGCGCGGATTGAGAAGGGCGACACGATCCGCAATCCGCGCCTGCTCGATCAGGACGGCAATTTGTTTCTCTATGATCGCGTCATCGCCAACCCGCCCTTCTCCCTCGACAGCTGGGGCGCAGACGATGTCAAAGGCGATACCGAGAAGAAGGGTCATAACCGCTTCATCTATGGCATCCCGCCCAAGAATATGGGCGATCTGGCCTTCGTTCAGCACATGGTGGCGACACTCAACGCCAAGGGCGTGTGCGGGGTGGTGATGCCGCATGGCGTTCTGTTCCGAGGCTCGGGCGATGGGCGCATTCGCAAGGCGATGCTGGAGGCCGACCTGTTCGAGGCGATCATCGGCCTGCCCGAAAACCTCTTCGCCGGCACCGGCATCCCAGCAACTGTCTTGATCCTCAACAAGGCGAAAGCGCCCGAGCGCACAGGCAAGGTGCTGTTCATCCACGGCGCGAAGGAGTTCGAGGAGCGGCCCAAGAAGAACATTCTGGGCGAAGGCAATATCACGCGGATCGTTGATGCCTTCGCGGCATGGAAGGATGAGGAACGCTTTTGCCGCGTCGTCGACATGGCGGAGATCGAGGAGAACGATTTCAACCTCAACATCTCCCGTTACATCGACACTCTGGAACCTGAAAAGCCGATCGATGTGCAAGCCGAACTCACCAAGCTCTGGGACGCTGAAAAGGCGCGGGATGAAGCAGCAGCCCGCATGAACGCCCTTCTCAAGGAGATGGGTTATGTCGGTTGAAGTGCCCAAGGGGTGGCGGGAGGTGCGCATCGGTCAAATCGCGCGCGAAGTTTCCACCAGAAACCACGGGGCACTGATGTCCCGGTCCTCAGCATGACAAAGCACCGAGGCTTCGTTCGTTCCAACGAGTATTTCTCAAAATCCGTACACAGCACAAACACCGGGCAATACAAGATCGTGAACCGTGGGCAGTTCGCCTATGCCACGATTCATCTGGACGAAGGCTCCATCGACTATCTGAAGAACGAGGACACGGGCTTGATAAGCCCGATGTACACTGTCTTCGAGATCAACCCTGAAGATATCGATCCTGAAATCGCGCTGCGGAAATTCAAAAGATTTGCGCTGAGTGGTCGCTTCGATCCCTATAGCAACGGCGGGGTCAATCGCAGAAAGTCGATCCTGTTCAGGGATTTATCTGCATTCAAATTTGCGCTCCCCCCGCTCGCTGAACAACGCGCAATTGCCGAGGTCCTGGGCACGGTGGAGGCGGCTATCGCCAAGACGGAGGCGCTGATTACGGCGCTCGTCAATGCGAAGAACGAGATTTTGGAAGACCGGCTGCAAGCCTCATCAGACAGAGGGTGGAAAACATCTCGATTGCGCGATGTCGCAACAATTCGAACCGGGATATCCAAGAGCAAGGAACGAAAACTCAAGAATCCGCTTTCAGTCCCGTACCTGCGCGTCGCCAATGTTCAGGATGGATATCTTGATCTGGCAGAGATCAAAACGCTTTTGATCGAACGGGACCAGTTGGAGCGCTACTCTCTTAGAAAAGGAGATGTTCTCTTCAACGAGGGCGGCGACTTCGACAAGCTCGGGCGAGGTTGTGTTTGGAATGGTGAGATATCTCCCTGCGTTCACCAAAACCACGTGTTTGCGGTCCGATGCAAACCTGCGCTTAAGCCAGAATTTCTTGCATTGCTGGCCGCGAGCCGAAAGGGCAAGGCTTACTTCCGGCTTTTCATCGAAGCAAACAACAAATCTCGCGTCGATAAATACCAGCGATCTGCGCTCATTTCCCGTTCTTTTACCTGAGGTGAACGAGCAAATTGAAATTGCCGCCATCGCAAAGACCTTTGATGAGAGAATTGCTGCGGAGAAGGCAAGCCTTGCGTTTGTAAATCAATCCCGCACCGCCCTCGCCCAAGAACTCCTCTCCGGCCGCATTCGCCTCCCGGAAAGCCTCATCGCGCGCCATCGCGGCAAAGCCGGACAGGCCGCATGACCCAAGTGAATGACCAGTTCGAGCGCGACTGGGTCGAGGAACCGGCGGCGGACCTGCTGCGGGTGCTGTTCGACTATAAGCCGCTGTCTGCCGACGAGGTAAGGCGCCTGCGCGAGGGGCTTTCGGCCGAGCCGGTTCTGACAGTGCGTCTGGCCGAATGCCTGAAGCGCCTTAATCCATGGTTGGACGAGGATGGCGTGCGCCGCGCGGTCGCCGCCGTCACGCGCGTTTCCGCTGTCGATGTGATGGAAGCCAATGAGGCCGCCTACACGGCGCTGACCTATGGCGTGACCGCCGCCCATACCGAAGGCGGCAGACGGCAGGACCGCACTGTGCGGTTCTTCGATTTCGACAATCCGTCCGCGAACACATTCGAGTTCGCTCGCCAAGTCGCGATCAAAGGTCCGCGTCAGGAGATCATTCCCGATCTCATCGTTTATTTGAACGGCCTCCCGCTGGCGGTGATCGAGTGCAAATCGCCGTCACTGGCCGATCCAATGGGCGAAGCGATTCGCCAGTTTCGCCGCTATGAAAGCCGCGACGAGTTCTCAGGCCTTGGCGCACCGCGCCTGTTCGAGACGGCGCAGATTTCCATCGCGCTCGCCCGTGACACGGCGAAATTCGGCACCACGCTGACCCCGTTGCGCCATTGGGCGGAGTGGAAGGATCCCTATCCGCTGACGCTTGATGCGCTTTCCGCGCAACTGGGCCGGACGCCAACCGGGCAAGACATCTTGCTCGCCGGGCTTCTCTCTCCGGCCAATCTGCTCGATCTCGTCCGCAACTTCGTCATCTTTGAGACCATCGACGGGCGGCGGATCAAGAAAATCGCGCGCTATCAGCAATTCGTCGCCGTCGGCAAGGCGATTGAGCGCATCCGCACCGCATCCAATCCCCAGCGTCGGGGCGGGGTCATCCATCATACCCAGGGTTCGGGCAAATCGCTGACTATGGTGTTTCTGGCGACCAAGCTCAGACGGCTGCCCGAAGCCGAGAACCCGACCCTCGTCATCGTCACGGACCGCACCGATCTCGATGACCAGATCACCGGGCAATTCCAGCGCTCAGGCTTCGCCAACCCCATTCAGGCCGAAAGCGGAGCGGCGCTGCGCGAGGCTCTCTCAGGCGGGGCGGGGACGACCGTCCTGACGACCGTTCACAAGTTTCACAGCGCCGTGCCGAAAGGCTCATCTGTTATTTCCAAGGCGCGCAACGTCTTCGTCATGGTCGATGAAGCGCATCGGACCCAGTATGGCGCTTTAGCCGCCCGCATGCGTGCCGGACTGCCCAATGCCTGCATGATCGCCTTCACCGGTACGCCCATCGACAAGAAGGACCGCAACACCCGCGAGGTCTTTGGCGATTACCTGCACCGCTATCTCATCGATCAGGCTGTGAAAGATGGCGCCACCGTCCCGATCTTCTACGAAATGCGCGACGCGCAACTCCGGATCGACGGACGCGATCTCGAACGGGATATTCGGGCGGCCTTTCCCGAACTGTCTGACGACGATATTGAGAAGCTGAAACGCGGTATGCGGCTGCAGGAAAAGCTGGCCGGAGCCGAGGTCCGCGTTGAGGCCATCGCCAAGGACATCCTCTCGCACTACCGAAGCACCATCGAACCGAACGGTTTCAAGGCACAGATCGTGACGGTGAGCCGTGAGGTCGCCGTGACCTATGTCGAGGCCTTAAGGAAGCTTGGCGCGCCCGAATGCGCGCTCATCATGTCCACGTCGAACAATGACAACGCCCGGCTGCAAGCCCATCACCTGTCCAAGAGCGAGCGCGACACCTTGATTGGCCGCTTCAAGAAGCGTGACGATCCGCTGAAGATCCTCGTGGTGTGCGACATGTTGCTGACCGGCTTTGATGCGCCGGTTGAGCAGGTTCTGTATCTCGACGCGCCTCTGCGCGAGCATACGCTGTTGCAGGCCATCGCCCGCGTCAACCGCACCGCTGAGGGTAAGACCTATGGGCTGGTTGTCGATTATTGGGGCGACAACAAGCGTATCGCGGATGCTCTGGATATGTTCTCCGAAGAGGATGGCATAGCGAGCGCGCTCCGTCCGCTGTCCGAGAAAATCCAGCTTCTTGAAAGTCGCCACAGAGCCGCGATCCGGCTTTTCGAAGGGCTTGACCGTCAGGACGATGCGGCATGCGTCGACCTGCTGCGCCCCGATGATATCCGCGCCAAGTTCGAACTCGATTTCCTGCGCTTCGCCGAAGCCATGGACATGGTCTTGCCCGACCCCAAGGCCTTGGAAGAGCCTTATCCGTCCGACCTGAAATGGCTGTCGCGCATTCGCGTTCTGGCTCGCCGCGCCTATCACGAGGAGCCGTTTGATCCCAAGGACTATGGCGCGAAGGTGGGAGAGATCATCACCAGCCATCTGTCCGTGTCGGGTGTCGAACAGTTGTTGGTGAAGTTTGACATTCTCGACCCCGCCTTCCGCCCGCATCTGGACAGCCTGCGGTCAAGCGACGCCAAGGCGGCCGAGATCGAGCACGCCATCCGTCAGGAAATCCACGTCCACCGCGACGAAAACCCCACCGCTTACCAATCACTCTGGGAACAGCTTGAGCGGATCGTCAATGACAGGCGGGAATCGCGCGTCTCTGCCGCCAGCGCCTTGTCCCATCTTGAAGCCATGGTCGGGAAAGCCGCAGAGCTTCGCTCGGGCTCAGGAGGCAGAAGCGACGGTCTTACCGGAACGGCTGCTGCCATTCTGCCTTTCATTGATACCGATCTGCCCGACGCCGAGCGCTCCCAAAGCGCAGCCGCGATCACCAAAGCGCTCGAAGACTATGCCGAGGTTGTAGACTGGCACCAGAAAGAGGACGTGCAACGGCAAATGCGCCGGTCGATCAAGGAGCAATTGCGCAGCTTGGGGCTGGATGTCAGCAAGGTCGAGGCTGCGACGGCAAAGATTATGGACGTCGCCCGCGCGAGGTATGCGGGATGACGGACGCGGCGCGGCATTCCATCGTCTTTGGCGGCGAAACCTTCGCATTCCAGATCGAGCGGACCGCGCGCCGGAAAACCGTGGCGATATCGGTTGGCTTCGATGGAGTGCGCGTGCTCGCACCGTCAGACCTCGACGATGATCGCGTCCTTGGCATCGTGCGCAAGAAAGGCGCGTGGCTGCTCCGTAAGCAGGCCGCGTATCGCGAACTTGGGGGGCAGCCGGTCGCCAAGGAATTTGTGAGCGGCGAGACCTTCCACTATCTCGGTCGCCAGTACCGGTTGAAGCTTATTGCCGACGAAACCGCCGTCACAACCCGGATTGCCGCGAGAGGTTCGACCCTTGTCGCTCCAGTCCTGCCGAATGGACATCCATCGGTCCAACGCGCCGCAGTCCGCAGTGGTCTCCGGCACTGGTATCGGACCCATGCAATACAGCATTTTCCCGTCCGCGCGCGTATGCTTGCAGAGATGCTCGGCATTCCCACACCGACCGTCAAAGTCGTTGACCAGTCCAAGCGCTGGGGAAGTTGCGATGCCCGAGGGCGCATCCGCTTGAATTGGCGCTTGGTGATGGCGCCAATGCCGTTGGTTGATTACGTTATCGCCCATGAGGCGTGTCACGTTCTTGAACACAATCATTCGCGGCGGTTTTGGCGTTCACTGGAAACCATCATGCCCGACTACGAAGAACGCCTGAGAAGACTTGATCGGATGGGGCACCAGTTCATCTGGTGATTGTTATATGAGCGACATTAAACTCTTTCGCACGGACAGCGCATCGGTCACGGAACTTCGCGGCAGTGCGGTTGCGCTAGAAAAGTCGCTCCAGACCCTCATTGAACGCAACATGGAAGCCTTTTTAGGTGTGAGGTTTCTTGCCTCCGAGTTTCCGACGACGAACGGCGGGCGCATGGACTCGCTCGGCATCGACGAGAACGGTTCGCCGGTCATCGTCGAGTACAAGCGGGCCAGCAATGAGAACGTCATCAACCAAGGCTTGTTTTATCTCGACTGGCTGATGGACCATCGCCGCGATTTTGAATGGCTTGTCCTGGAGCGTTTCGGCGCCGAAGAGGCCAAGGCCGTCGATTGGACGACGCCCCGGCTGATCTGCATTGCCGGCGACTTTACCAAGTACGACGCTCACGCAGTCAACCAGATGAACCGGAATATCGCGCTGGTCCGCTATCGCCGCTTTGGCGACGAACTCTTGCTGTTCGAACTGCTGACCTCGGCATCAGAACGGCCTGCGCGCGAAATCACTGTCAGCAGCGATGCCCAAGGCGAGCCTGCTGCAACCCGACCACGATCTCGCCAGAAGACCGTTACGCAATATCTCGCAGACGCGGACCAAGAGCTTGTCGATCTTTACGAGGCGACAAAGGCGTACCTTTTAGCGCTGGGCGATGATGTCGAGCTGAAGACCCTCGACAACTATGTTGCCTTCCGCCGCCTGAAGAACTTTGCCTGTGTTGAGGTCAAACCGCAGATCAGGCATCTCAAGGTTTTCGTGAAGGTCGACCCGGACTCCATTGAACTTGAGTCCGGCTTTACCCGTGACGTGCGCAACATCGGCCACTTCGGAACGGGCGACCTTGAAATCATCATTACTGATGTCGCCACGCTAGAGAAGGCGAAGCCACTGATGGATCGCAGCTATGATGGGGCGTAGTAATCTGAGGGAGTGAACGTTGCCGAAGCTTGATCTACACGCATTTGTTAGCCGGGGCGCTAATACTGGCGAGCTACTTTTTCCGCATCAGCACGAAGACGGCAGCTATGTCGTGTCGAAGACTCGTTTCGAAGATGATTATATCCGGGTGACAAGCAAACCCGATATACTGCAGTGGCTTGAAAAAGGATATAGCCTGCGGATGTCGAACCCAGCCAATGGCATCACTGCGCCAAGCCTGATCACACCAGAGTCTATATACCGTCCTGTCATCATGTAATGCGCCATCATGGGCGAAGGTCACACTCCCAATCCGGGCCAAATGACCAACGCCTTTTCGGCTAGATGCTGACCTCTGTCCCGGATGTCAGCTTCGGTCCATGTCTCCCGCTTGGCGAACCATTTATTCAGGAAAAGCGACGTGTGCTCGTCAAACTTCTCTCGCTTCTGAGCGAAGCCCTTGTTGCCCGATGAAATGTTGAGGGCACCGGTGATCAAGGTCAAATTGCCCAGCGTGTGCAGCAGGCGGTCGCGGTCTTCTGCCTTCGGGTGCCCTTGACCGCGCGGTGTGAACTCACCTTCGGCGAACGGCCAGTCCTCGGTCCAAGACACGGGCAGGACGTGCTCAGTCCACAGCCCACCGGGGCGGGCGACTTTCTCCGCGAACTTCGAGCGGCTGGCTAGCTCAAGCTCCCACAGGATGTCCTTGTTGCGGTCACCGGGAGCCAGTTGATAGACGGGGTTTTGCAGAATGCCGCGCCGGAATTCTTCATCGCCGGGAAAACGCGAACTCTCTCCCGACCGGGTGACGAAGAATTCCCGAAGATTGTCGTAGGACGGGCCGTCTTCAAAGAACTTCTGCGAGACCGCCTGAAACAGCTTATTGAGATTCTTGTTGGTGAGGTCGCAGACGGCACGGCGGACGATGTAGGAATAGACCAGCCGGGCGATGCGGTCTTGCTCATCTTCTGGAAGCCTTGCCGCCGCGATCTGCAAAGCAATCGGGTAGGCCGTGGTGACTTGCCAAGTCGCCAGCTTTCGACCCAGCCAAGCCATTGTCGGATTTTCGTCTGCCCGCCCCTCTAGGGTTTCATAGATTGGTGAGTGTCGTTGCAACACCTTCAGCTCGTCTTCGACATTCGGGAAACGGGGTCGCCCTTTCGGAACCGCGAATGCGCGATACTCTGCATAAAGTTCGCGCATGGCGATGCTCGCACCGGTCTCGGCGGCGAGGACGTGCGCGAGGAAGTGATCAATTCGTGGACGTCTAGGGCGAGCGTTCGGCGCATCCTCGCGCCACCAAGGCGCATCGAACGGGTCCCAAAGCTCTGTATACAGCTCATCCGTCGCCGTGGTTTGTTTCTCGGCCCGGTGGAAGATGTTGTTCCGCACCAAGTCCATGGCCAAGAGCGGTTGACCCTTGGAGTTTAGCGTCTCGAAAATGACCTGAGCGTCGTCGCCCTCGCCCAGCGTAATGACGACGAGCTTCATCTGTGCAAGCACAGCACTTAGCAGGGCATCAAGGCGTTGCTCAATTACCTCCGGCGTAGCGCCCTCATCAGCCGCTTCGACCTCCTCATCCTCTGTGTCAGGCTCAGCATCGCTGGGACCGTTGAGCGCAAATTCGCTGATCCACTTCCGAAACAGGTCGTAAGCACGCAACGCCCGGAACGGTGTGTTCTTCGGAACGCCACTGCCCCAATAGAAGCGCTGGTACTTCGCGCGGACCTGTGAGTACTCAATATCAATGATGTCGTGGAAAATTTCTCGGTCCGATGGAGTCGGTGTCAGCTTGAACCTTACCAGCGGGTCAGTGTCTTTCGAGCGCGGCTGGTTAAACAGGTAGCCATTCGCTTGATCAATGATGCCGGTGAACTCGTGCATCCGGGCCACTTCACGTAGTGCTGCGAGGAAAAGCTGAAAGGTCGTTAGCCGCTGCTGACCATCGACCACCTGTACCCTTGGCGTGACTCCGATTTGCGACCCCTCGCCAAGCGGCGCTAGGATGAGCGCACCCATGTAGTGCTGAAATCGATTGTTGCCGCCGAGCACTTCTGCGGCCTTTGCTTCGACATCATCCCAAAAGGGTACCAGCCGCTCGTCTGCCCACTGGTATTTCCGCTGATACAGCGGAACCATAAATCGGCGGCCTTCGGCTAATATTGTTTCGATTGAAAAATCGTCTGTTTGCATTGCACTTCCCCCCGCCCTGAAGCGCCAAGATCACCCGCTTGGAAAGACATATCAAGCGCCTACCATTTCCATGAATGTCTGAGCGTCGAGAATATGGATGATCCGTGACATCCCGACGCCCACGGACTCACTCCCCCGCCCCGAACTATGAGCGCCGTTGATGGGGGGAGGTCCGGGGACAGGGGTGCAGATTGGCGATTAGTAGGGCAGATCGGGATTAGTAGTTTTCTAGTAGGGCAGAGGGGTGAACCGGGTGGCAACCGGGTGACACCCTGTGCTATCTCTCACCCTCCGAAAGCGGAGTAAGCCCAACGGCTTGTCCAATAGGGTCCAACAGAATAGTAGAGCATCTAACTCTCTGAAATCATTATGCAATACAATTCGTAATGATGGGGTCGGCGGTTCGAGTCCGTTCACCGGCACCATTTTCCTTCTTGGACAATCAGACCTTACGACAGTCGGTGCCGGCTAGCCCGATGCCACGGCTCATGTTTTAAGTGGACTTTCCGTTCCTCTTTTGTTTCCGCACTTTCAGTGCCAAGTCACCGGTAGGTCTCTGCTGTCAGGCGAGGGACAATCACGCTCCGAAACGCCAAGCGGATGAGATCGCCATCGATCTCCGACGATAACCTGATCCTCTACACCACCGATGATGGGCGCGACCGGATCGAATTGCGCGTGCAGGATGGAACGGCCTGGATGACACAGGCGCAGATGGCCGATCTTTCCCAAACTGCGCCCCAATCCATGACGCAGCATTCCAGCGGCATATACGAAGATGGAGAATTGACCGAGGAGGCAACTTGTAAAGAACTCTTGCAAGTTCGAACCGAGGGTGCTCGCGATGTTTCCCGGAGATTGAAGCACTACAATCTCGATGGGATCCCCGCGGGGTGATACCGCATTCGCTCGCCGCGCGGGGGCACGGTTTCGCCGCTGGGCCACCCGCTACTGTAGGATCGGCAGATCCTTCCTCGGTTGCCTATGCCTCGCCGCCGCAAGGCTCTGGCTACCCTCCTTTGCCAACGCGACCTAATATCGGCAAAGCAACTCATTGGTTTGGACGCCCAAGGCCCTCGCCAGCCTATCGAGCACCAGCACCGTCGGGTTTCGCACTCCGCGTTCGACGCCGCTGATGTAGGTGCGGTGCAGGTCGGTCTCGAAGGCGAGCTGCTCCTGCGAAAGCCCCAATCGCTCTCGAAGTCTGCGCACGTTTCTGCCAACGACCTGCCGTGAATCCATACTGGCATTGGTCGGCGATGTATCCTATCGGTCTACAGCCTAAAAGTCACAATGCACTTGTGTTGATCGTCTCGAAATTGCAATATGTATTCTATAAGTCACATTTTTCCTTTCTTGCAACGCGAGCAAGCTGTGGCCCCCGTGAGCGCCTTCGCCGATCTCCTCGATACCTATCAGTCGCTGTCGGATGGCTTGCAACTGGCGTGGCTGGTGGTGCCGCCGGTGTTTCTGTTGGGGTGTCTGGCGCTGGTTCTGCGCTATCGGCTGGCGTGTCGGCGGACCGATTGTCTCGCCGGAGGCCGTTTGGCCTATACGGTTCTCGCCGAGGAAAACGGTCGGTTGCAGGTCATCGCGTATGACGACACGGCGTATGAAGATGCCAATTCGAATCTGAAAACAGGAGTGCCGTGGGCGTCATCGCGCAGTTGACGATCAGATCCCCCCTTCACCCGCCGCACACCTCCCGCGCGATCGGGTCGTCTGTTAGCTTTTCCCAGGCGGCTTCGGGGATCTCTGTCGGGTCGACGGTTTCGCTTGGCAGCAGGTCGATGCGGCGGCCTGTCTCGCAGTCGTAGATCTGGCGCAATTCGCGCGGCGGCTGGTAGCGGGCGAAGAGATAGAGCGAGGCCTTGCGGTAGCGCGGGGCGTTGGCGTTGGCCTCGATGCTCGGCCGGTCGAGCGCGACCATGCGGTTGATGCGCGGTTTCACCAGCGTCCAGGGTTGCAGCAGGTTCGAGGTCTCGTAGGTCTCGATCACCTCCAGTCCGCCAGGCAGGGCGCGCGCGATGCGCGCGGACCAGTCGTAGTCCGTCCAGATCGTGTAGACGAGCATGGCAATCCCGGCGGCGGCGGGGGCGAGCCAGCGCGGCAATCGCCCGCCGGCGAGGTGGTTCACCAGCATCATGGAGCCGGCAACGGCAATGCCGAGGACGATGGTGCTGATCAGCGAAAAGAACATGAAGCGCGTGTCTTTCGTAATGCGGATGGTGTCCGGCGTTCCGGAAGGACGGTTCCGATCGCGGGACGGGAATTCCTTACACCGACCTTCGCCGCGATCCGGACGCCTTGCAAGCGTTGCCGGCTGCAATCGTCACAGCGCGCGGCCGTGGCCGATGGCCGACTGAAGCGTCTTGATCACGCCGAAGGCGTCCTTGAGGTGGTTGCGCTCCAGCGCCGAAAGGGTCGCCGGGGCCATGAAGTTGTCGGGCTTTTGCCCCTCGCGCACCTGTCTGGCCTGATGCGCGAGGCGGATGTTGGAGATCAGGTCGTAGGCATCGATCAGATCGCCGCCGCCCGACGCGCTCAGCGTTCCGGCCTCGCGCGCGGCGATCAGCCGTTCGCGCGTGTTGACCGGCTCCAGTCCGCCTTCCAGCGCATAGAGACGGGCAAGGTCGACGATGGGGACGACGCCGCTGTGCTTGAGGTCGAGCGTGTCCTTGTGCTCGCCGGAGCGGATCAGGGCGAAACCGCGGAACAGGCCGAGCGGCGGCGTGTGTTTCAGCGAATTGGCGGTCATATGGGCGCGAAAGATCGAATTGCGCCGCGCGAGGTCCAGCGTGCGGCGCTGCATGCCGGAATAAAGCGCGGTGTCGCCGTCGATCGGGCGCAGGTCGAACATCACGCTGGCGAGCATCTGCGCCATCGGGTCGGGGGTTGCGATCCAGCCCTCGAAATAGCTCTTCCAGACCTTCGCCGGCTGCCGCCAGCGCGGATTGGTCGCCATCATCTCGCCCGGACAATAGACGTAGCCGCAGGCGTGCAGCCCGTCGGACACGTAGCGGGCAAACTCGGCGAACCATTTGCCGTGGCGCGCCTCGTCGTAGGCGTCGTCGAGGATCAGGCAATTGTCCTGGTCCGATACGCCGGTCTGTTCGCGCCGCCCCTGAGAACCGCAGGCGAGCCACAGCCAGGGCACGGGCGCGGGGCCGAGCTCGGCCTGCGCGAGCTCGATCAGCCGCCGGGTCAGCGCATCGGTGATGCTGCTGATCATGTGGCCGATGCGATAGGCCTCGACGCCGAGACCGACGAGCTGGGCGAGCAGCTGCGGCACCTGCGCCACCGTCGCGGCGAGCGCGTCGAGCGTGTCGTGGCGGGCGATGTCGGAGATCAGCGAGACGGCGGAGAGCGACTGGTGGCGCACCAGATTGGTACGGGTGACGATGCCGACCGCCCGCCCGTCCTCGCAGACCGGCAGGTGGCCGATCCCCTTCCGGCTCATCAGCATCAGCGCGTCGAGCAGCAGCGCGCCGGGGGCAAGGGCGGCGGGATCCGGCGTCATGACCTGCGACAGCGGCACGTCGGGATCGCGCCCCTCCGCCAGAACGCGCGCGGTCAGGTCGCCGGTGGTGACGATGCCCGACAGCACCGCGTTCTCGCCGACGAGCACGCAGGAGATGTTCCTGTCCGCCATCGCGCGGGCGGCCTCGCGCGCGCTCGTTGTCTCGGCGAGCATCAGCGGATCGGCGGTCATGATGTCGCGCAGCTCGGCGGAGACGAGGGCGGCACCCGCGCCGTTTCCGGCCGGGGCTGGCTTGCGTCTCGGGGTGTCGCGGAGCCGGTCGAAGAAGGCGTCGAAGCGCGGATGACGCGCCAGCAGGTCGCGAAAGACGGCCTCGGGGACCGCGATCAGCCGCGCGCCCGTGTCGCTGGCCGCGCGCAGGCTGGCGGTGCCGTCGCGCAGCAGCGTCTTGGCGCCGAGGATCTCGCCGCCGGCGGCGCGCGCCACGAGATCGCCTTGCGGCGAAAGCAGGTCGACCTCGCCGCTTTCCACCACATGGATGCGGGTGAGCCTGTCGCCGATGGCAAAAAGGGTGCCGCCGGGGGCAAGCGTTTCCGGCTCTGCGGTCTCCGCAAGGGTCGCGAGATCCGGCGCCGGCAGCAGATCGAAGGGGTGGTGTCGGGAGAAAAAGGCGGTCAGGGAGGCTGTGTCGAGGGTCATGGCTCACCTTATCCGCAGGATCGCACTCGGGCGATTGGCGAAAACACGACCCCCGCCCGTGGGCGGGGGTCGATCTTGTCGCAGTGCGCTGCCGTCAGTGGTCGACGGCGGCACCGGCGCCGCGCGGGATACGCACGGATTCCACCAGGTCCTGGATCTCCTGCGGCGGCTCCGCCGTCTGCATCGACACCAGATAGGCGACCGCGAAGTTGAAGATCGCGCCGATGGTGCCGAAGGAGGCCGGGGAGATGCCGAAGAGCCAGGCGTCCGGCGTGTTCGGCAGCAGGTTGGTGCCGGGGATGAAGAACATGCCCAGATAGGTGAACACGTAGCCGACCGTGAGGATCAGGCCCGTCAGCATGCCGAAGATGGCACCTGTCGAGTTCACCCGCTTGGAGAAGATGCCCATCATCAGCGCCGGGAAGATCGACGCCGCGGCAAGACCGAAGGCAAGCGCCACCGTCTGGGCGGCGAAGCCCGGAGGATTGAGGCCGAGCCAGGTGGCGACGATGATCGCGCCGGTCATCGCGAGGCGGGCGGCAAGCAGCTCGCCCTTTTCCGAGATACCCGGGTTGAACACCGACTTGATCAGGTCGTGCGAGATCGCCGAGGAAATGGCGAGCAGCAGGCCGGCAGCGGTCGACAGCGCGGCGGCGAGACCGCCGGCGGCGACGAGTGCGATCACCCAGCCGGGAAGCTGTGCGATTTCCGGATTGGCCAGCACGAGGATGTCGCGGTTGACGTTCGAGCTCGTTGCCTTCCCAGCCACGTTCAGCCGCCAGTGCCTGCATCTCTTCGGAACTGTCGTTGTAGTACTGGATGCGGCCGTCACCGTTCTTGTCCTCGACGCCGAGCAGGCCGGTGACCTGCCACGTTTCGAACCAGTTCGGCAGGTCCTCGACCGCCACGGCTTCGCCTTGCACACCTTCGGGCCACATGGTGGTCGTGATGTTCAGGCGTGCCATTGCGCCCACGGCCGGAGCCGTCAGGTACAGCAGCGCGATGAACACCAGCGCCCAGCCGGCGGACCAGCGGGCATCGGCCACGCGCGGCACGGTGAAGAAGCGCATGATCACGTGCGGCAGACCGGCGGTGCCGATCATCAGCGACAGGGTGAAGAGGGCCATCAGCCAGGGCGAGGAGCCCGTGGTGTAGGCGCTGAAGCCGAGGTCGGTCAGAAGGCCGTCCAGCGTGACCAGAAGCGGCGTGCCCTGGCCCGTATTGCCGGCGGACATATCCGAGAACAGGCCGAGGCCCGGGATCGGATTACCCGTCAGCTGCAGCGAGATGAAGATCGCCGGGATCGTATAGGCGATGATCAGAACGCAATACTGCGCCACCTGGGTGTAGGTGATGCCCTTCATCCCGCCGAGAACGGCGTAGACGAAGACGACGGCCGAAGCGATCAGCAGACCGTTGGTCGAGCTGACTTCAAGGAAGCGCGAGAAGGCCACGCCCGCGCCGGTCATCTGCCCGATCACGTAGGTCACCGAGATGACGATCAACGCGACAACGGCCACGACGCGCGCCGTGTTCGAGTAGTAGCGGTCGCCGATGAACTCCGGGACGGTGAACTTGCCGAACTTGCGGAGGTAGGGTGCAAGGAGCATCGCCATCAGCACGTAGCCGCCGGTCCAGCCCATCAGGAAGGTGGAGTTCTGGTAGCCGACGAAGGCGATGAGGCCCGCCATAGAGATGAAGGAAGCCGCCGACATCCAGTCGGCCGCGGTGGCCATGCCGTTGACGACCGGCGGAACGCCGCGACCGGCCGCGTAGAACTCGCCGGTCGACCCGGCGCGTGCCCAGATGGCGATACCGAAGTAGAGCGCAAAGGACAGCCCCACGACGATGTAATTGAGTGTTGTTTGATCCATCGATCAGGCCTCCCGGGCTTATTCCTCGACGCCGAACTGGCGGTCGAGCTTGTTCATGCGCCAAGCGTAAAAGAAGATCAGAACCAGAAAGACCAGGATCGATCCCTGCTGGGCGAACCAGAAGCCCAGGTCGGTTCCGCCGACCTTGATGCCCGATAGCAGCGGGCGGAACAGGATGCCCATGCCGAAGGACGACAGGGCCCAGATGATCAGGCTGTTGCGGATCAGGGCGAGGTTGGCCTTCCAATAGGCCTTGCCCGCCTCCGTAGCGTTTTCGTTGCTCATGCGATTTCCTCCACAATTCTGTCGCGACCGCATCCGCGACCGGAGCGGGGAAAGACGGCCACGAGTGTCGCGCGGCCTGTGCCGCGCGGCATCGCCCGAGGGATCGCCCGACGCGATGTCGGCCGTCCCGCGGTCCTCCCGGTCTGTCCGGCTTTCCCGTGTCGCCGATCTTGTCCGATGCGTTCCGGCGCGGCGCAATCCGCCGCCCCGGCCAATGACGGCCACAGGTTATTCGTGCGCTGCCATCTTGGCCGGACCATACAACCAAGCGAAACGCAGGCGAACCGAGACATTCGGTTAATGCGGGTTACTGCGGAGGAGCCGGTCCTGGCGGAATGTGCCGATCAGGGCGCGCGGTCGATCAACTGCGTGAGCGCGGCTTTCAGGATGTCCGCGTTTTCCGGCCCCAGCGCGTCGAGCAGGCGCGTCTGGTGGTCCATCGCGCGGGCAATCAAGGAATCGACGCGCTGCTCGCCCGCAGGCGTCAGGCGGACCCAGACCCGGCGCCGGTCCTGCGTGTCGGCGTGGCGCTCGAGCAGCCCTTGCTCGACGAGCTTGTCGACGGTCTTGGAGATCGCCGGCTGGTTGGCGAGGCAACTGCGCGCCAGTTCTCCGACGGTCAGGCCCTGGTCGGTCCCCTTCAGCGACGCAAGAACCCGCCAGACGGCGATGGACACGCCCTGCGCGCGCACCTGCTGGTGAAACTCCGCGCTGGCGACGCTGGAGGCGCGGGCCAGCAGGTAGAGCAGATAGCCATCGACGAAGCGCCCCGACCCGCTCATGGCAGGGCCGGCGCGTAGCACGGCGTTGCATAGCGTCCGCCGTGGTAGAGAAGCGGCTCGCGGTCGCGGGCGTCGAAGGCTTCCACCTGTCCCAGAAAGACGATGTGGTCGCCGCCCGGGACCCGTGTCGCGTGGCTGCATTCAAAGACGGCGGTCACGCCGTCGAGGACCGGAACCCCGCCGGTGCCGGCGCGCCAGTCGACGCCTGCGAAGCGGTTCTCCACTGGCCTGGCGAAGCGGTCGGACAGGGCGCGCTGGTCGGAGGCGAGCACGTTGATCGCGTAGTGGGTCGCGCGTTCGAAGATCGCGAGATTGCGCGAGGTCCGCGCCAGGCTCCACAGCACCATCGGCGGATCGAGGGAAACGGAATTGAAGGAATTCGCCGTCAGCCCGACCGGACGGCCGCTGTCGTCCAGGGTTGTCACGATGGTCACCCCGGTTGCGAAGCGGCCGAGCGCTGCCCGAAAATCTCGGTGGTGGGTCATCATGGCCTGGCCCCCTGTCTGGTCGCGGTTCCGTCTGATGGCGGGTGTCGGTTCAACTGTAAAAATATTCCTTTTCATACAATAACGATATTGCTACGATCCTCCAAGTTCTTTTCGGTTCCTGCGCAAAAGCATGGCCAGGAACAACATTCGGGAGGGTGTGCATGCTTGCCGATCGGATCGAGGGCAAATGGATCGACTCCTTTGAGCGGGTGTTCGCCCTTTGCAAGGTGACGAAGGGCGAGACGGTCGCGCTTTTGTCGGAGACCCAGTCCCGTCCCCTAAATGTCCATATCGCGGAGCTTGCGCTGCAGCGCCTCGGAGCGACGGTGTTTCATATCGTGGTGCCGACCCCGCCGCAGGATGCGCCCGTTCCGGTGCGCTCCACCGGCGCTTCCGCCGCGCTCGGCGGACAGGATGCGGCCATCAAGGCGCTCGCCGCGAGCGGCCTGGTGGTCGATCTCACCGTCGAGGGCCTTTTGCATGCGCCCGAACTCCCGCGTATCATCGCCGATGGCGCGCGGGTGCTGATGATTTCCAACGAGCATCCGGATGCCCTGGAACGGCTGTTGCCGCAACCGCGCGACAAGGACCGGGTGCGTGACGCGGTCGCCCGCATCCGCGGCGCGTCGGCGATGACGGTAACCTCGAAAGCGGGAACCGACCTTTCCGTGGCGATGGAGGGCGCCTCCACCGTCGGGATCTGGGGCTGGTGCGACCGGCCCGGCAGCGTTGCCCACTGGCCGGCCGGCCTCGTCGTCAGTTTCCCGAAGGCCGGCAGCGTCAACGGCACGATGGTCCTCGATGCGGGCGATGTAAACCTCACCTTCAAGCGCTATCTGGAAAGCCCGGTCCGGCTGACCATCGTCGATGACTATGTCACAGCGATCGACGGTCACGGAACGGATGTCGAGCTGACCCGGCGCTACCTGGCGGCCTGGGGCGAACGCGAGGCCTATGCGGTCAGCCACGTCGGCTTCGGCATGAACGCGGCGGCGCGCTACGAGGCGCTTGCCATGTACGACCAGCGCGAGACCAACGGCACGGAAGTCCGCGCCTATTCCGGCAATTTCCTGTTCTCCACCGGTGCCAACGAGTTCGCCGGGCGGTTCACCAAGGGACATTTCGATATTCCGGTGCGCGGCTGCACCATCTCGCTCGACGGCGAGGCGGTTGTCGTCGACGGCGAGCTGATCGAGGCGCTGCGGTGAGCGGCGGCGATCACCTGCGCGCGACGGGGGGCGCACGCGCGGTCGTGTTCCTGCACGGGATCGGCGCGGGGGCGGAGATGTTCGCGCCGCAGATTGCCGCGCTCGGCCGCAGCTGCGACGTGATCGGCTGGAACCTGCCCGGTTACGGCGGTCACGATCTCGACGGCGAAATGACCTTTGAGGGGCTGAGCGCCGCGCTTCTCGCCTTCCTCGACCAGCTGCATCTCGCCCGGGTCGATCTGGTCGGCCATTCCATCGGCGGCATGCTGGCGCAGGCCTTCGTCGCCCGTCATCCCGAGCGCGTGCGCACGCTGGTGCTGTCGGCAACGACCCGCCGCCTTCGGCAGCCGCGACGGCAGCTTTCAGAAACAATTCGTCGCCGAGCGGCTCGCGCCACTCGACGCCGGGCGCCGCATGCCCGAGCTCGCGGCGGAGTTCGTCCCGGGTCTCGTCGGGTCGCGGGCAGTGCCGGAGGCCGCCGATCAGGCGCGCGCGGCAATGTCCGGGGTGCCCGAGGCAACCTATCGCGCGGCGATCCGCTGTCTTGCCACCTTCGACGAGCGCGACGCGCTCGCCCGGATCCCGGTGCCGGTTCTCCTGATCGCCGGCGGCGAGGACCGCAATGCGCCCGCGCCCACCATGCGGCGGATGGCCGAGAAGATCCCGGCCGCGCGTTTCGTCGAGCTTGCGGGCATCGGACATCTCGCGCCGCTGGAATGCCCGGACGAATTCACCGGAGAGATCCGGAGTTTCCTGAAAGACACGCCCAGATAAGAAATCGCCAGAGAGGACCCGCTTCATGACCATCGCCGACCTTGATGCAACGGACATCGACCGGCCGATCTTCGATCCGGCGGCGTTCCGTCTCACCGATCAGGAAGCCGAGTTGACCGGCCTGGCGCGCCGGGTCGCCCGCACGCGGTTCGCGCCGCGGGCGGAGCAATACGACCGGGAGGCGACCTTCCCGACGCAGAATTATCGCGACATGCATGAGGCCGGTCTGCTCGGCATCTGCGTGCCGAAGGAAAACGGCGGCCATGGCGCGCCGTTTCGCGCCTATATGATGACGGCGGCCGAGATCGGCCGCTATTGCGGCGCCACCGCGCTGACCTGGAACATGCATGTCTGCTCCTGCCTGTGGACCGGCGCGCTGACCGACGATCTCGACATGAGCGCGGCCGAGCGCGAGCTCCACCTGGAGCGCAGGGCGCGTCACTATGCGCGTATTCTCGACGAGGGCGCGATCTACTCGCAGCCGTTTTCCGAAGGCGGCGCGGCGGCGGCGGGTGCTGCCCCCTTTTCCACCAGCGCGAAACAGGTCGACGGCGGCTGGCTGATCAACGGCAAGAAGATCTTCGCCTCGCTGTCCGGCCACGCCGACTATTACGGCATTCTCTGCGGCGAGATGAAGGAGGGCGAGAAGCCCTCGCGCCGCGACACGATGTATATCGCCGTGCCGGCCCGGGCCGAGGGCGTGGAGGTGGTCGGCGACTGGGACCCGCTCGGCATGCGCGGGACGGTGTCGCGCACGCTGATCTTCAAGGACGTCTTCGTGCGGGACGATGAGCAGCTGATGCCGCGCGGGGTCTACTACCAAGCGGCAAGCCGCTGGCCGCACATGTTCATGACGCTGTCGCCGACCTACATGGGCATCGCCCAGGCGGCCTATGATTTCACCATCAAGTATCTGCGCGGCGAATGGCCCGGCCTGCCCCCGGTCAAGCGGCGGATGTTCCCGACGAAGCAGATGGGCGTCGCCCAGATGCAGCTGATGCTGGAACAGACCAAGGCGCTGTGGTTCCAGGCGATCACCGAAGCCGGTCCCGATCCCTCGCGCGAGCAGATGATGCGCGCCTGGGCGGCGCATTATACCGTGATGGAAAACGCCAACGAGATCTGCCAGCTTGCCGTGCGCACCTGCGGAGGACAGTCGATGCTGAAGACCCTGCCGCTCGAACGCCTCTATCGCGACAGCCGCTGCGGTTCGCTGATGCTGCCCTGGACGGCGGAGATTTGCCTCGACAGAATTGGCCGCGAAAGCCTGTATCTGCCGGGAGAAAGCGACACGTGACCTCCATCGACAGCTGGATCGAAGCGCATGCCCGCTTCACTCCCGACAAGCCGGCGGTGCTCTTCGACGGCGAGGTCCTGACCTATCGCGAGATGGCGGGGGCGGTCGGCAGGCTGGCCGGCTACCTGCGGTCCGAGCACGGGATCGGTCGCGGCGACCGGTTCGCCTATCTCGGCACCAATGCGCCCGACACGCTGGCGCTGCTGTTCGCCGCCGCCCGGCTCGGAGCCATTCTGGTTCCGCTCAACTGGCGTCTCGCGCCGCCGGAGCTTGCCCATGCGGTAACCGACAGCGGCGCGCGCCTGCTGATCCATCAGCCGGCGTTCGCCGCGGCGGTCGCCGCGATGGCGCAAGACGGCGCGCTGCCGTCTGCCATTTGCGCCGATCCGGGCGACGGCGGTCTGATCCGCATGGCCGCGGAGCATGCGCCGATCCGGCCCGAGGCAACCGCTGGGAGTGCCAGGGATGCGTTGCTTCTGGTCTATACCTCGGGCACGACCGGCCGTCCCAAGGGGGCGGTGCTGACGCAGGCGGCGGTGCAGGCCAATGCGCTCAATGCCATCCACATGCAGGGGCTGACGAGCGAGGACACCGTTTTGACGGTGCTGCCGATGTTCCACGTCGGCGGGCTGAACATCCAGACCACCCCGGCGCTCTACGTCGGGGCGAGCGTCGTGCTGCATGACCGGTTTCACCCGGACAAGGTGCTGAAGAGCCTTGCCGCCGACCGGCCGAGCCTGACCGTGCTGGTTCCGGCGACGCTGGCCGCGCTGCTGGCCCATCCCGGCTGGCCGGAGGCGGATCTCTCAAGTCTGCGGCTTGTCGCGACCGGATCGTCGGATGTGCCGCATCCCTTGATGCGCGGGTTCATCGAGCGCGGGGTGCCGGTTCTCCAGGTCTATGGCGCGACGGAAACCGGCCCGGTCTCGATCTACCAGCGGCTCGACGACGCGGACGCAGAATTCGGTGCGATCGGACGCGCCGGTCTGCACACATCGCGCGCATCACCATCGACGGACGGGAAGCAGGCGTCGGCGAGGTCGGCGAGATCGAGCTCAAGGGGCCGAATGTGACCGCCGGCTACTGGAACCGTCCCGAGGCGACGCGCGCGTGTTTTCGCGACGGCTGGTTCCGGACCGGCGATCTGGCCGAAGTCGACGACAACGGCGTCTACTGGTTTCGCGACAGGTTGAAGAACGTGATCATTTCCGGCGGCGAGAACATCTATCCGGCGGAGATCGAGCGGGTCCTGCGCGAATTCCCGGAGGTGCGGGAAGCCGCCGTCGTGGGAGTCGACGATGCACAGTGGGGCGAAACGCCGGTCGCGGTGGTCGTGCCGCTGTCGGACGGCGGTTGCGATCCGCGCGCGCTGCTTGGACAATTCGACGGGCGACTTGCCCGCTACAAGCATCCGAAAGCCCTTGTTTTCGCTACGGCACTTCCGCGCAATGCGCTCGGCAAGATCCAACTGGATAAGGTCCGCAAAATGGCGGAGGATGCCCTTACACGCGAGACCGCACAAAAAAAAAGCCTGACAAATCCAGGCAAGCAGAGGGGATTACTCATGAGAAAGCTTTTCGGCGTCCTGGCAACCCTGGCCACCATCGGGGGGGCGGCTGTCGGCACGGCCCTGCCGGCCTCGGCGGAAACCACCTTGCGCGTTTCCAACTGGCTGCCGCCGTCGCATCCGATCGTGCGCGATATCCTGGCCCCCTGGGGCGAGCAGGTGAGCGAGGCCACCGACGGCCGGGTGACGGTGGAGATCATGACCTCGCCGATCGGCAAGCCGCCGGCCCAGTTCGACCTGATCCGCTCCGGCGCCGCCGATGTCGGCTATGGCGTGCACGGCTATACGCCCGGCCGTTTCAAGCTGACGCCGATCATCGAGGGGCCGTTCCTCTCCGACAGCGCCGAAGCGCTCTCGGTCGCCTACTGGCGGGTGCAGGAGGCCATGCTCGACGCGGCCGACGAGCACAATGGCGTCAAGCTTCTCACCGTCTTCACCCACGGCCCGGGCATGATCTACACCACCGACACGCCGGTCTCCTCGGTCGCCGATCTCGCGGGCCTGAAGATGCGTATCGGCGGCGGCGTGGTTGCCAAGATCGCCGAGCGGCTCGGCATGGTCGGCGTCCAGGCGCCCTCGCCGCAGGTCTATGAGATCCTCGCCAACGGCGTTGCCGACGGCATCCTGTTTCCGGCCGAATCCGTTCCCTTCTTCCGCATCGACGAGGTCGTGCGCAATGGCGTGTCCGTGCCGGGCGGGCTCTACAACACTTCCTTCTTCGTGGTCATGAACCGGCGCACCTGGGACGGATTGTCGGAGGAAGACAAGGCGGCGATCGACAGCGTGTCGGGTGAAGCCATGGCACGGCTCGCGGGGCAGGCCTGGGACGCGGCGGATGCGGCCGGCACCAAGGTGATGAGCGACAAGGGCGTTGCCCTTTCGCAGGCCGATGCGGCGATGACCGCCGAACTTGAGGAAGAGCTGGCCGGCATCGAGCAGGGCTTCCTCGACGCCGCCGCCAAGAGCGGCGTCGACGGCGCGGCCGCGCTGGACATGCTCAGGGCCGAGATCGCCAAGGCGCAATGACGGGACTGCGTTCCAGCGACGGCGCGGGCGGCGGCCTGCGTCGCCTCGTCGGGGCGGCGGGCCTTGTGCTGCGCCTTGCCGCCTCCCTGCTGCTGTTGACCATGATGATCGTCACCTTCGTCGACGTGCTGGGGCGCGAGGTCTTCTCCGCGCCCCTGCCGGGAGCCTATGAATTGACCGAGGTGCTTCTCGCGCTGGTGATCTTCGTCGGGCTTCCGATCGCCACGGCGCGGCGCGAGCACGTCTCGGTCGACCTGCTGGTCGCCCGCCTGCCGGGCCCGCTGCGGCGCGGGTTCGCGGTGCTTGCGGCGGTGATTACGGCGCTGGTTCTCATGGTGCTGGCGTGGCGTCTGTCCGTCAGCGCCAGCGACTTCACGGCCTATGGCGATGCGACGGTCTATCTCGGCATTCCGCTCGGCCCGGTGGCCGCGGCCATGGCGGGGTTCACGGCGATCGCCGCGGTGGTCGCCGTCGTCGTCGTCTTCCGGCGCGACTGAGCGCGGCCCGTCCCGTCCCGTCTCCGGCGCCGCTGCCGGACCCTGCCCTTCCCGCACCGGCTTGCGGTGTGTCTGCGACTTGGAAACTGGCGTCATGGAAACCTGGTTGCCCGGCCTCCTGATCCTTATCGTGGTGATGTTCGCCGGCGTTCCCATCGCCATGGCGATGGCGGCGGTCGGCGGTCTCGGCCTCGCCGCGATGCTCGGCATCGGCCCGGCGCTTGCCATCGTCGGACAAACGACCTTCGACACCGGCCTGTCCTATTCGCTGTCGGTGGTGCCGCTCTTCGTGCTGATGGGCAATCTGGTAACGCGGGCGGGCCTGTCGGACGAACTCTATGCCGCCTGTCATGCCTGGCTCGGCCACCGCCGGGGCGGGCTGGCGATGGCGACGGCGGTCGCCTGCGGCGGCTTTTCGGCCGTTTGCGGCTCGTCGCTCGCCACCGCCGCCACCATGGGCAAGGTCGCGCTGCCGCAGATGCGCCGCTACCGCTACGACGACGGGCTCGCCAGCGGCGTCATCGCCGCCGGCGGCACGCTCGGCATTCTCATTCCGCCGAGCGTCATTCTCGTTCTTTACGGGGTCACGGCACAGCAGGACATCGCGCGGCTCTTCATCGCCGGCATCGTCCCCGGCATTCTCGGCATCCTGGGTTATATGGCGGCGGTGCGCATCACCTGCTGGCGCAATCCGGCCGCGGGGACCGCCGGCCGAGCGCATGCCCTATGCCGCCCGTTTCAAGTCGCTTTGGGGCGTGTCCGGGATCGTCGGACTTTTCGTTCTGGTGATCGGGGGCATCTACACCGGCGCCTTCACCGCGACCGAGGCGGCCGGCATCGGCGCCAGCGGCGCCTTCGTCATCGCCCTTTTCCGCGGTCGGCTGACGCTGCGCAGCCTGCTGGAAACGCTCGCCGATACCGCCGCCACGACGACCATGATGTTCATGGTGCTGATCGGCGCGCTGATCTTTTCCAATTTCGTCAATATCGCCGGCTTGCCGTCGGCGCTTGCCGGCTTCGCGCGCGCCTCCGAGCTTCCCGCGCCGGTGATCCTCGGATGCATCCTGCTGGTCTATCTCTGTCTCGGCATGGTGCTGGAAAGCCTGTCCATGGTGCTCCTGACCGTGCCGATCTTCGCGCCGGTGATGGCAGCGCTCGGCTACGACCTGGTGTGGTTCGGCATCGTCGTCGTCGTGGTCACCGAAATCAGCCTGATCACACCGCCGGTGGGGTTGAATGTCTTCGTGCTGAAATCCGTTCTGCCGGATGTGCCGCTTTCGACGATCTTTCGCGGCGTGCTGCCGTTCGTGGCGGCGGATATCGTCCGGCTGGCGCTCATCGTCGTGGTGCCCGGGCTGGTGCTCTTCCTGCCCGACCTGATGCGCTAGGCAGAAGTCTTGCACGAGTATTTACCTTATCGTTGCGTCGGGTTTGTTTATTTGCGCGGGTTAACTGAATCCTCGTCTTTGCCATCTCAAATCGACCGATAACAAAACGCAATCAAGATCCAACGAGGTCGACTGTGCAAACCCTCGCCAGCATCAAGGCACTCAGCCTTGCCGCCACTCCCGACGATCGCCGCACCCTGGTGCTTGCCATCACGCAGGCGTTCGACGCCGTTCAAAAAGCTCCGTCCGACGATGAAAACGCCCTGTTTTGCGAGGTGGTCGGACGCATTCTCGACCAGCTCACGGAGAGCGTGCGCGCGGAAGTGGCGCAGAAGCTGGCGCCGATGGAGCGAACGCCGGAAGCGCTCGCCTTCAAGATGGCCAGCGACGAGTCCATCGCCGTTGCCGGTCCGGTGCTCGAACAGTCGACCAAGCTCACCGACGCGCAACTTGTCGAGATCGCGGAAAATCGCGACGACAGTTATCGCATGGCGATTGCCAAGCGCGAGAGCGTTTCGGAGGCGGTGACGGATGTGATCGTCGAGAAGAGCGGGCGCGAGGTTCTCCAGGCGATTTCGGGGAACCGCGGCGCCGCCTTTTCGCAAAAGGGCGTCGGCGTGCTGCTTGAGCGCGGGGGCGAGGACGCCACCGTGCAGCAGAACCTTCTGGCGCGCTCGCGCGACGACGGAAGCATGGCCGGCAAGATCCGCAATGCCCTCACCGAAGGCCTGCGCAAGAAGCTCGGCGACTTCGTCACGCAACTGCCGGCGGAGGAAATGGATCACGCGGTGGAGATCGCCCAGCAGGCCTATATGGCCGAAAAGGGCGTGGCGCGCCGCGCGCGTATGGCACGCAAGCTGATGCTCGACGAGATCAACGCCGGCAAGATGCAGGTGGACGAGGCGGTCACCCAACTGTCGCGCGAGAAGCGGATCGACGATCTCGGCTGGCTCGCGGCGCAGATCCTGCAGATCCCTGAGACGATCGCCCAGGGGGCCTTCAATGCGGTCGCCGTCGACACCGCCGTCATTCTCGGCCGGGCGCTGGGGGTGAGCGAGAGGACCTTCCAGCTGGTCGCGACCGCGCGTCGACAGGTGCTGTCGCTGCCGCCGGAAAGCGAGGCGGCGGCGCTCCAGGAATTCTCCGCCCTCAGCCAGATGGAAGCCAGCCGCGCCATCCGCCTGCTGAAGATGCGCTGAACGGCGGCGCGCGCGAACGATCCGACCTTGACCCGAACGGGGGTTCTGCGCCATTGAAGGACGCGGAGCCGTCTTGCCTGGCGAACCGCCCGCTGCCCGTCCCGGGACGGCCGCGGGTCCAGGGCAGACGGATCATCAGGGATCCTTCAGCGGCAGGGCCTTTTTCAAATGTCGAATGCCGACACATGCGGACACGATGTCGCCGGGCGGACAATGCCCTGGCGCCGCGTCATCATGTGCGATCGTCGGCGCCTGCCCTCCCGTTTCCATGCCCGGCTGAGCGCCGTCATCGGACTGGACGATCTCGGCTGACACGGCCCCGAGTTCGCCGCGCGCCGACGCGCCGGCCCCCCGCAAGTTTTTCAAGGAGAGACGGATGAGCACGTCGAGAACCCTCTACGACAAGATCTGGGACGACCATGTGGTCGATACGCAGGAAGACGGTACCAGCCTGCTCTATATCGATCGCCATCTCGTGCATGAGGTGACCAGCCCGCAGGCCTTCGAGGGCCTGCGCATGACCGGCCGTCAGGTGCGCCAGCCGGGCAAGACGCTCGCGGTTGTCGATCACAATGTGCCGACGACCGACCGCAGCCACGGCATCGACGACCCGGAATCGGCGCTGCAGGTCGACACGCTCGCGAAGAATGCCGGCGCCTTCGGCATCGAGTATTACAGCGAGACGGACAACCGCCAGGGCATCGTGCATATCGTTGGTCCCGAACAGGGGTTTACCCTGCCGGGCATGACCATCGTTTGCGGCGATAGCCACACCTCGACCCATGGCGCCTTTGGCGCGCTCGCCCACGGCATCGGCACCTCGGAAGTCGAACACGTTCTGGCCACCCAGACGCTGATCCAGAAGAAGGCCAAGAACATGCGGGTCACCGTCGACGGCGAGCTGCCGGACGGCGTGACGGCCAAGGACATCATTCTCGCCATCATCGGCGAGATCGGCACCGCCGGCGGCACCGGCCATGTGATCGAATACGCGGGCGAGGCCATTCGCGCGCTGTCGGTCGAAGGGCGGATGACCGTCTGCAACATGTCGATCGAGGCGGGCGCGCGCGCCGGCCTGATCGCGCCGGACGAGAAGACCTTCGCCTACATCAAGGATCGCCCCAAGGCGCCGAAGGGTGCTGCCTGGGATCAGGCGGTCGCCTACTGGAAGACGCTGTTCACCGACGAAGGCGCGCATTTCGACAAGGAAATCCGTCTCGACGCGGCCAATCTCCCGCCGATCGTCACTTGGGGCTCCAGCCCCGAGGACGTGGTGTCGGTGACCGGCAGCGTGCCGGACCCGGACGAGATCGCCGACGAGAACCGCAAGTCCTCCAAGAAGCGCGCGCTGCAGTACATGGGCCTGGAAGCGGGAACGCCGATCACGGACATCACGCTCGACCGCGTGTTCATCGGCTCCTGCACCAACGGTCGCATCGAGGATCTGCGCGCCGCCGCCGAGGTCGTGCGCGGCCACAAGGTGGCGGACACGGTCAGCGCCATGGTGGTTCCCGGATCCGGCCTGGTGAAGGCGCAGGCCGAGGCCGAGGGCCTCGATGCGATCTTCAAGGAAGCCGGCTTCGAATGGCGCGAGCCCGGCTGTTCGATGTGTCTTGCCATGAACGCCGACAAGCTGGCGCCGGGCGAACGCTGCGCCTCCACCTCGAACCGCAACTTCGAGGGCCGTCAGGGCTTCAAGGGCCGCACCCATCTGGTGTCGCCGGCGATGGCGGCGGCCGCGGCGATCGCCGGTCACTTCGTCGACATCCGCGACTGGCCGAAAGGCTGACGTAGCGTCAAAAAACCGCGCGCGACGCCCGTTCGCGCGCGGTTATCTGCTTCACAAGACTGTCACTGTCGCTCTACACTATGCCGGCATCGGGGCGCGCCGAGGCGCTGCTCCCGTTCTTGAACGGCACGAGGAGCGAAGGTGTGAACGTCGCTATCTCTCCAGGGGCTCATCCGGCCCTTGTTTTGAATGCGGACTACCGGCCACTTGCCTATTATCCGCTGTCGCTCTGGGGGTGGCAGGACGCGGTGAAAGCCGTGTTTCTCGATCGGGTGAACATTGTCTCCGAATATGATGTCATCGTTCGAAGTCCGAGCAGCGAATTCCGGCTTCCCAGCGTCGTCTCCCTGAAAAGCTACATCAAACCAAACCGCTATCCCGCCTTTACCCGTTTCAATGTTTTCCTGCGCGACCGGTTCCAGTGCCAGTATTGCGGCGCCCGAGAGGAACTGACCTTCGACCATCTCGTGCCCCGGTCGAGCGGCGGCCAGACCACCTGGCAGAATGTGATAACCGCCTGCTCGCCCTGCAATCTGCGCAAGGCCAACAAGTCCTGCGAGGACATCGGCATGTGGCCGTTCCACATGCCGTTTGCGCCGAGCGTGCAGGACCTGCACAACAACGGCCGGCAGTTTCCGCCGAATTATCTCCACGACAGTTGGCTCGACTTTCTCTACTGGGACACCGAACTGGAGCCGTGAGCGGCGATCCGCCCGGATTTCGCAGGTCGGGTTAACGGTCCGTCAATCCTGTGGGCAGATACCCCGCTGCCTGCACGGCCGCGTTAACCGGGCCAAAGCCTTTTCTCGCGCAATCTTGTCGCAAAAGGACGTCGAACGACGGCGCCGCTGGAGTGCGTGAGATGACAGGCTGGAAGTTCAACGCGAAAACCGCGCGGTTGCGTGCCTTTGCAGAGGATCGTGCGGGCGCGATCCTGCCGCTTTTCGCCGTGGTGCTGGTGTTCGTGATCGTGGCCGCCGGGGCCGGGATCGATTTCGCCCGCGCCGTCAACCAGCGCCAGTCTCTGGCCCGCGGCCTCGACGCGGCGATGCTGGCTGTCGCCCGCGAATTGTCGATCCGCAACATGTCGGAAGGCGAGATCCGGACCTTTCTCGACGAGAATTACGCCGCCTATTTCGGCGCGAACGGCGAGGGCTCCAGTGTCGCCGGCGCCACCGTGACGATCGAGGAGCCGCAGATCAACACGCAGACCCGCCAGATCGCGGTGGCGGCAAGCGCCAGCGTCCCGACCTTCTTCATCGGCCTGGGCGGCCTGGGGCCGGAAAAGCTCGACGTGTCCGTCAATGCGCAGGCGGTCTATCCCAAGAGCGTGGAGGCGGCGCTGGTGCTCGATGTGACCGGATCGATGGGCGGCTCCAAGATCCGGGCGCTGCGCGATGCGGCGGCTGCCTTCGTCAACACGCTGGTGCCGCCGGATTCCGCCGACGCCAACGAAAAGGTCCGCATCGCCGTCATTCCCTATGCCTCGGGGGTGAATATCGGCTCCACGCGGGCAACCAAGGCGACCGGTGGATGGAACAAGTCGCGTAAGTCGTTCGAATATTGCGTGACCGAGCGCGGCGGCGCGCAGGCCTATACGGATGACAGCTATACAACGGCGGTTGTTGGACCCGGTACCGTTCGCAGCGGCAACAAGCGCGGCTACTACAAGAGCGGCAACAGGGTTCGCAGCAGTTCCGGATTTGTGTGCCCAAACGCGGAGCTCGTTCCGCTGACGCTCGACCCGGGGTCGTCCTCGAAAAGCGGGACGCCTCTTCACACGATCGCAAACCTGAATGCGTCGGGAAACACTGCCGGCCAGACCGGCGTTGCCTGGGGGTGGTACACGCTCTCCAGCCGCTGGTCGGGACTTTGGCCGAACGAAAGCCGTCCGGCGCCTGAATCCGACGAGCGCGTGTTGAAATACATGCTCCTGATGACGGACGGCGAATTCAACACCTACTTCCAGCCCGCGCGCGTTCGCGGCGTGGACTATGACTGGCTGGCACATACGGGCGGGTCGGAATCCACCAATCGCGCGATCCGCTTGTGTGAGGAAGCAAAGGACAGCGGCATCAAGATCATCACCGTGGGCTTCCAGATCGGCGGCAATTCGAATGCCAAGAAGGTCATGGAAAAGTGTGCCTCGACGCCGTCGGACTATTATCTCGCCGATGACGACGACGAGCTGATCGAGCGTTTTTCGGCCATCGCCAACCAGATCAAGACGACCTATCTGGCGCGCTGAGCTTGCGCCGGCGAGCGTTGTTGTCTCTCGGTCTTCTGTCAGGAAAATTCCACCTCACCCGAAAAAAGCGGGTGTGTGGCGAAGCGGTGCACTGCCGTCCTGGTCTCAGGCCGTCACCCCGGGCAAGGCGAAGCCGCGACCCGGGGCCTATTCGTTCCCAGAGCGGCGGCTATAGGAGTGCTGCGGCTGCGTGGCGGCCCTGTGGCGACTGGTGGAGCGCCTCGCCCCTGCCGGGGGTGCCAATGGATCCCCGCTCGGGGGCGGGGATGACGACTGCGAGGGAGACAGCGGCCCGCACAACAGCAGCGGCTTTGAAGGATGACCGGTCTTCAGCAATCTCTGCGATCATCTTCAGCGCCGGGGCCTTGCGGTCCCGGCGTTTGCTGTTCGGTTCGACTTGGTCCGTCAGCCGCCGTCAGGACGGGCGGTTCTGACGGTTCTCGATCAGGTCGTCGACCACGGCGGGGTCGGCGAGCGTCGAGGTGTCGCCCAGGTTCTCGAAGCTGTCCTCGGCGATCTTGCGCAGGATGCGGCGCATGATCTTGCCCGAGCGGGTCTTGGGCAGGCCCGGTGCGAACTGGATGAGGTCCGGCGAGGCGATCGGGCCGATTTCATTGCGCACCCAGGTGCGCAGTTCCTTGGCAAGCTCCTCGCTCGGCTCCTCGCCGGCCATCAGCGTCACATAGACGTAGATGCCCTGGCCCTTGAGATCATGCGGATAGCCGACCACGGCGGCCTCGGCGACCTTGGCATGGGCGACCAGCGCCGATTCCACCTCGGCCGTGCCCATGCGGTGGCCCGAGACGTTGATCACGTCATCGACGCGGCCGGTGATCCAGTAATCGCCATCGGCATCCCGGCGACAGCCATCGCCCGAGAAGTAGTAGCCCTTGTAATCGCTGAAATAGGTCTGCACGAAACGATCGTGGTCGCCATAGACCGTGCGCATCTGGCCCGGCCAGCTATCGGCGATCACCAGAACGCCTTCGACCCCGTTTCCTTCGACGACCTCGCCCGAGGTCGGGTCCAGCACCAGGGGCTGCACCCCGAAAAACGGCTTCTGCGCGGCCCCCGGTTTCAAGGTATGTGCGCCGGGCAGGGGGGTCATCATGTGGCCGCCCGTTTCGGTCTGCCACCAGGTGTCGACGATGGGGCAGGTGCCCTTGCCGACATTCTCGTTGTACCAGTTCCAGGCCTCGGGGTTGATCGGCTCGCCCACGGTGCCAAGCAGTTTCAGGCTGCTCAGGTCGTACTTCTCGACAAAGCCGGTGCCCTTGCCCATCAATGCGCGGATCGCGGTGGGGGCGGTGTAGAACTGGTTAACGGAATGCTTCTCGCAGACCTGCCAGAAGCGGCTGGCATCGGGGTAGGTCGGCACACCCTCGAACATCAGCGTGGTCGCGCCATTGGCCAGGGGGCCATAGACGATATAGCTGTGCCCGGTGACCCAGCCGACATCGGCCGTGCACCAGAAGACATCGCCGTCCTTGTAGTCGAACGTGTATTCGTGGGTCATGGAGGCATAGACGAGGTAGCCGCCGGTGGTGTGCACCACACCCTTCGGCTGTCCGGTGGAGCCAGAGGTGTAGAGGATAAAAAGCGGATCCTCGGCGTTCATCTCTTCGGGCGGGCAGTCGCTGCTGACCCGCTCGGCAAGATCGTCATACCAGATGTCGCGCCCGCCGACCCAGGCAACCTGATCGCCGGTGCGTTTGACCACGAGACATCTTGTGCCCAACACATTGTGCAACAGCGCCTTGTTGACGTTGTCCTTGAGCTCGGTCACGCGCCCGCCGCGCGGCGCGCCGTCCGCGGTGATCACCAGCTTGCTGTCGCAGCCGGTGATGCGCTGGGCGAGGCTGTCGGGCGAGAAGCCGCCGAAGACGATGGAATGCACCGCGCCGACGCGGGCGCAGGCGAGCATCGCATAGGCTGCTTCCGGGATCATCGGCAGATAGAGGGTGACGCGGTCGCCCTTCTTCACGCCCATGGCATGCAGCACATTGGCGAATTTGTTCACCTCATGGTGCAGCTCTTTGTAGGTGATGATCTTGTGTTCGGACGGATCGTCGCCTTCCCAGATGATCGCCGGCTTGTCGCCGCGCGTCGCCACATGGCGGTCGACGCAGTTGGCGGAGACGTTGAGCGTGCCGTCCTCGAACCATTTGATCGACACGTTGTGCGGATCGTAGGACGTGTTCTTGACCTTGGTGTAGGGCTTGATCCAGTCGATGCGCTTGCCGTGCTCGGCCCAGAAGCCCTCCGGATCGCTCACCGAGGCCTTGTACATTTCCTGGTATTTGGCGTTGTCGACAAGCGCCGTGGCGGCGATGTCCGCCGGAACCGGATAGAGATTTTCGGACATACGGACCCTCCCAAAATGACATTTGTCCCGCACTTGCGCACATGCGGTGCTTGCGAATGCCGCGCATTATGGGGATGAGGGGCCGGGCCGTCCACTGGGCTGCAGTCGTTCTTTCGTAGGCTCGGGAGGAACCCGTAAGCCTTTGGAACGAAAAGCGCGGAAAACCGGGTTCAGCCGATGGCGCCGATCACCGCGCCCTGGACGAGGAGAACCGCCAGCCAGTGGCCGCCGTCGATCAGGGTCAGCGACCAGGGCTGTCCCTGAAAGCGGTGGTTGACGATCAGGCTGGTGGCGATCAGTCCAACCCAGACGAGGCTTGCCGACAGCAGGCCGTTGGCGACCGTCACCGGACCGGCGTGATAGATCAGGCCGGCGAAGACGAAGGCCATCAGCAGCTGACAGAGGAAGGTTCCGGCGAAGAGCAGCGCTGAGGGGCGCGTTTGCTCCTTGGTCAGCCCGGCCGCGCGCATCCACTGCTTGCCGAGCACCCCGTACCAGGCCGCGCCGGCGACGAAGGAGGCGATGCCCGCGGCAAGCACCGCCAGCAGGTTGATCCCGTCGAACATCATTGCGCTGTCTCCCGTCCGCCGTTTGCCTGCAACCGTATAGCGCAAACCGCCCGCCGGGGAAGGTCGCAGTCGGCCTCAGCCCGCCTTTTCCCGTTGGACAACGCCGCCGGGTGCAAGCAGACCCGCGCGGTCTCAGCCGGCGGCTTCGGTTTTTCGCAGTCCGCCGCGCGCAAGCATGCCCGTGCGGCCTCAGCCGGCGGCTTCGGTTTTTCGCAGTCCGCCGCGCGCAAGCATGCCCGCGCGGTCTCAGCCGGCGGCTTCGGTTTTTCGCAGTCCGCCGCGCGCAAGCATGCCCGCGCGGTCTCAGCCGGCGGCTTCGGTTTTTCGCAGTCCGCCGCGCGCAAGCATGCCCGCGCGGTCTCAGCCGGCGGCTTCGGTTTTTCGCAGTCCGCCGCGCGCAAGCATGCCCGTGCGGCCTCAGCCGGCGGTTTCGGTTTTTCGCAGTCCGCCGCGCGCAAGCAGGAATGCCAGCACCGCGTCGACGCCGCTGCCGGTCTTGACGTTGGTGAAGACGAAGGGACGCTCGCGCCGCATCTTGCGGGCATCGCGGTCCATCACCTCGAGCGAGGCGCCGACCAGCGGCGCGAGATCGGTCTTGTTGATGACCAGAAGGTCGGAGCGGGTGATGCCGGGGCCGCCTTTTCGCGGGATCTTGTCGCCGGCGGAGACGTCGATCACGTAGATCGTCAGATCCGCAAGCTCGGGCGAGAAGGTCGCGGCGAGATTGTCGCCGCCGGATTCAATCAGGATCAGGTCGAGCGCGGGAAAGGCCGCTTCCAGATCGGCGACCGCGGCGAGGTTGATCGAAGCATCCTCGCGGATCGCGGTGTGCGGGCAGCCGCCGGTCTCCACGCCGCGGATGCGGGCGGCGTCGAGCGCGCCGGAACGGGTCAGGAACTCCGCATCTTCCTTGGTGTAGATGTCGTTGGTGATCGCCGCGATCTCGAAATCGTCGCGCAGCAGCTTGCACAGCGCATCCATCAGCGCCGTCTTGCCAGAGCCGACGGGGCCGCCGATGCCGACGCGCAAGGGTCCGTTCGGGGATGTCATCTAGAAACTCCAGATCACGAGAAGCGAAAACCCGCCGCCAAGAAGGAGGCAGAGCGGTGAAAAATATTTGCGGTCGAGGCCGCGAAACGGCTCTTCGGGGAAAACGCTGGCGAAGCGCTGTGTGAAGCCTGCAAGACCGCGCAGCAGAAACACGAGCGCGAAGGTTGCGGCGGCGAACAGGGCGAGCGTTGCGATCCGGTCAGGCAGGAGCGCCCGGTGGGTCAACAGCCATGGCAGCGCGGCGCCTGCGAGAACGGCGCCGGCAACGGCGAAACAGGCGGCGGGCGCGGGCATGTGCGAAATGTCGCGCTCACCGACGACCGTTCTGGCAAGACGGACCTCGTCCGCTATCGGCCACCATACCCGCAGCCCCCACAAGGCATGCAGCAGGGCGATGCCCAAAAGGATGACGGACAGGGCGACGGCAAGAATGCTCATGAGCGAAACAGCCGCGTGTACTGGGTTTCGTGGTTCATCGAGGCGATGTCGGCGAGAAAAGCGCAGCCGCCGATGTCGTCGAGTCCGCTGTCCAGCGCGCCTTCGGCTAGGGCGGCGATGGCCGGGCCGAGCGCCTGGATCACGCGCTGGCCGTCGGTCTGGCCAAGCGGCACCGCGCGCACGGCCGCCGACACCAGATTGGCGGTAAAGGCATGCAGATAGGCGCCGACCATCGGGGCGGCGGGCATCGCATGGGCGCTTGCGGCAAGCGCCACGGCGAGCGGATAGCTCCAGCCGCCGCGCGCGATCGCCTCGGGGGCGTCGGTCAGGTCGCGAAAGAGGAGCGCCGCCGCAGATCCGTTCGCCGGCTGCCAGGCATCGCGCACGGCCGCGATGAAGGCGCCGCCCTGGGCGCTTGCCTCCAGGAACCGTTCGGCGGAGGGCTGCAGGGCGAGCGAGAGTTCGAGCAGGTCAAGAAAGGCGCGTTTGTCGCCGGCGGTCGCGGCATCCATGGCACGGGCGAGCAGGATGGCATCCGAGCGACCGGCGCCATGGTGCAGGATATCCGCGAGCCAGGCCGTGAGGCTTGCCGCATCCGTCACGGTACCGTCCTCAACGGCCCATTCCAGCCCGTGGCTGTAGGTATAGGCACCGACCGGAAAGGCCGGCGACATCCACGCGAGCAGCGCATGCAGCGCGTCCGGCGACAGGGCGGCGTTAGTGGTCATGAAGATGGGGATGCCCGTGCGCGTGCCCGTGGTCATGCGCGTGGTCGTGGTCGTGGCCGTGATCGTGGGAATGGTCATGGCCGCGCACCGTGCCGTGGCCATAGGCGCCGCCTTCCGGGTCGAAGGGTGCGCTCAAAACGCTCATGCGGCCGCCGAGGCGGGTCACGAGGTCCTCTATGACGTGATCGCGGCGGATGCGCAGCGCGCCGGGCACGAGCTGTGTCGGCAGGTGGCGGTTGCCCAGATGCCAGGCGATCCGGATGAGCGCGTCGGTCGTCTCCGCCTCGATCTCCACCAGCTCCTCGGCGGCGGCGAGGATCGCGACGATGCGCCCGTCCTCCAGCCGCAAGCCGTCGCCATGGCGCAGCTGGACGGCTTTCGGCAGGTCGAGCAGCACCCGGGTTCCGCGCGCGCCATCAAGCACCGCGCGGCGCCGGTGGCGGTCTTCCCGGTCGAGCACGACGCTGTCGTCGGGTGCGCCCTCCCAGCTTCCGGCCGGCAGGATTTCGGTGACAGGGATCATGCGCCGGCATCCTTGCCGCGCAGAAGGGCGGCCTTGAAGGCCGGACGCGCCGTCACGCGGTCGAAATACCCGGCGACGGGTCCGCTCTCCGGCACGTCGAATTTGGCCGCCCGGGCCCAGCCAGCGGCATGGCCGAGCAGGATGTCGGGAACAGTGAAGGTCTCGCCCATGACGAAGGGGCCGTCGCCGATCGTGACCTCGAGCCGCTGCATCGCGGTTGCGAATTCCGCCGCGCAGACGCGCTTGATCTCCGGCACGCGCAGCTCTTCGGGGTGGATGAAGCTGTTCTTGGCCGCGGTCCACAGCGCGCCTTCCACCTCGTCGACGGTGAATTGCGTGACGGCGTCCTGATGCGCGCGCTCCGGCGTGCCGGCGGGATAGGTCAACGCGCCGTGCTTGTCGGCGAGATACTGGCAGATCGCGACGGAATCGGTGAGCACATGGTCTCCGTCCTTCAGCACCGGCACCTTGCCCAGCGGATTGAGGGCGAGGACCTCCGGGCTTTGCGGCATGGCCGGCACCAGCTCGTAGTCCTGGCCAAGCTCCTCGAGCGTCCACATCACCCGCATCGCGCGTGTGCGCGGAAAGCCGATCACTGTGTACATGTCGTCTCCCTCCCGATCCCCGGTTGTGTCGCGCGGATCTTAAAACAGGAAATAGCGCTGGGCCATGGGAAGCGTTTCCGCCGGCTCGCAGGTGAGAAGTTCGCCGTCGGCGCGGACCTCATAGGTTTCCGGATCGACCTCGATGTGCGGCACGGCGTCGTTGAGCACCATCGAGGCCTTTGAAATGCCGCCGCGCGTGTTGGCGACGGGAAGCACCAGCCGGTCGAGCCCGAGCTTGTTCTTGATGCCATTGTCGAAGGCTGCCTGCGACACGAAGGTCACCGAGGAGGCGGTCATCGCGCGTCCCAAAGCGCCGAACATCGGCCGGTAGTGCACCGGCTGGGGTGTGGGGATCGAGGCATTGGGATCGCCCATCGGGGCGGCGGCGATGGTGCCGAGTTTTAGCACCAGGTCCGGCTTTACGCCGAAGAAGGCCGGGTCCCAGAGCACCAGGTCGGCAAGCTTGCCCACCTCGACCGAGCCGATGTGGTCGGCGAGGCCATGGGCGATGGCCGGATTGATCGTCACCTTGGAGATGTAGCGGCGCACGCGGGCATTGTCGTTATCGCCGGTCTCCTCGGCCAGACGGCCGCGTTGCTTGCGCATCTTGTCGGCGGTCTGCCAAGTGCGGATGATGACCTCGCCCACCCGGCCCATCGCCTGACTGTCCGAGGCGATGATCGAAAACGCGCCCATGTCGTGCAGGATATCCTCGGCGGCGATGGTTTCCTTGCGGATCCGGCTTTCGGCAAAGGCCACATCCTCGGGGATCGACTTGTCGAGGTGATGGCAGACCATGAGCATGTCCAGATGCTCTTCCAGCGTGTTGACGGTGTAGGGCATCGTCGGGTTGGTCGAGCTGGGCAGGATGTTCTGGTAGCCCACCACCTTCATGATGTCCGGCGCATGCCCGCCGCCCGCCCCTTCGGTGTGGAAGGCGTGGATGCAGCGCTCCCCGATGGCCTTGAGCGTGTTTTCCACGAACCCGCTTTCGTTCAGCGTATCGGTGTGGATCATCACCTGCACATCCATATCCTCGGCGACCGACAGGCAGCAATCGATGGCGCCGGGCGTGGTGCCCCAATCCTCATGCAGCTTCATCGCGCAGGCGCCGGCCTCGATCATCTCCACCAGGGCGGCGGGCAGGCTGGCATTGCCCTTGGCCGACAGGCCGAAATTCATCGGGAACGCGTCGAGCGCCTGCAACATCCGCCCGATATGCCACGAGCCGGGCGTGCAGGTGGTGGCCAGCGTGCCATGGGCCGGGCCGGTGCCGCCGCCCAGCATCGTGGTGATGCCGGAATGCAGCGCATCCTCGATCTGCTGGGGACAGATGAAATGGATATGCGCATCGAACCCGCCCGCCGTGAGGATCCGCCCCTCGCCCGCAATCGCCTCGGTGCCGGGGCCGATGATGATGTCGACACCCGGCTGCGTGTCGGGGTTGCCCGCCTTGCCGATGGCGTGGATCCGCCCGTCCTTCAGGCCCACATCCGCCTTGTAGATGCCCGAATGATCCACGATCAGCGCGTTGGTGATGACGGTGTCGACGGCCCCTTGCGCGCGGGTGCGCTGCGACTGGCCCATGCCGTCGCGGATCACCTTGCCGCCGCCGAATTTCACCTCGTCGCCATAGACGGTGAAATCCTTTTCCACCTCGATGATCAGGTCGGTGTCGGCTAGGCGGATCCTGTCGCCGGTGGTGGGGCCGAACATGTCGGCATAGGCGGCGCGCGACAATTTATAGGGCATCGGGGTCTCCAGACGGTGCGGCGCGGGTCAGGGCAAGGCTCAGTTGCCGAGCCCGCGGGCCAGATCTTCGAGTTCGCGGGTGCGCTGGCCGGTGAGATCGGCGCGGTACTGGTAGATCAGCATGGGTTCCATCGACCCGCCACGGGCCTGGAAGCCATAGGCGGCACAGGCGGCGTCGCGGTAGGGGATCCAGGCGCGCTGGGCGTCGCGCAGGGCCTTTGCCGCGCCGGCAAGCGCCGGACTGTCGGCAAGATCCGCGTCCATCTGTTTCATTGCCGCCATCGCCCGGCCATAGGCGGCGTTCAGCTCCGCGTCCGCCGCCTGCCAGTCCTGTTCCGCGCAATAGGTCATTTCCATCTGCGTGACGGGATCGGAGCAATCCACGTCCTGCGCCAGTCCGCTGACGGGAGCAAGGAGCGCGAGCAGGCAAACGGCATGGGAAATCCGGCGGATCATGCGTGTCATAGCGGCCCCATCACCCTGGCGTTGAAGCCGTAGACCGTCCGGTCTCCGACGAAGGGAATGAGCGTGACGGAGCGCGTCTGGCCCGGCTCGAAGCGGATGGCGGTTCCCGCCGGAATATCGAGGCGCAACCCGCGCGCGGCCGCCCGGTCGAAGGCGAGCGCCGGGTTGGTCTCGGCGAAATGATAGTGCGAGCCGACCTGCACCGGCCGGTCGCCGGTGTTGGCGACGTCGATTTCAAGCGTGGGCCGTCCGGCGTTCAGCTCGATCTCGCCGTCGGCGGGGAAGATTTCTCCGGGGATCATGGCGGCGCCCTCAGCGGATCGGTTGGTGGACGGTGACGAGCTTGGTGCCGTCGGGAAAGGTCGCCTCGACCTGGACGTCGTGGATCATCTCGGCGACGCCCTCCATCACCTGGTCGCGCGTCAGCACCGAGGCGCCGGCGCTCATCATCTCCGCGACGCTGCGCCCGTCGCGCGCGCCCTCGACGACGAAGTCGGTGATCAGGGCGATGGCCTCGGGGTGGTTGAGCTTGACGCCCCGTTGCAGCCGCTTGCGCGCCACCTCGGCGGCCATCGCCACCAGCAGCTTGTCCTTTTCCCGCGGTGTCAGTTTCATGTGGCGGTCCCCAAACCCTTGTCCTGTCGTTTAGCCGGCGAAACGGCGTGTCCCGCACTGTCTAGCAATACCATGTGCGCGGCAGCCGCGCGCCCCGCCAGGCCTCCAACAACCCCATCAGCCCGGCCCGCAGGATCTGTCCGTTTTCGGCGACAAGGCGGAAGATGAGCAAGCCGCTGCGCGCGCTGACGCCGGCGCTGAGGCCGTCGCGGCGAATGTCGCCGACCGCGGTCCTGGCCGCGTCGATATCGCCTTCCGCATCTTCGCGGCAGTCCACCAGTGTTGCGAAGGCGCGGCCGCCCGCCGCCGTCGCCGAGCCGGACAGGATATCCGTCGCATCGCCGCTGATGCGGGTCTCGTCGGCGAAGACCAGCTGTCCGTTGCGGCGGATGCGCCAGCGGTCGCGGAAGGAGACGGCGTGGACATCCTCGCCCATGGCCTCGCGGCCGAGCACGACGCTTTCAACCGCCAGAAGGCGGGCGTTTCCCTCAAGATCGACGGCGAGCGCACGGGTCAGGGCCGCCTTGTCGAAAAGGATCGTTTCCTGCGGCAGCCATTCGACCAGGCCGCCGGCATCCACCCGGATCGCGCCCTGGACATCGGCCGGGCCCTCCTGGCTGCGATAGATGCGCTCAGCCGCCTGTGTCGTGATCACGGCGTGGGCGTCTTCGCCGGCTTGCGCCTCATACTCCAGCCGGTCGCCGCCGGTGAGGCCGCCTGCTGTGTTGAGAAACACCGCCACGGGAGCCTCGCCGTGGACCTTGGGGAGGCGCACCTTGGCCGAGCCGCTCTGGTCGAGATCGCGCAGCCGCACCGTCTCGCCCGCCCGCTCGAACCGCACCCGGGCCCGGCCGGTGACCCGTTGCAGGCCGAGGGAGGGTGCGGGGGCGGAAAAGGCGGGGTCAATCGTCATCGATGGGGTGTCCGTCGTCCTGGGAACCTGCGGTGTCGGGCAGAACACATGGCGTGCCATCCCGCTGCCGTTTTCCGGAAGCGAAGCAAGACAGGGGCCAATCGGATCGCGCGCGGCGGCGAGGGCCTCGAGCAGGCATGATCCCGGTGCGGGGCGATCCGCTCGATGCGGCAAGTTCGGGGCCGTGAGCGCGGCGCATGCCTCCCGATTGCCGTAATTTTGGGCAATTGCCCTGTTTGAGGTCGATTTCGGCGGGGTGCATGGCGGGCCAAGGCATGTGGTCTTTGCATTTGGGCGGCGCGTTCGGTTAGATACCGCCCTGGAGGGTCGACGGCCTATCGAAGACGGAAGGCACGACATGTTTCGATCAGTTGTTGCAGCGCTGCTCGCGCCGGTTCGGCCGGTGCGGTCATTCGCCTTGTGGGCGGGGCTTGCGATGCTTGCGCTTCCCGCGGCTCCGGCGCGCGCCGACATCGGCGCCTGGATCGTCGTCGACATGGAGAGCGGCGCGGTGCTCGACCAGAAGCAGGCGCTGCGCCAGTGGTACCCTGCCTCCATCACCAAGCTGATGACCGCCTATCTCACCTTCAAGGCGATCCGGGAGGGGCGGGCGACGCCGCAGTCGGCGGTGACGATCAGCGCGAATGCCCATTGCCGAACCGCCCAGCAAAATGGGTTTCAAGCCGGGCACGCGGATCTCGCTGGAAAGCGCGCTGAAGATGCTGATCGTGAAGTCGGCGAATGATGTCGCCGTCGCGGTCGCGGAATCGATTGGCGGCTCGGAGCCTGCCTTCATCCAGATGATGAACGCCGAAGCCCGCCGGCTCGGCATGAGCGCCACGCGCTTCGTCAATCCGCACGGCCTGCCGGACAACCGGCAGGTATCGTCGGCCCGCGACCTTGCGGTCCTGGCGCGCGCGGTCTGGCGCGAGTTCCCGGAGTATCGCTCCTATTTCAACCTTGTCGGCATTCGCGTCGGCAAGAAGGCGTTGCGCTCGGCCAACCGGGAGTTCCTGCTTCGCGTCCAGGGCGCCAACGGCATGAAGACCGGCTATATCTGCAATTCCGGCCTGAATGTGGTGGTGTCCGCGACCCGCGGCGGGCGCACGGTGATGGCGGTCATTCTGGGGGCTGCCTCCGGCGTGGAGCGCGCGGCCAAGGCGCGGGTGCTGATCGACGACGGTTTCAAGGCGCGTGGCGGCCGGTCGGTGGATCAGCTTACCGGCGCCGCCGGCAAGCCGCCGGCGGATGGCTACTGCAAGCGCAACAGCCGGCCGGAAGCCGAAGAGCTGATGGCGGCCTTCGCCAAGAAGACCCGTTCCTCCTCCATCCTGTCCTTCGCGCGCGGCGATTTGAACAGCGGCGGCATTCGTCGCAGCATCGTTGCAGCGCCCGCTCCGAGCGGGCAGGTCGGAACGCTGACGGTCCCCAAGCGCGCCGACGGCAAGACCGACTGGGCCAAGGTGATGGATACGGTGATCGGTCCGCGCCTGCGCGACTATCAAGCGGTTCCCGTCTCCACGGCCGCGCCGAGTGCCGCGATCGCGCCGCAGGTGGTCGATGGCACGCCGGTCCCGGTGCCCGGAACGCCGAAGCCGGTCGCCAAGCCGCTTGCGGCGGCCGCAGGTCTGGCGAGCGTGCCGGCCGTGGCGGCGCCGGTGGCGCAACAGCCGGCGAAACCGGGCGCGATCTTCCGCGGCGAGCCGCTGCTGATCGCGCCGATCCCGCCGCAAAACCCCCCGCCCCTAGCGGGGCACAGGCTCCACGTCGGCGATTGACCGGGGACGTGCGATCGGGCATGTCGCTTCGCCCGGACGGTCGTCGCCGTTATCATGCCGCCAGTTTTCGATAGAGGGTCCTCGTGAGCGAAACCACGTCTGCGCAAAAGCCCGCGCGCGGCCCCAAGCCGCCGATCCCGCTGACCGTCATCACCGGCTTCCTGGGCGCCGGCAAGACGACGCTGCTCAACCGGCTGCTGGTCGATCCGGCGCTGTCGGATGCGGCGGTGATCATCAACGAGTTCGGCGAGGTCGGGCTTGACCATCTCTTCGTCGAAGGCGGCGAGGAAGGCATCATCGAACTGTCGTCCGGGTGCCTGTGCTGCACCATTCGCGGCGATCTGGTGACGACGCTGGAAAACCTGCTACGCCGGCTCGACAACGGTCGCACCGAGCGCCTGTCGCGCGTCGTGATCGAGACCACGGGGCTCGCCGATCCCGCGCCCGTTCTGCACACGGTGATGCAGCATCCCTATCTGGTGATGCGCTATCAGCTCGACGGCGTGGTGACGCTGGTCGATGCGGTCAACGGGATGGGAACGCTCGAAACCCAGGAAGAGGCGGTGAAACAGATCGCCGTCGCCGACCGCATTGTGCTGACCAAGACCGACCTGGACGACGGTGCCGCCGCCCTCGATCCGGCCTCGCCGTTGCGTCGGCGGATCGCGGCGCTCAACCCGGCCGCTCCGGTCCTCATCGCGGCCGAGGGCGAGGCGGATGCGGCGCATCTGATCGGCACCGGGCTCTACGATCCGGCCACCAAGACCGCCGACGTGGCGCGCTGGCTCAACGCGGAGGCCTATGGCGGCGATCATGCGCATCACGACCACGGCCATCATCATGACCACGGGAACAATCACGACCACGACCATGGGCATGACCACCATGGGCATGCGCATGATGTGAACCGGCATGGCGACGGGATCCGGGCGTTTTCGCTGACCAGCGACAAGGCGATTTCCGCCGGTGCGCTGGACATGTTCCTCGACCTTTTGCGCTCCGCCCACGGGCCGAAGCTCTTGCGCATGAAGGGCATCGTGAAGCTTGCCGAGGATCCGGACCGGCCGGTGGTGCTGCACGGGGTGCAGCATGTGTTTCACCCGCCGGCGACCCTGCCGAAATGGCCGGACGAGGACCACCGCACGCGGCTGGTCTTCATCACGCGCGACCTGCCGGAGGGCTTCGTCCAGCGCATGTTCGACGCCTTTACCGGCGGCGTTTCGGCTGATACGCCGGACAAGGCCGCCATGTCCGACAATCCGCTGGCGATCACCGGCTTCAGCGGCCGGTTCTCCTGAGCCGGCGTCAGGGCGTCTTGCGCATGCGGATCAGGCCTTCCTGCGCCACCGACGCCACCAGGTGGCCGGCCCGGTCGTAAAGCGCGCCGCGCGTGAAGCCGCGCCCGCCGGAGGCGGACGGACTGTCTTCCGAGTAAAGCAGCCACTCGTCGGCGCGAAAAGGACGGTGAAACCACATCGCGTGGTCGAGGCTCGCGACCTGGAGCTTGGGATCGAACACGCTGGTGCCATGGGCGAAGAGCGCAGTGTCGAGCAGCGTCATGTCGGAGGCATAGGCCAGCACGCAGGAATGGATGCGCGGATCGTCGGGAAGCGAGGCGCTCGCCCGGACCCAGACATTCTGGGCCGGCGTCAGCTTCTTGCGGCTGAAATAATGGGTCAGGTCGACGGGGCGAAGCTCGATCGGCCGGTCGCGCTCCCAGTAGCGGCGCACCGGCTCCGGCGCATGCGCCAGGAATTTCTCCTTCAGCTCCGCCTCGCTCGGCAGCTCCTCCGGCGCGGTGACCTCGGGCATGGTCATCTGGTGTTCCAGTCCCTCCTCGTGCTTCTGGAAGGAGGCGGACATGGAAAAGATCGCGTGCCCGTGCTGGATCGCCACAACGCGGCGGGTGGTGAAGCTGCCGCCGTCGCGGATCCTGTCGACCTCGTAGATGATCGGCACCGCCGGGTCGCCCGGACGCAGGAAATAGGCGTGCAGCGAATGGACGCCGCGCTCCTCCGGTACCGTGCGCGAGGCGGCGACCAGCGACTGGCCGATGACCTGGCCGCCGAAAACCCGCTGCCATCCGACCTGCGGGCTCATGCCGCGGAAGAGATTGTGTTCCAGCGGCTCCAAATCGAGTATCGAGAGAAGGTCGTCGACGGCTGAGCGCATGCGGGAATTACCTTTTCGCAGGATCTGTGGCAGGCATTTGGGACACCGGTCCGGGGAGTTGTTTCCGTGACCGTGTGATTTGCCGGGGGCAAAAGTCAAGGCTGTCCCAAGGGCACCCCCGGTCTGCCGGTTAAGGGTCCGACCGGGGCGCAAGACTGGCGTTGCGGCGCGTTGTCGCCGATAAATGGAACGGGTGCGGCCGCGCCGCGCCGCAGGAAGAGGACCGATCATCATGACCCGCAAGCCCGATGCCGATGCCGTGCTCGACGTTCTGGTCGGCGGCGGCGGATATGTCGGCCTCTCGCTCGGCGTTGCGCTGAAACAGGCCGACCCCGCGCTGTCGGTCGCCGTTGTCGACATGCGGCCGCGCGAAGAGATGGCCGGCGACCCGCGCGCGTCCGCGATCGCGGCTGCGGCAAGCCGGATGCTCGACCAGCTCGGTGTCTGGCAGGACATCGCGCCGCATGCGCAGCCGATGACCGAGATGATCGTAACCGACAGCAAGCTTCGCGATGCCGTGCGCCCGGTGTTCCTGACGTTCGACGGCGAGGTCGAGCCCGGCGAGCCCTTCGCCCATATGGTGCCGAACGGAAAGATGGTCGCGGCCCTGGCAAACCGGGCCGAGGCACTGGGCGTCGAGCTGATCGCGCCGGAAAGCGTGAGCGATTTTTCCGTCGGTGAAGCGGATGTGGCGATTACCCTGGGATCAGGGAAGACGCGTCGCGCGCGGCTCTTGGTCGCCGCCGACGGCGTGCGCTCGCGGCTTCGCGATCTGGCGGGCATCCAGACGGTGAAATGGGACTACGACCAGTCGGGCATTGTCACCACCATTCGCCACGAGCGGCCGCACAACGGGCGGGCGGAAGAGCATTTCCTGCCCTCCGGGCCTTTCGCCATCCTGCCGCTGACCGGCAACCGCTCCTCGCTGGTGTGGTCGGAGCGGCGGGCGGAAGCGGACCGGCTGGTGAAGGGCGACGACTTCACCTTCGAACTGGAGCTGGAACGGCGGTTCGGCCATCACCTCGGCAAGATCGATCTCGACGGTCCGCGCAACGCCTATCCGCTGGGACTGACGCTGGCGCGCGGCTTCGTCAAGCCGCGCTTCGCGCTTGCCGGGGATGCGGCGCACGGCATTCATCCGATCGCCGGACAGGGTCTCAACCTCGGCTTCAAGGATGTCGCGGCCCTTGCGGAGGTGCTCGTCGAGGCGCGCCGGCTCGGTCAGGATATCGGGGCGCTCGACGTGCTGGAGCGCTACGAACGCTGGCGCCGGTTCGACACGTTCCAGATGGGCGTGGTGACCGATGTCTTGAACCGCCTGTTTTCCAACGATATGGATGGAGTGCGCGCGGTACGGGATATCGGGCTTGGACTGGTCGACCGGCTGCCCTCGCTGAAACGGTTCTTCATCCGTCAGGCGGCAGGGCTGGAAGGGCCGGAAGGGCCGGCCCCACGCCTGCTGGCCGGGGAACCGATCTGAGGCGCGACGGAGAGGAACACCGTATCGATGCCCGGGCAAAAGGCAGCCGAACAGGACCGGCCGCAGCGCATTATCCTGATCACGGGCTGCTCGTCGGGGATCGGCGCGGCCGCTGCGCGCACCCTGCGCGGGCGCGACTGGCGGGTGTTTGCCACGGCGCGGCGCGCCGAGGACGTCGAGCGGCTGCGGGCCGCCGGTTTCGAAAGCCTTCTGCTCGACTATGAGGATGCGGCAAGCATCGAAGAGGCCGCGGCCGCCGTGCTGGAGCGCACGGGCGGGCGGCTCGACGCGCTGTTCAACAATGGCGCCTATGCGATCCCCGGTGCGCTGGAGGACATGCCGACGGAAGCGCTGCGCCAGCTTTTCGAGGCGAATTTCCTCGGCTGGCACACGCTCACGCGGGCGGTGCTGCCGGCCATGCGCCGCCAAGGCGCGGGCCGCATCGTGCAGTGTTCTTCCATTCTGGGCTTCATCGGCATGCCCTATCGCGGAGCCTATAACGCGTCGAAATTCGCGCTCGAAGGCTACAGCGACACATTGCGGCTGGAACTTGGAGACAGCGGGATCCATGTATCGCTGATCGAGCCGGGGCCGATCGCCACGCGCTTCACCGAAAACGCGCTGGAGAACTTCCTCAGGATCATCGGACAGGACGGCATCGCCGCCTCGGTGCATCGCGAGGCCTATGAAAAGCGGGTCGCGCGCATGCAGGCAGGCGAAAAGTCGCTGTTCAAGCTTCCGGCGCGCGCCGTCGTGAAACAGGTGGTCCATGCGGTGGAGGCGCCGCGACCGAAGGCGAGATACCGGATCACCGTGCCCACGGTCGCAATGGCGGTGGCGAAACGGCTCCTGCCGACACGCGCGCTCGACCGGGTGCTGACCCGCGCGGCGCGCTCAGAAGAATGACAGACCGGCCGGGCAAAACCCGCCGGGGCAGAAGGATTTCAAGATGACGGACGTGCTGCGGATGCTCATCCCGGTGGCTGTGGGAGCGGTTGCCGTGGTCCTGATGATGGGCTTGTGGAACATGATGCGCGGCGGCTCGTCGTCGCGCTCGCAGACCTTGATGCGCTGGCGGGTCGGGCTGCAGTTCCTGGCCGTGGTCATCGTCATGGCCCTGCTCTATCTGACAACATCCACGCCGTGATCCCCACGGGGTGGCCAACATCCAACCTGCACGGGAGCGGCCATGGTTGTCCTCAACAAGATCTACACGAAGACCGGCGACGCCGGGACGACGGCGCTGGCGTCCGGCGAGCGTCGGCCCAAGCACGATCTCAGGGTGGAGGCCTATGGAACCGTCGACGAGACCAATGCTGTGCTCGGGCTCGTGCGCCAGGTGACGGCAGACGCCCATCCGCAGCTCGATGCCGTGCTCGGACGGATCCAGAACGACCTCTTCGACCTCGGCGCCGACCTTGCAACCCCGGAGACGGAGGAGCCGCCGGCCTATCCGCCGCTCAGGATCACCGAAGCGCAGGTCACCGCCATCGAGACGGAGATTGACCGGCTGAACGCCGATCTCGAGCCCTTGCGCTCCTTCGTGCTGCCAGGCGGATCGGCGGCGGCGGCGCATCTGCACATGGCGCGCACGGTGTCGCGGCGCGCGGAACGGCTGATGACGGCGCTTGCCGAAGCGGAACCGGTCAACCGGAACGCGATGGTGTATATGAATCGCCTGTCGGATTTCTTTTTCGTGGCCTCGCGCTGGGCGAACGACAAGGGCGCGCAGGACGTGTTGTGGGTGCCCGGCAAGAACCGCTAGCCCCCGGCGCGGGCAGGGAGAGACGCGATGTTTATTCCGCTGCATGACACCAACCCCCTGCGGCACGTGCAGCGGCAATATGTCACATGGGGCCTGATCCTGGCGAATGTGGCGGTCTTCGTGATCGTGCAGGGTGGCGGGCTTTCCGGTCCGATGGCGCAAGCGGCAAGCCTCTCCTACGGGCTGGTGCCGGCGGTGCTCTTCGACATTCGCGATCTCGCGCCCGAACTGGCCGTGCTGCCCGAGGGCGCTTCGCTGGTCACCTATGCCTTCCTGCACGGCGACTGGATGCATCTCGGCGGCAACATGCTGTTCCTCTGGGTGTTCGGCGACAACGTCGAGGATGCGCTGGGGCATTTCCGCTATTTCGTTTTCTATCTCCTGTGCGCGGCCGCGGCCGGTCTGGGCCATGCGGTGATCGACCCGAACTCGGTCGCGCCGCTGATCGGTGCGTCCGGGGCCGTCGCCGGGGTGATCGGCGCCTATCTGGTGCTGCATCCGAAGGTCAATGTCTGGGTGCTGGCCTTCGGGCGGGTGCCGCTGCGCCTGCCCGCCGCATGGGTGCTGCTGGCCTGGATCGGGTTTCAGCTGATGATGGCCTTCGGCGGCGGCGACGAGCAGGTCGCCTGGTGGGCGCATGTCGCCGGGGCGGCGGCGGGTGCCGCGCTGATCGTGGTTATGCGCCGTCCCGGCGTCGTGCTTTTCGACCGCGGACTGTAGGCAGGATTTTGCGGCGCCGCGCCGAGCCGCCGGATTCGCGATGGCCGGGCGGGCTGCGCGGCGTTGACAGTGCGGTGGCGCGTCAGTACGGTCGCCGCCCGACAGTCCAAATGGCAGAATTCAGCCGATGAAGCTGCCCTTACGGCATCTGTTTTCGGCACAAGACCGGCGGCTTGCAGGCAGCCGCGCTAGCGGGAGGTTGAAAACCCCATGAAGATCCTTGTCCCCGTCAAGCGGGTGATTGACTACAACGTCAAAGTGCGGGTGAAGGCGGACGGGTCGGGCGTCGACCTGGCCAACGTCAAGATGTCGATGAACCCCTTCGACGAGATCGCCGTCGAAGAGGCGATTCGCCTGCGCGAGGCCGGCAAGGCGGAGGAGATCATCGTCGTGTCGGTCGGTCCGCAGCAGGCGCAGGAAACCCTGCGCACGGGACTGGCCATGGGCGCGGATCGCGGCATCCTGGTCAAGACAGACCAGACGACCGAGCCGCTCGCTGTCGCCAAGATCCTCAAGGCCATCGTCGAGGAGGAGGCACCCGGCCTCGTCATCCTCGGCAAGCAGGCGATCGACGACGACTGCAATCAGACGGGTCAGATGCTGGCGGCCCTGCTTGGCTGGTCGCAGGGTACCTTCGCCTCCAACGTCGATCTCGGCGAGGGCACGGTCGATGTGACCCGCGAGGTCGATGGCGGCCTGCAGACGATCAAGCTGACGATGCCGGCCGTGGTGACCACGGACTTGCGCCTCAACGAGCCGCGCTACGCCTCGCTTCCCAACATCATGAAGGCGAAGAAGAAGCCGATCGCGGAGAAGACCCCGGAAGACTGCGGCGTCGATATCGCGCCGCGCCTCGAGGTTCTCAAGACCACAGAGCCGCCCGCCCGCGAGGCCGGCGTCAAGGTCGGCAGCGTTGCCGAACTGGTCGAGAAGCTCAAATCCGAAGCCGGCGTCATCTGAGCGCTCACGACAGGGAGAACAGGACCATGACCACACTTCTTGTTGCCGAGCACAGCAACAGCGCTCTCAACGAAGCCACGCACAAGGCGATGACCGCGGCCCTTGCCCTGGGCGGCGACGTCCATGTGCTGGTGGCGGGCAAGGATTGCCGCGCCGCCGCGGAAGCGGCCGCGAAGATTTCCGGTGCCGCCAAGGTGCTTGTCGCCGACGGCGACGGCCTGGCCGAACAACTTGCCGAGCCGATGGCCGACCTGGTGCTGTCGCTCGCCGGGGACTACGACGCGATCGTCGCGCCGGCGACCGCGAACGGCAAGAACATCCTGCCGCGCGTCGCAGCGCTGCTCGACGTGATGCAGCTCTCCGACGTGACCGACGTGATCGACGCCTCGACCTTCGAGCGGCCGATCTATGCTGGCAACGCGCTTCAGACCGTGAAGTCGAACGATGCCAAGAAGGTCGTCACGGTGCGCACCGCGAGCTTCGCGGCCGCCGAGGAAGGCGGATCGGCGCCGATCGAGGACGTGGCCGCGACGAGCTCGGAGCTGTCCAGCTTCGTCGGCCAGGAGCTGTCGAAGTCCGACCGTCCGGAGCTTGCGTCGGCCAAGGTGATCATCTCCGGCGGCCGTGCGCTCGGCTCCAAGGAGAAGTTCGAGGAGGTCATGCTCCCGGTCGCCGACGCGCTGGGCGCGGCGGTCGGTGCCTCGCGTGCCGCCGTCGATGCCGGTTATGCGCCGAACGACTGGCAGGTCGGGCAGACCGGCAAGGTCGTTGCGCCTGATCTCTACATCGCCTGCGGCATTTCCGGCGCCATCCAGCATCTGGCCGGCATGAAGGATTCCAAGGTGATCGTGGCGATCAACAAGGACGAGGAAGCGCCGATCTTCCAGGTTGCAGACTACGGTCTGGTCGCCGACCTGTTCGAGGTGCTGCCGGAGTTCAAGGCCGCCGTGGAAGCCGCCAAGAAGTGAGCTTCCCGTTCGGCCAAAGGCGTCGGACGGCAGTGAGACACGCAAGAGCCCGCCCGTCCGGCGGGCTCTTTTCGTTGAGCCGCCGGATGAACGGGTGTTGCAAGGCCCGATGACCGCCCGCACCATGTGCGAAAAACGGAGGGGGGGTTCTTGCGGTCGGGGCGGGAAGTTGCGATGAATAGCCCCTCAGTTTTCCAAGAGCGCGAACAGTCGCGCTGAACCCAAATCGGAACGAAAAATGGTGGTCGAGATCAAGAAGGTCGGTGTGATCGGCGCGGGCCAGATGGGCAACGGCATCGCGCATGTCTGCGCCGTGGCCGGGTTCGATGTGTGGCTCAACGATATTTCCGTCGACCGGGTCCAGTCGGGCCTTGCATCGATCAACGGCAACATGGCGCGCCAGGTCGCCAAGGGCCTGATCACCGAGGACGAACGCACAGCGGCGCTTGACCGGCTGAAACCGGCCGAAAGCATGGACGAACTCGCCGATGTCGATCTGGTGATTGAATCGGCCGTCGAGAACGAGCAGATCAAGCGCAAGATCTTCGCGCAGCTCTGTCCGCTCTTGAAGCCCGAGGCGATCCTCGCCACCAACACCTCGTCGATCTCCATCACCCGGCTGGCGGCGACGACCGACCGCCCCGAGCGCTTCATCGGCATTCACTTCATGAACCCGGTTCCGCTGATGGAGCTGGTCGAGCTGGTGCGCGGCATCGCGACCGAAGACGAAACCTTTGAGGCGTCCAAGGTGTTCACCCGGAAGCTCGGCAAGACCATCGCGGTCGCCGAAGACTTCCCGGCCTTCATGGTCAACCGCATCCTGCTGCCGATGATCAACGAGGCGATCTACACGCTCTATGAGGGCGTCGGGTCCGTCGAGGCGATCGATACGGCGATGAAGCTTGGCGCGAACCACCCGATGGGGCCGCTGCAGCTCGCCGATTTCATCGGTCTCGACACCTGCCTGTCGATCATGCAGGTGCTCTACGAAGGCCTTGCCGACAGCAAGTATCGTCCCTGCCCGCTTCTGGTGAAATACGTCGAGGCCGGATGGCTCGGGCGCAAGACCCAGCGCGGCTTCTACGACTACCGCGGCGAGACCCCGGTCCCGACGCGCTGACGCGGACGGGACGGAGCCCGCATCCGTCATGGCCAATCTCGCGCAGTATTGCCTCACGCAGGCGGATCCAGATCCCGCGCGCGAGGCGCTTCTGGTTCTCGGCCCCGGGGCCGTCGTGCAGGAGCGCTGGACCTATGGCGATCTGAGCGCCGCCGTTCACGCGGTGGCCGGCGGTCTTGGCGCACTCGGTCTGGAGCCGGGCGCGCGCGTTTTGCTGCGGCTCGGCCATTCCAGCGATTTTCCGTTGATGTTCTTCGGTGCGATCGGCGCCGGCCTCGTGCCGGTGCCGACCTCCGCGATGCTGACCGCCGGCGAGTGCGACGCGCTTCTCGCCGACAGCGGGGCGGCGCTTGTCCTGCATGACGGCCACACGACGCTGCCGTCCGATCCGGGGGCGGCCCGTTTGCTGGGACCGGACGCTCTCCGGGCGCTGAAGCAGGCCGCGCCGGCTCCGTTTGTCGATCTCGACGAGGATGCGCCGGCTTTTCTGGTCTATACCTCCGGCACCAGCGGACGGGCAAAGGGTGTGTTGCACGCGCAGCGCTCGGCGCGCGGGCGCGCGCCGATGGCCCGCGGCTGGACCGGCCTCGGCCCGCACGACCGGCTGCTGCATGCGGGTGCCTTCAACTGGACCTACACGCTCGGCGTCGGGCTGATGGACCCCTGGGCCAACGGCGCGACCAGTCTGGTCTATGACGGCCCGCGCGATCCGCACATCTGGCCGGAGCTGATCGAGGCGAGCGGAGCGACGCTCTTCGCCGCCGTGCCGAGCCTCTATCGGCGCATCCTGAAATACGCAGAGGTTCGCTCGGACAGCTTTCCGGCCCTGCGCCACGGACTGACGGCGGGCGAGGCGCTCGCCCCGGATCTGCATGCCGAGTGGTGCGCGGCGACCGGGCGGCCGCTCTATGAGGCGCTCGGCATGAGCGAGATCTCCACCTATGTCTCGAGCGGCCCGGAGACGCCGACGCGGCCGGGCAGTCCGGGGCGGGCGCAGCCCGGGCGGCGGATCGCGATCCTCGATCCCGACAGCGCGGACACGACCCCGTTGCCGGCCGGGGAAACCGGGCTTTTGGGCGTCCATCGCGGCGATCCGGGGCTGATGCTGCGCTACTGGGAGCGGCCGGAGGACACGGCCGCGGCGTTTCGCGGGGACTGGTTCCTGACCGGCGACCGCGCCTCCATCGATGAGGAGGGCTACGTCTGGTACGGCGGGCGGACCGACGACGTGATGAATGCCTTCGGCTACCGGGTTGCGCCGCAGGAAGTGGAACACGCCCTGCTCACCCATCCCGATGTCCAGGATGTCGCTGTGACCGATGTGGAAGCCTCCTCGGGCGTCAGCCTGATCACGGCCTTCGTCATCCTGAGCGAGGGCGCGCGGGCCGACGAAACGGCCCTCGCCGGTCATGCCGCGCGGCATCTGGCGGAATACAAGCGACCGAAGGCCTATCGCTTCGTCGAAAGCCTGCCGCGGACGCCGTCGGGAAAGCTCCGGCGCAAGGACCTGAAGTCCGGCACGCCTTCGCGCGGGTAGGCGCGAGAATGCGACAGGCTTAACCCAAGCTTAACGCCTGTCGGGCTAGGCAGGAGGATCACGTCTCAGGAGTGTTTCATGTCCAGCGTTGCCGGCGCCATGGTTGCCGCCTCACAGGCCCAGATGCAGACCACGCTTGCCGCCACGTTCCTCAAGCAGAACGCGAGCGCGGAAGCCGGGCTTGTCGCCGTGCTGGAACAAAACGCCGAAATGGCCGCCGCCGCCGCCGCCAAGGCCCCGCCTGCGGGCGGCATGGGCGCGCGGCTCGACGTCTCCGTCTGATCTCCCCTCAGGTTCCGCTTTCGCCAAGGGCTGCCCGGATGAGCGCCTTGGCGTCTTCGCTCGCCCATTCCGCCGGACCCATCAGCGTGCCGATCTCGCATCCGGTCTTGTCGATCAGCATGGTGGACGGCAGGCCGGGAGCCCGTCCGCGCGAGCGCGCGGTCTGGAAGATCTGCATCGTCGGATCGGCATAAAACGCGAGCCGCGACACTCCGATGTCCTTCAGGAAGGCCTTCGGCTTTTCATCCGACCCGCGATCCACGCTCACCGTCACCACCTCGAAAGCCTCGCTGCCGAGCTCGGCCTGCAACTCGTCGAGCGCCGGCATTTCCTTGCGGCAGGGCGCGCACCAGGTCGCCCAGAGGTTCAAAAGCACCGTGCGGCCGGCGAAATCGCCAATCGTCCGATCGGCGCCCGTGTCGTCCTTGAAGGCGAGATCGGCGAGCGACAGCGGCTTGCTGGCCGGCAGGAACGCGGCGACCTCGCCGGTCGCCTTCGGCGCCACGGCCTCGGCCAGTTGCAGGGCGCCGGTGCAGGTCCCGGCCTGCTGTCGGTTGCCATCCGGCCCGCCGATCACGTATACCGCCGCCAGTCCCGCCAGAAGAACGAGAGCTGCGACAGCAGCGAAAACGATCGGGCGGGGTCGTCGGGTCTTAGGTCCGTTGGTCATCTATCCATTATCCGTCCGTCAAGGGCGCCAGAAGGGCAAGTTCATGAGCAATCGCATGTGGGGAGGCCGGTTCGCGGAAGGCCCGGACGCCATCATGGAGGAGATCAACGCCTCCATCGATTACGATCGCAAGCTCTACTCCCAGGATATAGAGGGTTCGAAGGCTCATGTCCGCATGCTGGCGGCGCGCGAAATTGTCGCCGCCGACGATGCTGAGAAGATCGCTCACGGTCTAGACACGATCCGGTCAGAAATCGAGTCCGGCGCCTTCACCTTCCAGCGCTCGCTGGAAGACATTCACATGAACATCGAGGCGCGGCTCGCAGAGCTGATCGGGCCGACGGCCGGACGCCTGCACACGGCGCGCTCGCGCAACGACCAGGTCGCGACCGATTTCCGCATGTGGGTGCGCGACACGCTGGACACGCTCGACGCCCAGCTGACCGCCCTGATCCAGGGGCTGGCGGAGCGCGCGCTGGAGCACGCCGGGGACGTTATGCCGGGTTTCACGCATCTGCAGTCAGCCCAGCCGGTGACCTTCGGCCACCATCTTCTGGCCTATGTCGAGATGTTTTCCCGCGACCGCAGCCGGATGCGCGATGCGCGCGCGCGCATGAACGAATGCCCGCTCGGCTCCGCCGCCCTTGCCGGGACTTCCTTTCCGATCGACCGGGAGATGACGGCGAAGAGCCTTGGCTTCGACCGCCCGACGGCGAATTCGCTCGATGCGGTGTCCGACCGCGATTTCATCATCGAGGCGCTCGGTGCGGCCTCGATCTGCTCGATGCATCTGTCGCGCCTCGCCGAGGAGATCGTGATCTGGTGTTCCGCGCAGTTCGGCTTCGTCACCCTGTCGGACAAGTTTTCGACCGGCTCCTCGATCATGCCGCAGAAGAAGAACCCGGACGCGGCCGAGCTGGTACGCGCCAAGACGGGCCGGATCTACGGGTCGCTCACCGCCCTTCTCGTCATGATGAAGGGCCTGCCGCTCGCCTATTCCAAGGACATGCAGGAAGACAAGGAACAGGCTTTCGACGGTCTGCCCAGCCTGTCGCTGGCGCTTGCCGCGATGACCGGGATGGTCGCCGACCTGCAGCCCAACACCAAGGCGATGAAACAGGCGGCCGGCTCCGGCTATTCGACCGCGACGGATCTTGCCGACTGGCTCGTGCGCGTCCTCGGCATGCCGTTCCGCGACGCCCATCATGTCACGGGGCGGATCGTGGCGCTTGGCGTGGAGCGCGGCGTGGCGCTGCACAAGATACCGCTCGCCGATCTGCAGGCGATCGAACCGCGCATCACCGCCGATCTCTTCTCCGTGCTGACCGTCGACAAGTCGGTGCGCTCGCGCACCAGCTACGGCGGAACGGCGCCGGCCAACGTGCGCAAGCAGGCGCGGCGGTGGCTGAAGACGCTGGAACGTGAGGCGCGCACGCGCGCCTGACGAACGGGCCCATGCGTTTCTTCATCGGCGCGGCATCCGGCAACGCGAAAGGGTTGCGGGGCGCCGCGCCGCATGCGAGGAAACGCAGGCAGGACAGCGCGCGAACGCCGCGCGGCGAGACGGGAGTGCAGCGGATCATGGGCAGGGGTAGGGTCTTCGGCTCGGTGAAGGGCGGCGTGCTGATCGTGGCCGTTCTGGCGCTGACATTGGCCGGCTGCGGCCGACGCGGCGCGCTCGATACGCCGGCAAGCGTCGACCCGGCGATGCCGGGCGGCGTCATCGGTCAACCGCAAGCCGTCCAGCCGTCTGACCGCGACGACCGACGCTTTATTCTCGACTCCATCATCTGACGGGGCATCGGGCCGGCGCGCGCCGCGCAGTGCCTCAGGACCGGCATTCCCAACAAGCTGACCCGCAGAGCCGGCCGACAAACCGGCCACGGCGCGCAGATCACAGGCAGGACAACGACCCGTGCATCACTTCGACTATGTGAATGACCGGCTGCATGCCGAAGACGTGCCGCTCGAGGAGATCGCGGGCCGGGTGGGAACGCCGTTCTATTGCTATTCGACGGCGACGCTGACCCGCCACTATCAGGTTTTCCGGGATGCCTTCGCCGGCATTCCGACGCTTGTGTGCTACGCGATGAAGGCCAATTCCAACCAGGCGGTGCTGACCACGCTGGCACGGCTGGGAGCCGGCATGGACGTGGTCTCGGAGGGCGAATTGCGCCGCGCGCGCGCCGCCGGCGTTCCGGCCGACCGCATCATGTTCTCCGGCGTCGGCAAGACGGAGCGGGAACAGGCGCTGGCGCTGGACGAGGACATCCTGTGCTTCAACGTTGAAAGCGAGCCGGAACTTGTGCAGCTTTCGCGGGTCGCAAGCGAGAAGGGCAAGACCGCCCGCGTTTCGATGCGGATCAATCCGGATGTCGATGCGCGCACCCACGCCAAGATCGCCACCGGCAAGGCGGAGAACAAGTTCGGCATTCCCTGGGGACGGGCCGGCGCGGTCTATGCGCAGGCGGCCGAGCTTCCCGGCATCCAGGTGTCGGGCATCGACATGCACATCGGCTCGCAGATCACCGAGCTTGAGCCCTTCGATGCCGCCTTCTCGCGCCTCGGCGGGCTGATTGCAGATCTGCGCGGCGCCGGCCATGTCATCGACCATGTCGACCTCGGTGGCGGGCTGGGCATTCCCTATCACGACAACAACGAACCGCCGCCGCATCCCGATGCCTATGCGCAGGTGGTGCGCAAGCATGTGGAACATCTTGATTGCAAGGTGATTTTCGAACCCGGTCGAATGATCGCCGGCAATGCCGGCATCCTTGTCACCGAGGTGATCTACGTCAAGGAGGGGGCCAACAAGGCCTTCGTGATCGTCGATGCGGCGATGAACGACCTGATCCGGCCGACGCTCTATGACGCCTATCACGCCATCAAGCCGGTGGTGCGTCATGATCCCGAACACCCGCGCATGCGCGCCGATATCGTCGGGCCGGTGTGCGAAACCGGCGACTATCTCGCCCACGACCGGGAGATGGAGCAGGTCGCGGCCGGGGATCTCCTCGCCGTCCTGTCGGCCGGCGCCTATGGCGCGGTGCAGGCCTGCACCTACAACAGCCGGCTGCTGATCCCCGAGGTTCTGGTCGACGGCGACCGCTTTGCCGTGGTGCGGCCGCGTCCGACCTATGAGGACATGCTGGCGCTCGACGTGCTGCCGGAGTGGCTGGCAAAGCCCTGATCTCGCCCCGCGCTCGCGTCGGTCCCTTGCCAAGCGGAGCAAAACGCCCCACCCTTAGGTGTCGGGCTGAGTTCGGGGGATTTCTGGCCGGGTTGATCGGGCCGTGGAGGCAGGGCACTTGAGCGAAGCTTTACCGCCGGACTTGAACGACGACGTCGCCCCCCGCGCGGGCCTGCCGGAGACATCCGGGCGGCTGGAGCGTGCGCTGCTGCAGGCCTCCGCCGCGCTGTGGTGGGAGCGCGTCTGGCCGACGCTGCAGGGCGTCCTCATCGTCTTGGCGCTTTATGTGGGCCTGTCCTGGCTCGGGGTATGGACGCTTCTTCCCGGTTGGCTTTCCGTTCTCGCAGCCCTCGGTTTTCTGGCGGTCGTCCTTTGGGTCGCGCGGCCGCTGGTTGCCGTCAGGTGGCCCGGGCGGGCGGAGGCGCTGGCGCGCGTCGAGCGCGTTTCCGGCTTTTCCCACCGCCCCCTCACCGCTCTTGACGACCGGCTGTTTGACGGCGGCGAAACGCCGCAAACCCGCGCGATGTGGGCGCTGCACCAGCGCCGGGCGCGGGCGGCCCTTGCGGCGCTGAAGGCCGGCGCGCCCCGTCCGGAAGCCTTTCGCCGGGACCCTTACGCGCTGCGCGCGCTGGCGGCGATGCTGCTCGTGGTCGGCTTCTTCACGGCGAACGGAGCGCATTGGCAGCGGCTGGTGCCGATGGCGCCGCAGGCCGGTGCCGCGCCGGCGGAACCGCTGCGCATCGATGCCTGGGTGACGCCGCCGGTCTATACGGGACGCGCGCCGGTGTTTCTCACCGGTGCCTCCGCCGATCTGCGCGATGCGGACCAGCCGATCAGCGTGCCGGAGGGCAGCGAGCTGATCGTGCGGGCGCAAGGCGTCTCCGATCTCGACGTGCGGCTGGTCGGCGCGGAGGGGCCCGCGCCGCTCGAGCCGGCGCCCGAGACCGGGGCCGGGGGTGGGGCCGCGAGCGCGGTGAACCTGCGTCAGGTGCTGGAGGCCTCCGCCGATCTGGAGATCCGCAATGGCGGCGAGCTGGTGACTGCCTGGCGGATCGCCATCGAGCCGGATGCCGCGCCGACGATCCGCCTTCTCGACGATCCGCAGGAACAGTTCAGCGGCGCGCTGAAGCTCAGCTATCTCGCCGACGACGATCATGGCCTTGTCTCGGCCGCCGCCGAAATCCGGCCGGTGCGCGTGCGCGGCCTCGACAGCGGGCAGGAGACCCGGCCGCTGGTGGCAGCACCGGAGTTTCCGCTGTCGCTGGCCGGCGGCGAGCGCAAGAGCGGCGCGGCCGAGACGATCCGCGACCTGACCAGCCATCCCTGGGCCGGTTCGGAGGTGGACCTTGTCCTCTCTGCCCGCGACCACGCCGGACAGGCCGGCTATTCGACGCCGCATCGCTTCACGCTGCCGCAACGCCGGTTTTCCAAGCCGCTGGCGCGGGCAATCGTCGAACAGCGCCGCGATCTGGCGCTTGACGCGAATGCACAATTGCGTGTCGTCGATGCCTTCGATGCGCTGATGCTCGCGCCGGAGAAATTCATCGACGATGCCAAGACCTATCTCGGCATGGATTTCGCCCGCACGCGGCTGATCGCCGCCACGACGGACGAGGAGCTCCGCGAGGTGGTCGACCTGCTCTGGGATCTGGCGCTGACCATCGAGGACGGCGACCTGTCGCTGGCGGAGCGGGCCCTGCGCGATGCACAGGAAGCCTTGCGCCGCGCGCTGGAAGAAGGCGCCTCCGATGAGGAGATCGCGCGCCTGACCCAGGAATTGCGCGAGGCGATGAACGAGTATTTCCAGGCGCTCGCCGAACAGATGCGGCAGAATCCGCAGGCGATGCAGCCGATGGATCCGAACATGCAGTCGATGCGTCCGCAGGATCTCGACGAGATGCTGTCGCGCATCGAGGAACTGGCCAGGACCGGTTCCCGAGATGCCGCGCGCGAGCTACTCGCCGAAATGCAGCGCATGATGGAGAACATGCAGGCCGGGCGTCCGCAGATGATGCAGGACGGCATGACGCAGGAAATGATGGAGGCGCTGAACGAGCTCGGCCAAATGATCCAGCGCCAGCAGGAACTGATGGATCAGACCCACCGGTTCGACCAGCAGCAGCAAAATGGCGCCGGTGAGCAACGCCCCGGCCAGCAAGGGCAACAGGGCCAGCAGGGGCAGATGACGCCCGAACAGCTTGCCGAAGCGCTGCGGCAGCTGCAGCAGGGGCAGGGCGAACTGGGGGAGCGGTTGCAGCAGCTTCTCGACCAGATGGCCGAGAACGGCATGCCGCAGAACGGCGAACTGGGCCGGGCGGGCGAGGAAATGGGCAATGCCCGCGACAGTCTGGGCGAGGGCGAATCGGGACAGGCGCTCGGCCAGCAGGGCAATGCGCTGGATGCGCTGCGCCAGGGTGCGCAGGGTCTGGCGGAACAGATGCTCGGCCAGGGTCAGGGACCCGGCATGGCGGGGCGGCAGGGCAATCCGCAGGACGAGGACCCGCTCGGGCGTCCGCGCCGCAGCGAAGGCCCGGATTTCGGCGAGCGCGTTCGCGTCCCCGACGAGATCGACGTGCAGCGCGCCCGGCGCATTCTGGAAGAGCTGCGCAAGCGCTTTTCCGAGCCGGGCCGGCCGATGATCGAGCTCGATTATCTGGAGCGTCTGCTGCGGCGGTATTGATCGGCGGCGCTATCGACCGGCCCCGATCCCTCTGGCGCGCGGCGGTGCGACGCACGCGCCGCGCTTCGCATCCCCACCATGGAGACTGTCCCCGTCGAGACCGACGCTGTTGAGACCGGCGCGGAAGCGGGCAGGCCTTGCCATGGAGGCGAGCTCCGCGGCCGGCCGCACAGCCCGCGAGCGGGTGCGGCGTTCCGGTCTGCTGTCGTCTGGTCTGCTACTGCGAAAGAAGCCTCAGGCGTAGCGACGCAGGCTGGTGTCTTCGCGGGAGATGCCATTCAGCGCGTCGACCACGGCCCTGCGGATATCCGCAAGCGAGAACGGCTTGGTCACCACATCGTGGATCAGGGCGTCCAATCCGTTGGCGCGTTCGCGCTGATCGGCGAAGCCTGTCATGAGCAGGATCGGGATTTCCGGGTGATCGCGCGCGGCGACCAGCGCGAAGGCGATGCCGTCCATGACCGGCATCTTGATGTCCGACAGGATCAGGTCGAACCCGCCCTTTTCGCGGGCGAGCGTCTCGGCTGCGGCCGCGCCATCTTCCTCGGCGACCACGCTATGGCCGTCCAGCTCGAGTGCCCGCTTGACGAAGCTGCGAACCGCCTCGTCGTCCTCGGCAACTAGAATATGGGCCATGTCCCTCTCCCGTTCTCAACCACCCGCGGTTGCCGCACCATCCTGAACCACATATCCGATGTACGGGAGCTGGCGCCATTTGTGGCCCATATCCATCCCGTAGCCGACAACGAATCGGTCCGGACACTCGAATCCGACATAATCCGCAGAAATGGCGGATTTGCGGCGCATCGGTTTGTCGAGCAGCGCGGCGATGTGAACCGATCTTGCTCCCCGCTCGGTGAGTCGGTCCCGGGCGAAGGAGAGGGTTCGGCCACTTTCCAGTATGTCATCCACGAGAATCACATCCCGACCGGCCACATCGCTCTCCACATCGCGCAAAACGCGGATTTCCCTTGACTCGGTTCCGGCGCCGTAACTCGACAGATGAATGAACTCCATTTCCGGCTGCAGTCCGGCCTTGTGCATCGCGCGCACAAGGTCGGCGGCGAACATGAAGCTGCCCTTGAGAACGGCCACAACCAGCAGGTGGGTCGGGCGCGAGGCGGCGATTTCGCCCGCGATCGCATCGACCCGCGCGGCAATTTCGTCGGCGTCGTAAAGCGTGCGGATGTCGGGGGTGTCGGTCATTGAAGTCTGGCCTGTTGCTGTCCGCGCTCGACGAAGCGTACCTGGATATCCGCGGCCAACTCCGGGGGAGAGGACAGGCGGGTGCGAAATCGGGTGGCGTTCCCCGCGTCGAGGCGGCGCAGACGGGGCTCCATCACCCAGGCATATATCTCCTGCGCATCCTCGCTTCGCAATGCGAAACGAACGGCCGGGACAAACGTGGGCTTGCGGTCCACATTCTCGATCGTTCCCTCGATGACGAGCACGATCGTCCCGTTTTCCAGCTCGCGAAAGGTTCTGAGGTCCCGGAACTCCAGCCCGCGCAGATTGACATCAAAGCCGGCGAGCGAGAAAAGCCCGGCAAGGTCGGGCATGCGCGCCACGATCGGGTTGCGCAGACCGACCGCCAGGCCGCAGACCGCGATTGCAGCCAGGAAAACCATGGCGCCGACCACCCGTCTCGGCTTCACCCGCCGGGCCCGCTTCAGGACGGCACCGGCAACGCGCCGCACCACCGGTTCGGGCGGTTTCATCTTGACCTGGATCTTCGGTTTTTTCGCCAGGGTCTCGATGTCGACCGGCTGGGCCGGGGGCGGGAGCTCGCCGTCGGCAGAGGCGACGGGCACCGGCTCGGCGAATGTGTCCGCCTCATCCAGCTCGTCGTCGTCGAATGTGTCCGTGAAGGCGTTGTCGGACTCGTCCGCCGGCCCGTCGCCGTCCGGCTCTCCGGTGACGTCGTCGTTGCCGGAGATGTCGTCGTCGCCAGACGTTTCGTCCGCGCCGGAAAGGGCCGCGGCCCAGTCGTCGGCGGGATCCGCGTTCGTGTCGTCGTCCATTTTGCCGGCAGCCGTGTCGGCATCGGCCTGCGCATCGGCATCGGCGGGAAGATCCGTTTCCACGGACACCGTGTCGGGGTCCGCGCCATCAGCATGCCAGCGGGTGCCGCAGCGCGCGCATTTCACGCTGCGTCCGCCTGGCCCGAGCGCTGCGGCGCTGACCTCATAAGATGTCGAACAGTCCGGGCAGGTGATCTTCATTTCCGGAAGAGGCCTCGTCTTGACCGATCGGGTGGCGCCGCGTTCATTCACGGCCTGTCCGACGCAGTCTCACCTGCGGAGCGTAAACACCGGGCAAACGCCGGACGCATTGCGACCGATGAACGGCTCGCCGAAAGCCCATCACGCCCCCATATCGTTAATGAAGCGTTAATGAGCGAGGCGTAGGGTCGCCGCAATCGAGCGAAAATGAGGATGCCGTGATCCGATTCGAAAATGTTGGGCTGCGCTACGGCATGGGGCCGGAGGTGCTGCGTGACCTGACCTTTGAGATAAAGCCGCAGTCCTTCCAGTTCCTGACCGGCCCGTCGGGGGCGGGCAAGACTTCTTTGATGCGCCTGCTGTTCCTGTCGCTCACCCCGACGCGCGGCCTGGTTCGCGCGTTCGGAAAGGACACATCCGCGCTGCAGAAAAGCCAGATCCCGGCCCTGCGCCGGCGCATCGGCATCGTGTTCCAGGACTTTCGCCTGCTGCAGCATCTGACCACCTACGAGAATGTCGCGCTTCCGCTCAGGGTCGCCGGACAGGAGGAGGGCCAGTATCGTTCGGATGTGGTCGAACTGCTGAAATGGGTGGGCCTTGGCGAGCGCATGCATGTGCTGCCGCCGGTGCTGTCGGGCGGGGAAAAACAGCGCGCGGCGATTGCGCGCGCGCTGATCACCCGTCCGGAACTGCTCCTGGCCGACGAGCCGACGGGCAATGTCGACCCGCCACTTGCACGGCGTTTGCTGCGGCTGTTCATCGAGCTGAACCGGCTGGGCACCTCCGTGGTGATCGCCACCCACGATCTCGCGCTGATGGATCAGGTGCATGCGCGGCGGATGGAACTGGCCGACGGACGGTTGCAAATCCATGACTGACGATCCGAACACGCCCGATACGCCGTCCGCGGGACAGGCAGAGCGACGCCCGGGTGCGGCTCCGCGTCCCGGTCAACGTCCTGCGTCCGCCGGAAAATCGATGGCGCCGCGGCTGCCGCGCCTCAAGCGTCCCGCCAAGAAACCCCCCAAGCCGCGCCGGGCGGATCCGGACGCGCAGTTGCGCCCCTCCGCGCCCATCGTGCCGCCGCAGGCGGTTGCCGGGCGGGCGCTGACGCTGGTCGTCGCCATCATGAGCTTTCTCGCCTGCCTGACGATCGGCATGGTCACGGTCATTCACGATGCGGCCAATGCCTGGTCGAACGACCTCTTGCGCGAGGTGACGATCCAGATCCGCCCGGCCCAGGGGGTGGACATGCTGCGCGAGATCGAAAAGGCGATTTCCATCGCCGAGGCACGGCCGGGCGTTGGCGCGGTGCGGGCGCTTTCCGACGCGCAGACGCGCGAGTTGCTGCAGCCGTGGCTCGGAACCGGGCTCGATCTGGACACGCTGCCCGTTCCCCGGCTCATCCAGGTGGAAATCGAGGACGGCACGCGCTTCGACCTGACCGGCCTGCGGGTCGGCATCTCCGACGGGGTGAACGGCGCGAGCGTCGACGATCATTCGCTGTGGACCGGGCGTCTCGCCTCCATGGCCAATGCCGTCGTGCTCGCCGGACTGGCGATCCTCGCGCTGGTGCTCGCCTCCATGGTGCTGTCGGTGGTCTTTGCCACGCGCGCGGCCATGGCGGGCAACAAGGATGTGGTCGAAGTGCTGCATTTCGTCGGCGCGGAGGACAGTTTCGTCGCCCGCGAGTTCCAGCGGCATTTTCTCCTGCTCGGGCTCAAGGGCGGACTGGCCGGGGGCCTGAGCGCGTCGGCGGTGTTTGTCGTGCTCGGTCTGTTTGCGGACGGGAACACGGGCTTTGCCGCGATGGAACAGGCGATGGTTCTCTTCGGCGGCGTGTCGGTGGGTGCGGCCGGCTATCTCGGCGTGCTGGCGATCATCTTCCTGGTGACGATCCTGACGGCGGCGACCTCGCGGGTGGCGGTGCGGGCGCATCTGCGCCGCATCGACTGACCGTCGGCGCGACCGTGGAGCTGGCGAAACGGGTTTTCGAACCGGACATCCAGATCCGGCTACAAAAAAAGCGGCCCGGGGGCCGCTTTTCGTGTTTCAGCAAGGTGTCTTGCGCCGGGGCGCCAGCGCCTTATTCCGAGGCGGTCTCGGCGGCTGCTGCGGCTGCGGCTGCCTGGGCCGCGGCGCGCTCGGCTTCCTTCGCCGACTTCACGGCGGCCAGCTCTGCCTTGGTCTCGTCGTTCAGGCGACGGGCACGGGTGTTGGTCGCCTCGACGATACGGGCCGACTTGCCGCGCAGGCCGCGCAGGTAATAGAGCTTGGCGCGACGCACCTTGCCGCGACGGATGACTTCGACACCCTCGAGCATCGGCGAGAACACCGGGAACACACGCTCCACGCCTTCACCGTAGGAAATCTTGCGCACTGTGAAGTTCTCGTTGATGCCGCCGCCGGAGCGGGCGATGCACACGCCTTCATAGGCCTGGGTACGGGTGCGGGTTCCTTCCGTCACGCGCACGTTGACGCGGATGGTGTCGCCTGCGGAGAAGGTCGGAAGCGTGCGGACGGCTTCGATCCTTGCCATTTCCTCGGCGTTGATTTCCTCGATGATGTTCATGGCACTGCCTTTTGGGTCTTGCTCGGTCAGAGCGTCCTCAAGCGTTCCAGACGCCGGGGCGAATTCACCGCGTTTTGGCCAAACCGGACGTTGTGTCCGGCGATGGAATGGATTTGGGTTGATCGTTGCCCGGTCACCGATGCGCAGAGATGGCAATCATGCACGCCAAAATCCGCACGCGGCGCCGAAACGACACCCGAGTGGGCCGGTACCTAGCGCATGAGGGCCGGTTTGTCATGTGTTTTTTGCCGCTTTCGCGCTGTTTGCGGCGCAATGGGCCTCCCAGAGATCGGGCCGGCGGTCGCGGGTCAGCCGCTCCGCCTCGGCCTGACGCCAGGCCTCGATGCGGGCGTGGTCGCCGGAAGTGAGGACCTCGGGGATCGGCAGGCCCTCGAACTCGCGCGGCCGCGTGTAATGCGGGTGTTCCAGCAGGCCGGTCTCGAAACTCTCGCGGGCGCCGCTTTCCGCGTTTCCCATGACGCCGGGAAGGAGGCGCACCACGGCGTCGAGCAGGACCATGGCGGCGATTTCGCCGCCGGACAGGATGTAGTCGCCGATGGAGACCTCCTGAAGGCCGCGGCTGTCGATCACGCGCTGGTCGACGCCCTCGAAGCGGCCGCAGACGATGACCGCACCCGGTCCGGCGGCAAGGTCGCGCACCCGGGCCTGGTCGAGCGGGCGACCGCGCGGGCTCATCAGCAGGCGCGGGCGCGGGTCGTCCGCCGGGGAGGCGGCATCGATGGCCTGCGCCAGAATGTCGGGCCGCAACACCATTCCCGCACCGCCGCCCGCCGGCGTGTCGTCGACGGAACGATGCTTGTCGGTCGCATGGTCGCGGATCTGGCGGGCGTTCAGGCTCCAGTCGCCGCGCGACAGCGCCTTGCCGGCGAGCGAGGCGCCGAGCGGGCCGGGAAACATCTCCGGATAGAGTGTCAGGACGGTTGCGTTGAAGCTCATCCGCTCGCCGGCTCCGGGTTTGCGTTCCCTTGCCCTTTCGGGCGGGAACGCTTGGTTAAAGATTGGCGGTCTAGACTCGCGTCAATTCTCGCGAGGTCTGCATGCCAAGTATCAGCATTCTCCTGCCGCGCTGGGTCCGGCGTCACGCCGAGCGCGACTATATCGACCTTTCGCTCGGACGGGTGCTGCCCCTGAGCGTGCTGATCGCCTATGGCGTGATCGTCGGCCTGGTGTTCAACACCGGTCTCGACCATCCCTGGGACAAGGTCCAGCATCTCGTCTTCTTCGCCCTGCTCACGCTGTCGATCCACGCGTTCTTCTGCTGCCGCCTGCGGCTTTCGGCCGGCGCGGCGATGCTGATGGGGATCGCCGGCGAGGGCGTTCAGGCCATGACCCCGCATCATCATGCCTCGCTGCTCGATATCGCCGCCAACAGCGTCGGCGTCGCGCTCGTTGTCGCGATTGTTGTCCTGATCCGCTCCGAAACCAGGGCGGCTCTCGCGGACCGGACAGGGGACCCTGTCCTGGAGGTCGATCTGCCGGAGACGGCGGTTTTGCCGGTTCAGGCGTCTTCGCCCCGCTCTTCGTCCTCGTCCTCATAGTCCGGTGGCGGCACCACCGTCACCCGCCCTTCGGCCAGATCGACGTCGGGGACCGCTTCGCGGGTGAAGGGAACGAAGAAGGACGCCCCAATGTCCGGGCGGATTTCAAGCAATGTACCGGCGCCGAAATCCGGCACGGCAACGACTTTTCCAAGCGCTTCGCCATCCGCAGACAGGGCGCGCAGGCCGAGAAGGTCGGCGTGATAGAAGTCGTCGTCCTCGTCCAGCTCCGGCAGGGCGTCTCTCGGGATGTAGAGGTCGAGCCCGTTGAGGGCTTCGGCGGCGTTGCGGTCGTCGATCCCCTCGAAGCGGGTGATCACCATGGTCTTTTGCACGCGCGCGGCGGAGACCGTCAGCCGGCGTTTTCCGTCCGCCGTCTCCAGCGGTCCGTAGTCGGTGAAGGACAGCGGGTCGTCGCCGAAGGGCTTGACCCGGACCTCGCCGCGAATGCCATGGGCGGCACCGATGCGGGCCATCAAGATACGTTCCTCGGCCAAGACCGTGCGGCTCCTTCAAACGGCTGGGGCAAACAAAAAGGCCCGCGCGGCGCCGCCGGGCGCGGCGCGGGCCTTCGACGTCCCGTCGATTACTCGGCGGCGGCTTCTTCGGTCTCGGCGGCAGCCGCAGCGGCTGCATCCTCGGCTGCCTGCTTGCGCGCCTCGACGCGCTCCTTGGCCTTCTGGCCCGGTTCGGCCTTGTTCGGGTTGTTGCGCGCGTCGCGCTTCAGCAGGCCGGCGGCATCCAGGAAGCGGTGCACGCGGTCGGTCGGCTTCGCGCCGTGGCTCAGCCAATGCTGGATGCGCTCGGCGTCGAGGGTGACGCGGTTCTCATTGTCCTTCGGCAGCATCGGATCGTAGCTGCCGACCTTCTCCAGGAAGCGGCCATCGCGCGGCGAACGCACGTCGGCGATCACGATGCGGTAGAACGGACGCTTCTTGGCGCCGCCACGGGCGAGACGAATTTTCAAAGCCATCGGGGTATCTCCTGTTTGATTGGTGTTCGCGGCATCAGCCGCGAATGGCTTCGTGGTGGCGGATGACTTCCTTGACGATGAAGTTCAGGAAGGTTTCCGCGAAATCGGGATCGAGATTGGCGTCCCTGGCAAGGGATCGCAGCCGCGCGATCTGCCGGTCCTCGCGCGCCGGATCGGCGGGCGGAAGATTGTGTGTCGCTTTCAAAACGCCGACCTTCTGGGTGCATTTGAAGCGTTCCGCGAGCATGTGGATCAGGGCCGCGTCGATGTTGTCGATGGAGCCGCGCAGCCGCGCCAGTTCTTCCATCGTCTCCGAGGACGGGCCCAGAATGTCTTCTGCGCTGTTCGTCATTTCTTCTTTCCCCGCCCCATGCCGGGCATGCCGCCGAGACCCGGCAGCTTCGATCCGCCCAGGCCCCCGAGACCACCCATGCCGCCGGGAAGACCCGGCATGCCGGGCGGAAGGCCGCCACCGGGCATCTGTCCCGGCATCTGGCCGGACTTGGAGAGCTTTTCCAGCTCCTTGGGGTCCATCGACGGCATGCCGCCGCCGGGCAGCCCCATGCCGCCCATCATCTTGGAGAACAGGCCGCCCTTGCCCTTGCCCATCTGCTTCATCATGTCCGCCATCTGGCGGTGCATCTTCAAAAGCTTGTTGACGGCGGCGACATCGACGCCCGAACCGGCGGCAATGCGCTTCTTGCGGCTGGCCTTGAGCAGGTCGGGTTTGCGACGTTCCTGCGGCGTCATCGACTGGATGATGGCGACCTGGCGCTTGATCACCTTGTCGTCGAGATTGGCTTCGCCGATCTGCTTCTTCAGCTTTCCGACACCGGGCATCATGCCCATGATGCCGGACATGCCGCCGAGCTTTTCCATCTGCTTGAGCTGTTCGCCGAGGTCTTCCAGGTCGAAGGTGCCCTTTTGCATCTTCGCGGCCATCTTGGCCGTCTGTTCCTGGTCGAGTTCGCGCGAGGCCTTCTCGACGAGCGAGACGATGTCGCCCATGCCGAGGATCCGGTCGGCGATGCGCGAGGGGTGGAACTCCTCCAGCGCGTCGGCCTTCTCGCCCGTGCCGATCAGCTTGACCGGCTTGCCCGTCACCCGCGCGCATCGAGAGCGCCGCGCCGCCGCGGCCGTCACCGTCCATGCGGGTCAGCACGATGCCGGTGATGCCGACGCGCTCGTTGAAGGACTGGCCCAGATTGACCGCGTCCTGACCGGTCAGCGAGTCGGCGACGAGCAGGATCTCGTGCGGATCGGTCGCCGCCTTGATCTCGGCCATCTCCGCCATCAGCGGTTCGTCGATATGGGTGCGGCCGGCGGTGTCGAGCAGCACCACGTCGTAGCCGCCGAGCTTTGCCGCGGTTGCGGCGCGCGAGGCGATCTGCACCGGCGACTGGCCGGCGATGATCGGCAGCGTGTCGATGCCGTTCTGTTCGCCGAGAACCTTTAGCTGTTCCTGCGCGGCCGGACGACGGGTGTCGAGCGAGGCCATCAGGACCTTGCGCTTGTCGTTGCGGGTCAGCCGCAGGGCGATCTTGGCGGTGGAGGTCGTCTTGCCCGAACCCTGCAGGCCGACCATCATGATCGCGACCGGCGCCGGCGCGTTCAGGTCGATCGGCTCGGCCTGGGAGCCCAGCATCTCGACCAGCTGGTCATGGACGATCTTGACGACCTGCTGGCCGGGCGTGACCGACTTGAGGACTTCCTGGCCGACGGCGCGGTTGCGCACCTTGTCTGTGAAGGACTTCACCACCGGAAGCGCCACGTCGGCCTCGATCAGCGCGCGGCGGACCTCGCGCAGCGCCTCGCCGACGTCAGCCTCCGACAGCGCGCCGCGTCGCGTCAGCTTGTCGAGGATGCCACTCAGGCGATCGGACAGACTTTCGAACATGCTTCGGCCCTTCCGGGGTTGCCGTTTTCGCCGAATGCGGGACCTGTCGGTGTCCCGGATGCCGGCGTCGAGATCCGCAAGGCGACAAACCCAAAGGCCGATGCGCGCCATGCAAAGCGTTGCGCCACCCGAGGGCGCATCGCGCTGTCGGGTGTTGACCTCCGGGATCTCTTTAGACCTTCGCGGGTCCCGGTCGGTTGCCTGAAATTTCGTCACTCTTGCGGAGTTGGGAAGCTGGTGCCCGATAACGCGCGAAGAGTCAAGAAAAAGGCGCGGTTTGCCGCTCAACCAACGCCTGTCTCTCCCATCTTTCCATTGCGAGGGGCGGTGAAATGGGAGTAGGGGTCTCGCAGTGCGAGCGTAGCCTCGGTTCAGGCCGGCGTGTCGTGCAGTGTGCAACGTCGAGGCTCCTCTTGCATGGATTACCGTGCGGTTGCGCTGCCCGTCGGGCGGCTGATGGTTCTCCTCTCACTCTTCATGCTGGTGCCGGCTGTCGCCGATCTTCTGGTCGGCAATCCGGACTGGATCGGGTTTGCCGTCTCGGCCCTGATCGTCGGCTGCTTCGGAAGCGTCGCGACCGTCGCTTTCCTCAGGAACGATCACCGGCTCGGGCTTCGCGAAACGCTGGTGCTGGTCAATGGCGCATGGCTGGCCTTCAGCCTTGCCGGGGCGCTCCCGCTCTACCTCAGCGGGCTCGACCTTTCGCTCACCGATGCCGTGTTCGAGGCGGCGTCAGGGCTGACCACGACGGGCGCCACCGTGCTCACCGGTCTCGATCACCTGCCGCCGGGGATCCTGCTCTGGCGCTCGCTGCTGCAATGGGTCGGCGGGATCGGCATCGTCGTGCTCGGGATCTGGCTGTTGCCGGGCCTGAGGGTTGGCGGTTCGCAGCTCTTCGCGATTGAATCGTCGGAAACCTCCTCCAAGCCCTATGGCCGCATCGAGCCGTTCCTGATCCGCCTGCTGCTGCTCTACGGCGGACTGACGGTCGCTTGCATGGTGCTCTACCGGATCGCCGGGATGACCGGGTTCCAGGCGCTCAACCACGCGCTGACCACGGTTTCGTCCGGCGGATTTTCCACCTCCGACCAGTCCATGGGGCAATTCGACAGCCTGCCGATCTTCTGGATCGCGATCGTCTTCATGTTGCTGTCCGGCTTTCCCTTCCTGTTCATGATCCGGGTGGTGGAGTGGCGCGATTTCCGCGACCACGAGCAGGTGGTGTTTTTCGTCGGACTGGCGGCGGCGGCGAGCCTGGCCGCCTTTGTCGTCCTGCACCTTGGTGCGAGCGATACGCCGTTTCGCGAGTTGACCCTCTCCGTCTTTCATGTGGTGTCGATCATCACCACGACCGGATATGCGGCGAGCGACTATCTGAAGTGGGGCGCCTTCGCCACGGCGCTGTTCTTCCTGGTGACGTTTCTGGGCGGCTGCAGCGGCTCGACCTCCGGCGGGTTCAAGGCGTTCCGCATGCTGGTTCTGATCCATCTGATCCGCTCGCTGGTGAGCGGCATGTGCCGTCCGCACCGGATCGCCGAGCCGCATTTCGCCGGCAAGCGCCTCAGCCCGAGCGTGATCGAGGGCGTGCTGATCTTCGCCCTGCTTTATGTGGTCAGCTTCGCGCTCTTCGCGCTGTTTTATGCAGCGGCCGGTCTCGATGTGGAAACCGCGCTCAGCGCCTCGATCACGGCGCTGGCGAATGTCGGTCCCGGGGTCGGGCCGATCATCGGCCCGTCGGGCACGTTCCAGTCGCTGCCGGATGTGGTGAAATGGCTGCTCGCCTTCCAGATGATCCTCGGCCGGCTGGAAATCGTCTCCGGCATCATCATCCTGACCCCGGACTTCTGGCAGGAGCGCTGATTGCGCCAGCGCTCCTGCCAAGACATCAGTGCGTGTCGCGGGTGCCAAAAATCGCCGACCCGACCCGCACATAGGTCGCGCCGAAGCGGATGGCCGTCTCGAAATCCGCCGACATGCCCATCGAAAGTTCCGACAGGCCGTTGCGGGCGGCGATCTTCTGCAAGAGCGCGAAATGCGGTCCGGGCATGTCCTCCACCGGGGGAATGCACATCAGGCCGGCGACATCGAGCTTGAGGTCGTCGCGGCACAACGCGATGAAGGCATCCGCCTCCTGCGGCGCGATCCCGGCCTTTTGCGGTTCCTCGCCGGTGTTGACCTGGATGAAGAAGCGCAAGGCCCGCCCCTGGGCCTCGCATTCCGCCTTCAGGGCACGGGCGATCTTCTCGCGGTCCACCGTGTGGATGACATCGAAGAGCGCGACCGCATCGCGCGCCTTGTTGGACTGCAGCGGGCCGATCAGATGCAGCTCGACGTCCTCATAGTCGGCGCGCAGCTCCGGCCATTTGCCTTGCGCTTCCTGGACGCGGTTTTCGCCGAAGATGCGCTGGCCGCTTTCCAGGACAGGACGGATCGCGTCGGCGTCGAAGGTCTTGGACACGGCGATGAGGCGGCAGCCGTTGTCGGTGCGTCCGGCCTCGCGCTCGGCGGTGGCGATCGCGGCCCGCACCTCTGCCAGCCGCGCGGTTGCATCCTTGTTGGAAGAGGCGGACATGATCGCTCCCGTCGTTGGTTGATCCGGTCATGGTTTCGCTGCGGCAGGCGCAGCAGAGCGCCGTCCCGCCGGAGGGACATGCCGTCTTGCGGCGGCGATTGCAAGGGCGGCGGGCGGTGCGATGCAGGTTGACCCCACGCCCGATTTCTGGTGACTGTCGCGCCAAGCGATTTCATCACAGCCACGGGATACACATTCAAGATCATGGCGACCGAGCGCTATAACGCCCGCGATGCGGAAAGCCGCTGGCAAAGGGTCTGGGACGAGACGCAGGTGTTCGCGACGGTGAACGACGACCCGCGCCCCAAGTATTATGTCCTTGAGATGTTCCCCTATCCGTCGGGCCGCATCCACATGGGCCATGTGCGCAACTACGCCATGGGCGACGTTGTGGCGCGCTACAAGCGGGCGAAAGGGTTCAACGTCCTGCATCCGATGGGCTGGGACGCCTTCGGCATGCCCGCCGAAAACGCGGCGATGCAGAACAAGGTGCATCCGCGCGACTGGACCTACCAGAACATCGAGACGATGCGGGGACAGCTCCAGATCATGGGTCTGTCGCTCGACTGGGCGCGCGAGTTCGCAACCTGCGATGTGGAGTATTACACCCAGCAGCAGCGGCTGTTCCTGGATTTCTTGAAGGCGGGCCTCGCCTACCGCAAGAACTCCAAGGTCAACTGGGACCCGGTCGACATGACCGTGCTCGCCAACGAGCAGGTGATCGACGGTCGCGGCTGGCGCTCCGGTGCGCTGGTCGAACAGCGCGAGCTGACCCAGTGGTTCTTCAAGATCTCCGACTGGTCGGAAGACCTTCTGACGTCGATCGAAACCCTCGACCGCTGGCCGGAAAAGGTCCGGCTGATGCAGAAGAACTGGATCGGCCGCTCGGAAGGCCTGCGCGTGCGCTTCGAATTCACCGAGCCGGCGCCGACGGGCGATACGACGCTGGAGATCTTCACCACCCGTCCCGATACGCTTTACGGCGCATCGTTCATGGGCCTGTCGCCCGATCATCCGATTTCGCAGACGCTGGCCGCTGACAATCCCAAGATCGCGGAATTCATCGACGAGTGCCATCACATCGGCACCTCGGCGGAAGCGATCGAGACGGCGGAAAAGATCGGCATCGACACGGGCCTCAGCGTGAAGCATCCGCTCGATCCGGATGTGACGCTGCCGGTCTATATCGCCAACTTCATCCTGATGGACTACGGCACGGGGGCGATCTTCGCCTGTCCGGCGCATGACCAGCGCGATCTCGACTTCGCGCGCAAGTACCGCCTTCCGGTCAAGCCGGTGGTGTTGCCGTTCGGCGCCGACCCGGAGACCTTCGAGATCACCACCGAAGCCTTCACCGACGAAGGCACGATCTACAATTCCGATTTCCTCAACGGTCTGGGCATCGATGAGGCCAAGCACGCGGTTTCCGTGAAGCTGGAGTTGCAGACCGTCGGCGGCATCTCGCAGGCCGAACGTCAGGTGAACTACCGCCTGCGCGACTGGGGCATCTCGCGCCAGCGCTACTGGGGCTGCCCGATCCCGGTCATCCATTGCGACGATTGCGGCGTGGTGCCGGTTCCGGTCAAGGACCTGCCGGTCGAACTGCCCGAGGACATCGACTTCGACAAGCCGGGCAATCCGCTCGACCGCCATCCGACCTGGCGGCATGTGGAGTGTCCGTCCTGCGCGGGGCCGGCGCGGCGCGAGACCGACACGATGGACACCTTCGTGGATTCGTCCTGGTATTTCGCCCGTTTCGCCGATCCGAAGGCGGAGACGCCGACGGACCCGGACGCGGCCAACGCCTGGCTGCCGGTCGACCAGTATATCGGCGGCATCGAGCATGCGATCCTGCATCTTCTCTATTCGCGCTTCTTTGCCCGGGCGATGTGCGAGACCGGCCACCTGAACGTCAAGGAGCCGTTCAAGGGCCTCTTCACGCAAGGAATGGTCACGCATGAGACCTATCGCACCGCCGACGGCGCCTGGGTCGCGCCGAGCGACGTGCGCATCGAGGGCGAAGGCGAGGCGCGGCGCGCCGTCCTGATCGACGGCGGCGGCGAGGTCACCATCGGCTCGATCGAGAAGATGTCGAAGTCGAAGAAGAACACCGTCGACCCGACCGACATCATCGAGACCTACGGCGCGGATACCGCGCGCTGGTTCATGCTGTCGGACAGCCCGCCCGAGCGCGACGTCCAGTGGACGGAAGCCGGCGTGCAAGGCTCCTGGCGCTTCATGCAGCGCGTCTGGCGTCTGGTGAACGACATCGTCGAGAATGTGCCCGCCCGGGTGCGTCCGGCCGAGGTCGGCGAGGCGGCGACCGCGCTGCGCCGCGCCACGCACAAGACCTGCGCGGCGGTGTCCGCCGACATCGAGGCGCTGTCCTTCAACCGGGCCGTCGCCCGGCTCTACGAGCTCGTCAACACGCTGAGCAAGGCCTATCAGGCGGGCTATGAGACCAACGACATGCGTTTCGCGATCCGCGAGGCGGCCAGCTATCTGGTGCAGATGATGGCGCCGATGGCGCCGCATCTGGCGGAGGAATGCTGGAGCGTCTTCGGTCACGCCGAACTGCTGGCAACCACGCCGTGGCCGGACATCGAGGAAGAGCTGCTCGTCGAGGCGACGGTGACGCTTCCCGTGCAGGTCAACGGCAAGAAGCGTGCGGATCTCACGATCTCAAGAGAGGCTTCCAAAGAGGAGGTCGAAGCGGCTACGCTGCAGCTCGAGGCGGTGCTGAAGGCGCTTGACGGCAAGCCGGCGCGCAAGATCATCGTTGTGCCGCAGAGGATCGTGAATGTCGTCGTCTGATCGCTTGAGGGGCGCAAGCCCGACCCGCCGCGCCGCGCTTGCGCTGGCCCTTGGCGCCACCCTGTTCGCGGCCGGGTGCCAGGTGCGTCCGCTCTACGGCACGGTGGGCATGCCGGGCGGGTCTCCCGCCCTCAGCGAGGAGCTGGCCCGCATCGACATCGATCCGGTGCAGACGGCGTCGAGCCGCGATCTCGACCGGGTCGGCCAGGTGCTGCGCAACGAGCTGATCTTCGGTTTCCGGCGCGGCCGCGAGGCTCCTGAATCGAGCTATCGGCTGAAGATCCTGATCGACCGGCCGCTCAACGAAGTCGGTGTCGAGCGGCTCGCCGACGTTCCGTCCGCCTATACGGTGACGGTGAATGCGACCTATGTGCTCAGCGACATTGAGACCGGCCGCACGCTCGAGACCGGGCGAGCCTTCGGCACGGCGTCCTTCGACTTCTCCAGCCAGCGGTTCGCCAACCTGCGCGCCGAGCGCGACGCGGAAGACCGTGCGGCAAAGACCGTTGCGCGGGACATCCAGACGCGGCTTGCCAGCTTCTTCGCAACGCGCGGCTGACCGGCGATGGTCGCGCTCAAGGCCGGCGACATCGACCGCTTCATCGCAAGGCCGCCGGACACCGTGCCGCTGGTTCTGGTCTTCGGCCCGGATGTCGGGTTGGTGTCGGAACGCGCGCAGGCGCTGGTCACGCATGCCTCCGGCGGCGTCGACGATCCCTTTTCCCTCGTCAAGCTCGATGCCGCCGATATTGCCTCCGACCCCGCGCGCCTGATCGACGAGGCGATGACGATTTCCATGTTCGGCGGACGCCGCGTCGTCTGGGTGCGCGACGGGGCGGGCAAGAACATCGCCGCCGCCGTCGAACCGTTGCTCGGGCAGATCGACCCGGCCAACGCCTTCGTGGTGATCGAGGCGGGTGATCTGAAAAAGGGCGTCGGTCTCCGGCGCAAGATCGAAAGCGACAAGACCGCCGTCGCCATCGCCTGCTATGCGGATGCGGAACGTGATCTCGAACGGGTGATCGATACGGAACTGCGCGAGGCGGAGCTGACGATCTCCCGCGAGGCCCGGCAGGCATTGATGAGCTTGCTTGGCGCCGATCGTCTGGCAAGCCGCGGCGAGGTACGCAAATTGTGCCTCTATGCCCATGGACGCGGCCGGGTGGAGACCGCCGACGTTGAGGCGGTGATCGGCGATGCCTCGGCCTTTGCCGTCGACGTGCTGATCGATGCGGCAGCGCTCGGCGATCTCGCCACGCTCGACCATGGTCTGGAGCGTCTGGAGGCGACCGGCCAGCGCGCCGATGTGATCGCCGGGATGGCGCTCCGCCATTTCCAGACCCTGTCGCGCGCGCGTGCCGATGTCGACCGCGGGTTGCCGGCGGCGCGCGCGGTGGACCAGATCCGGCCGCCCGTCTTTTTCAAGCGCAAGTCCGCTGTCCAGCGGCAGATTTCGATCTGGTCGCAGGCGGATCTCGGCAAGGCGGGCGAACGGCTCGCCCGCGCCGTGGCGGATGCGCGCAAGTCGCAAACGCTCGCGACCGCCCTCGTCAGCGACGTCCTGCTGACCCTGGCGCGCGTTGCAAGGGTCCGGGCGCGGCGCTGAACGGCGCCCTTACTCCCAGCCCGGAACCTTCCGGTCGGTGCGCATGATCGGGCCGCCATGCTTGTGGGCGGCGCGGGGCGTCTTCGGGCCGCCGGCGGTCAGCGGCCGGTCGGCATATTGGCCGTGGACGCGGTGGCGGTCGTAGAGAACGATGGCACCGGCGACCGCGATGTTCAGGCAGAATTTCGTCGGGATCTTGATCAGGTGCGAACAGCGCGCCTGCATCTCGGGCGAGAGCGAGCCGCGTTCCGGGCCCAGGATGTAGGCGGCCTGGAGCGGATGCATGAAGCTTGGCAGGTCGATGGACTCGTCGGTGAGCTCGACGCCGACAAGCTGACACCCCTGCGGCAGGTCGATGTCGTCGATGCTGTCCCAGTGAAACAGCGGCAGGTGGCCCGTGCTCTTTGACGTGTCGGAGGGGGGCGCCTTGCGAATTTTCTTGTCCGCGTCGACGGTGAAGAAGAAATTCGCGCCGAAGGCATGCGCCGAGCGCATGAGATTGCCAAGGTTCATCGGCTTGGAAATGCCTTCCGCGCCGACGGCGAAGTAACCGCGCATGTGACCTGCCTGTGGATTGAAACCGGTGCCCGGGCATACCTGCCGGAACCCGCGAAGGCAAGCATCCGGGGTCTTGCATCTTTTAACGAGGGTGCGCCCGTGCTAGGCGACGTTCGGGGACTGCAGATGCGCGAGACGCATCCTTTGCGCAGAAGTGGGGGAGAGAACATGAAGGCTGTTGTGTGCGAGCGGCTCGGACCGCCTGAGGATCTGGTGCTCGCGGAGATCGCGGAACCGGTGCCCGGACCGGGCGAGGTTCTGGTGCAGGTTGCCGCCGCCGCGCTCAATTTCTTCGACACGCTGATCATCGAGGGCAAATACCAGTTTCGCCCCGAACCGCCGTTTTCGCCGGGCGCGGAGTTCGCCGGGACCGTCAAGGCGGTCGGCGAGGGCGTCGAGCTGTTCGAACCGGGCGACCGGGTCATGGGTTACGTCAAATGGGGCGCCGTGCGCGAGGCGGTCATTGCGACCGAGGACGATCTCGTGGCGCTGCCCGACGCGGTCGGTGAAGAGGATGCGGCCGGCCTGACCGTCACCTATGGCACGACGCTGCATGCCTTTCGCGATCGCGCGAACCTGCAGGCGGGCGAGACGGTGGCCGTTCTGGGTGCGTCGGGCGGTGTCGGGCTCGCTGCCGTCGAGATCGCCAAGGCGATGGGCGCGCGGGTGATCGCCTGCGCCTCGAGCGCGGACAAGCTGGAGCTGGCCCGCGCCCATGGTGCCGACGAACTGGTCAACTACGCCGAGGAAGACCTCAAGACGCGGTTGAAGGCGCTGACCGACGGTTGCGGCGTCGACGTGGTCTACGATCCGGTCGGCGGCGCCTTTACGGAAGCCGCACTGCGCGCAACGGGCTGGCGCGGGCGCTATCTGGTGATCGGCTTTGCCGCCGGCGAGATCCCGAAACTGCCGCTCAATCTCGTGCTTCTCAAGGGGTGCGACGTGCTCGGCGTGTTCTGGGGCGAGGCGATCGTGCGCGAACCCGACGCGCATCGCGACAATATGGCGCAATTGCTCGCCTGGATCGGCGAGGGCCGCATCCGCCCGCATATTCACGGGGTGTTTCCGCTTGCCGAGACGGTCTCCGCGCTCCGGCAACTGGCCGATCGCAAGGTTCAGGGCAAGGTGATCATCCGCCCGTGAGAGCGGATGCGGCTCAGGCCTGAAGCCGGGTCAGCACGGGGGCGTGATCGGAGGGTTTGTCCCAGCCGCGTGCGTCGCGCAGCACCTCCATGTGCGTCGCCGTGCCGGCGACGTCGGGCGACGTCCACACGTGGTCGAGACGGCGGCCCTTGTCGGCGGCCGACCAGTCCTTCGCGCGGTAGCTCCACCAG
>VCJN01002791.1:0-198292 GCA_006384855.1 Tetraselmis striata
TACAAAGATCCTTGGTTTCATGCTTATATCTCTCTTTTGCTGTCAATCTTTCACAATTGCTTTTAGTTCTGCTTTTAGTGTGCATATGTTAAAGCATCGATGTAAGAAAAATTCTATACTTTAGTGCAAGGGGGAGGGGACGGATTCCATAACACCGTGACATTTCTTCCATAGTGAAAGGTTGCCAACTAAAGAGCAACATGTACGTAGTTTTGTTGGTGGTTTCAACCAGTTGAAGTACCGGTACCACCAAGTTTCAGTACGGGCCGCCCCACCGCATGCGAGCCCTACTTTCCCGACCGGGGAGCAACTTAGGACAGGCAACACTGCCAGCTCGCGTGCCATTTTCCAGATCGCTGCCTTCGGCAGCCCCCTCCCGTCTCCGTTTCCGTGTTTTGCACTACTCCCGCCTGCGATCCCCTCCCCTCCCCCCACCCCCCCCATTTCGCTTTAGTGCCTTCCAACAACTAGAAAAGTGCCCTCTTTCCGTGTAAATCAGCCTTCGCATCCTATTTGGCAGAACCAGAGTGGAGTGCATGTATGTCATTGCAAAGTTGAGTCTGGTTTTGCCAAAAGGGGCTCATGCTGTTTTGAAAAAACGGACAAAACCCGAAAATGGCAAGAGAATTCAGTGGAAATGTGGAGGGAAAACTGAGTCAGGGGAGCGTTGTGTGTACCACAACGAAAGTTGACGATGGCATGCTCAACTGTTACGGCTGCTTTTATGTCTACTCGTGCTGCACCCGGAAGCAAGGGCGCAACGGCGAGTGAACTAGCAACACGTACTACCACTTAGCAGCAACTAACGGCGGTAGCAGGAAAAGCGGTAAGGAAAGGAAGAAACCCCATAAACTAGTTTCGATCATTTCAAAGTTGAGTCTGGGTTTGCGAGGATGAGCGAACGGAGAGAGCGGTAGATTGACGAAAAAGGGTAGCGCCAGGTCACGAAAAGGGGCACCGGGAAGGCCACCGCTGCGGAGTCTTGTTGAACTTGGAACTGGCAAAGGGGCGCGATGTGACCGAAGAAGAACCACGCACAAGGTGATGAAGGGGGGACATGAGGGTCGATGTGGTCCAGAACGACGTCGGAGCTCGTCGCCCAACCGCCTTGATGGCGGATGTGGGACAGCGGGACTCCGATGGCGTTAGAAGCATAGACCGCACCCTTGCGAAGGCTGTGCGAGCTGCAGCAAGTGCCGTCGGCGGGAGGCGCAGCATCGACGGGAAGAACGGCCGTAGAGGGTAAGTTCGACAATATAGCGGCAGTCCAAGATTTGGACTGCTCGCTCGGGGTGACCGCCCAAAAGTTTGTCTCGGCCAAGGCAGTAGGGACCACGGGGGCAGACTGTACATTGTCGATGAAGTGCTGCAATAGACGCGCGACGAGGGGTGCTCCGACATGGGAAGGAATAACACTACGCATAGGTCGTCGGGCCGCGCCATCCGGCACGCCCCGCCTTCTCTCGGTACACCTGCATGGAGATGTTGTAGGCGTCCACATGCACGTCCCGCACTCGGCAAAACACGCCAGTACGCCCCATGGCAAAGAACATAAAGATGACAACCGAGGCCATGAGGGCTCGGAAGTCGTAGTGGCACTTGGGGGACGGGGAGAGCATACACAACCAACTCAACCCGCTCAACGAAGATGTAAGCGACATCAGCAAGCAACGGGACCCACAAATAAAGGGGCAGCCTCCGTGCGGGTGGCCAACAACATGCCACGACGCGAGGCGGTGAGGTGCAGGCTGTCCTTAGCGATAGGGCTGATGTTGTGCAACTCGAAGAACGGGAGGATTGCTGACAATAAATATGGTTGTTGCGATTCGGCACCAATATCGCTGCGCTCACCAATAATCCAAGCGACTTACCGGACGACATTAGCAGTGGTCGCCTCCTGCGGGCAGATGTTCTTGGAGTCGTGGCAGAACTCCGCGAACCGAGACAGCTGGCCGGCGTAGTTCTTGAGCGTCAAAGCGGCGAGGGGTATGGAGAGTAGGTTGAGGGCCCGTTGTCCCAACTCGTCCGAGCCGAACGCTTCCGGTGGAAGGGACCGAAGTAAAGCAGCACATCATGGGGCGATAGCTTCGGGCTCGTCAATTACGTAAGTACGACGCTTGGTCGACGGAGAAACATACGGGTGGTTCATTTCAACAACGTAATCGGCCACGGCGGTTAGGTTGCCGGCGGTTGCTTCAGGGTGGGTTTATCAGGGCATCAGTATGGGTTTGCGGGGCAAAGTTCAGGTAAGAGGGCCGCCCCGCGCGCCCGTCGCGCTCGCGCGCGCATGTCCCGCGCGTAACGTACACGCGCGAAACATGGTTGTTGCGAACCAGTTGTCACACGTAGTGTAACAACCGACGGACGCAATGATGAGATGGTACCGGAGGCGGATTGTTGAGCCGCCACACGCATGTGTGGGGATGGTTGAGCCGCACTCGGCTGCGGTTGTATGAAGCACCGCACCGAAGAAGGTCTAAATGAAGTTTGTAGAGTGGGTGGTGGGGAGGGGGGGGGGGGACACATGGCGCTTGTCCCGCCGTTGAGCTCCCAGGATTCGCTGTGCGGCGGTCACCGAAAGGTGACCTCGCCAGGCGCCAACAGTTCCGACGAAAGGCGCCCCCCCGCCCTCACTCGTGCTTACCTTCGCGGCCACGCCCGGGGCCGCCGCCACGTCCACGTCCACACCCGCGTTTAGCGAGCGCCGCCGCCACCCGAGCAATAGCGGTAGCTTTCGCGCTGCTGGCGACCGTCGCATCGAAGACACGACGCTCAAGTCCTTCATCAGGTCCCCGAAAATCGCAAAGCCCAAATGCTCGGCGGGGGGCGGAAGATGATGGGCATGTAGTACGTTCATCACGCCTTGGTCACCGTGCACACGCTTGATCTCGTTAAGCCTCCGCAGGAAGATGGCCTAGACAAAAGCGAAATGCCTTGTCGATGGCCTCCGCGCGGTGCGGGCGCGCGCGCGAGGAAATAGGGGGTGAAGTCTCGATTAGCCGCAGGGACGTAAACTAGCTACTCGTCGAGGGCCACCAAAAGACCTGGCTTGCCATGTGGGCCCGAAAACACGTCATTCAAAGGTACTCCTCCTGGGCCGGCAGACGATGGTCATCGAGCTTGAGGTCGTCGTTCGCCAGGTCGCTCCACAAAGAAAGAAAAGCCTAGGCACTCGGCTAACCGGTCAAACGACCTCGTAACCCGACTATGCTCGTTGTAGTAGCTCTGGCACTGCGAGCGAGGTAGTCGTCCTTGTCACGACTCGCGGATTTTGCCCTGACACGGCCGCTCTAGGCTAGCTCCAGCAAGTGCGGGCGCACTGCAACACCCCGGTTGCCTATCGACTGTCGCGCGACGCGCTGCCGAGAACCATAGCCATGTGATCCGTCTCTATCAACAATAACATGATCACTAGCCGTCATTTCGGCCAATGTCAATGTGAGCTCGCGCAACAATGTAAACTTAGCATGCATGTCTACTTGTAGCGATTCGAGTGTCAGCGACTGGTTCTTCTCCATTTGGCGTGGTGATGCACGGACGGCATACGCAAGAGAGTGTCACACGGATGGTGAGCTGAGTGTGGTCTTGAAACAACATGTGACCCCTCTTGCAACATGTTACGTGACAATTTATCGCTGTGTGTAACACAACGGTACGAAACTGGAACATGGCAGGCTCTAATGGTACGGCTGCTTTTATGACTACTCGTGCTGCACAATAAAAGGGCGCAACGACGGGTGAACTAGTAACCCGCACCACTTAGCAGCAACGGTAGCCGGAAAGCGGTTAGGAAAGGAGGAAACCCCATAAATTAGTTTTGACCATTATGTCCACAGCAATCTTCTTTACAATTCGAGCAACATGTGAGCTACCGGAATAATGAAAATGTACTGGGAGTATTAAGTCGTTCGTTACGCTGCGGTTACCGCACAGCGGCGGATGGAATGACGAATACTCCCCGAAACATTGACGCTGACAATCCCTGTACTGATAAAGCGATTGCGCTATGGAGGTACACTCCGAAGTGACACTTTCTCGGGCGGAGTAGGGCGAAGTGACACCACCCTCAGATGACGGCCAGATTTTTGATGAGTTCGGCCTGTCGTTAATTAGTTCGTACCAACGAATGGTTCATCATCATATTACGTGCTGAATTCGTCTAGTACCAAAAATACCCCGCCCGCTACTTGTACACATTTTGTATCCGAAAACCCGCGAGACCTTATTGAATAATAGCGACTATGTTCTGAATTGTATGAATGCTGTGTAGCTTGCAGTATAGTATGAGTACCCGTAGGCCGTAGGGGTGTATATATATACGGAGACCGTACAGTCGTTATTATATTGCTGCACGGCGATTGCTAGTACGGGTACTGACACGAGTAGGCACCTACTGCTACTGCGGGTCGGTAGTGCCGATGGGCCGCCAAAAGCCCTCAAATCTCTGACAGGCAGGATCAGGGCGCATGTACCCTGTATCTCCAGAGATAATCAGTTCTTATTCGTACGCGTCGTCATCAGTACGGCAGTGCGATGACGACGTCCGCTCGGTAGAGCGGTCGTCTATTATTCCCTTGTCCGCTCGGTAGAGCGGTCGTCTCGTGTGCGAGAGGTACCGGGTTCGATTCCTGGCCGATGTATTTCGGCAATATCGGCCCGGCGTGTCCCGGGTTTACTCGGTTGATGCATTAGCCCTTCGGGGTTCGAATGAGGCAATGGTCTATGGGCTATGCCAGACCTACGACTGCAGTTGGCGCACGAGGTCAAGTGTTGGGGCGGCTTCGGCCGATGTCCCGGGGCGAACTTTACTTTACTTTTACGGCAGTGCGGCACCACTGTTCCTATTGCAAGTAATCCATTAGGTTCCTATTGCCGGTACGAGACCGGTAGCGCCAAGCTAATGTATGCGGTAGTGTGCGCCGTCGGCGGCAAGACGGCGCACACAACCCGTACCCCGCTACCGTATCCCTGCAAGGGATTATTTCTGATCACATGCGCATGAGCTAGGGATACTGTGAGGATATATCCTATACCCTCACTAACCCTAATCAACCATAGCACACATTAAGGCGCGTAGTGCGCGCACCACTTGTAGTGGTTGCGCCTGCGCCCTGTCGTCCGCACTGCGCCCGCTGATATATCAGCGCGGCACCCTGCCGGACTGTAATCATAACATTCTCACCCTCACAACCTTGGAGTAGCACAGACTCTTGCCACCATAAGCGCATACCCTCACAGATACCAGGTACAGGTACCCGACGACGACGACAGGCGACCCTACGACGCCCATACGACGACAACCTTCGGTGACAAACTACAAGGATTACTCGTACCGGTGTGAATTGAAAAAGGCCAACAAGTAACAAATCCATCTACCGCCAGAAAAAGCAGTAAAACAATCAACTCGTACGGTACTGGTACTGCTCTTGTACTCAATGGTAGTATATAATTCCTGCTACCCTGTACTGGCAAAGCTGCTTCGCGAGGGGACCGGCCTCCGGAAATAAGGTCGTAGCCGCACGTAGTTATGAAGTTGATAGAATACCGATAGGATACTCGTTTCGGGCGTGCGGCGAGCCCGGAGCCGCAGCAAGCAGCGGCTTACACTACTACAGGTACCGGCGAGCGGCCGTCGCACATGTTTTGACCGCCACCCGTACTGCCGAGAGGCTGCAGAAAGTTCAAATTTCGCAGGCAACCAGCGGCAGTTCCATGCCAACGCATGCTGCCCATTGCGTGTCCTCCGCACTCCGCCCCACCCCTCATCACCGGCATATCCAATCCAATGCCAGTAACGACGGAAACTCGCTACATGCCAGTACCGCCCGTCACGGGCGGCATACGGCCGTATACGGTAGACATACATTCATCGTTGGGAGCCTAGTGCAGTGCTCCCAACTCCCCGCCTGCTAGACAACATGATGCACGATACGGCATATATATCCATATAAATAAACATATAAATAAACATAAACATAACATACATATACATAAACATATACATATACATATACATATACATATACATATACATATACTATACAATACATATACATATACATATACATATACATATAACATATACATATACATATACAATATACATATACATATACATATACATATACATATCATATACATATACATATACATATACATATACATATACATATAACATATACATATACATATACATAACATAACTATAGCATATACATATACATATTCATATACATATACATATACATATACCATTACATATACATATACATATACATATACATATACTTATAATATATCATATACATATACACATACACATACATATACATATACATATACATATAACATATACATATACATATACATATACATATACAATACTATACATATCATATACATATACAAACAGATACAGAACACATACACATACATAGGCACATACAATACTATAATATACATATACATATCTACACATACACATACACACACATACCATACACATCCACATCCACACACATATACTCACACAGACAGAGGCACACACTGTTTCGCCTATGCGTCACGCAGGCACTGTTTCTTGGCGAGGGAAGGGGGCTGCCCACCGAGGGCCTCCGCAGCGCAGCGCAGCTCCGCGGGCGCCGCCGCCGCGAGCGTCTCGCCCGGCCGCAGCTGCACCCGCATGCGCTCCGCCGCTACCAGGACCTCCTCCCGCGTGCCGTCATAGTACACCAGGTCGTGGCGCGGCCCACGCACCCCGCGCACCTCCGCGCCGAAGAAGCAGGCGTCCTCCCCCCAGAAGATGGCCACGCTGCGCCGCGCCAGCGCAGAGGGCGCCACGCCCGACAGGTCCAGCTCGTGCCACAGGCTGGCCCGCCGCCACGCGCCGTCCGCCAGCCCGTCCAGCAGCCGGTGCTCAAATTGTGGACGTCCTTGCGGGCCTGCGCCCCACACGGCAGCGCTCAGCAACCCGCTCCAGCGCCCGGCTCCAAAGCACCGCCTCCGCAGGGAAAGGGGAGGAGGGGGCGCTTTGCGCTATGAACTGGCTGCCACTAGCAGCAGGCGGCTGATCCCCGCCATCCGGGCGGCAGCAAGTTGCCCCCCCTCCCCCCTGTCCCCCCCCTCCCCCTTACATACACCACAGCTCCTGATCGCGCTGGTGTATGTAAGGCACGCAGGCCATTATGATCCAGGCGTGCCTGCGGAAGGCTTCCCGCCATCCAGGGGCCAGTGTTCCAGGCGCGGCCGCGGGGTCCGCAGGGCTACGCTTCGCAGGAAAGGGGGCATGCCGGCCCCGGCCATACGCAGCGGCCAGCGCAACCGGCAGGGGGCGCGCCATGCGCCGTAACGCTCACCGGCACGAGCGACATACCACCGGGAAGACTCCCCCCCCCCCCCCCCCCCCCGTGCAAGTGCGGCAGTCTCGATTGCAGAAAGACTGAGACAACGAACAAAGATGGTATGCGGTTGTGGTGGTGGTGCAAATGCTACAGTGATTTTGAGAATACAAGCACGACTTGTTATCTCAGTCTCTCTACTGCCGAGACTGTCGCACTGGTTTCGGAGCAGAAACGCCCCCCCCCCCCCCCCCCCCCACTGCCTCCGGGGACTCGGCCATGCGCCTGCTAGCGGCCGCGCAGCTCGGCTTTCCGCATCCGTCATCCCTTGCGCACTGGTGACGCGACTTGTGGTAAGACCATAGCTGGGGGGGGGGGATACCTCGTGGAGCCCACGCTGCCTCTCTAAACACCGGGCGGCATACCCCCCAGGGCGATGGACGAAACGGGGAAAAAGGAGGAGAGGGGGGGAGGAGAGGAGGAGAGGGGCGGGGGGGGGGGGGGGGGGGCACCCTGCTCCCGGCCGCTTCGCCGCGCTCCGCCACCGGGACGCCGCCCAGCGCCTTGATGCGCGCCTCCGCCTCCGCCGCCCTCGCCTGCAGCCGCTTCACCGCCTCCCCTGCCGCACCAGGCAGCGCCGCTCAGCCCGCGGCCAGAGGTAAAGCAGACAAGCCACAGGACCCAAACAAACAAACCCTTAAGAGAAAACACACAAGTGACAACTAGTTCCTCTGCCAGCCCCCTCCTCCTCCCAGCGCGAGCGGCTGCGCACCGATGCCGCTGAGCCCGCTGTCGTCCTGGACCTCCTGCCGCCGCAGCCGCTGCATGCGGTGCTTCATCACCTCCGCCGCCGCCGCCAGCTGCGCCGCCGACGCGGGCGGCAGCTCCGCGCTCTGGCCGCCGCCCACCTGCAGCCTGCGCCCCCCCGGGACAACCGGCGCAGCACAGCTGGCGCCTCAGGGCTGCCCCCCCCCAAGCACAGGCTCCGAGGAATGGACCGGACCCCGACTCCTGATGCATCCCCGCCACGTTGTGCTTAAGGGAGAGTCGCCACTAGCCAGGGGTGCTGACGCACCGATAAGAACTAATACTAAAGAGCCCCAAACTGGGCTTGGGCTTGCGTGCAACCCATGATAACATTCGCTATAATTCCGCTACAGTTTTGTCTAGATTTGACCTCTGGCAGGCAGGGCAGAGACTTTCTCGCAGGGCTCTTCTAACGGGACATTTGACCTCTTGCCGGCACCCGCAATCAACAACGAGGTAGGCAAGGGGTGTCAAGCTTGGCGGGCACACGCGACCGATGCAGCTAGAGGGCGATGAATCAAGTCGGCTCTGCTCGGCTCGGTGGGCGCATCGGATGATCCGCCCCTGGTTGCCCCCACGCCGTTGTCTGCACCGGGCAAACCTGCCGGGACCGCAACCCGTGCATCCATGTCTACCAAGACCCTGACATGGCCACCATCCTGGATGGTTGGCTGGTGATCGCTGAGGCGGACCTCTACGGGGCTGGCCATCATCTTGGTCTCAAAGGAGGTGTGTGTGGGGGGGGGGGGGGGGGGGTTCATGGAGCAATCCCCCAACGCAACCACCCAGCCCATCCCACCCTCACCGCGGTTCCCGCTCAAACGTCCCATTGCCGGTGCCCCACCCCAAACAAGAGGCTGCTGAGTCGGCAGGGCAGGCGCTCAGGCAGCCGCAGGCTGACTCACCGCATGATCTCCGCCGCCAGCAGCAGGTACTCCCGCTCCCCGTCGTCGTAGCACAGGGTGTGCAGGCAGCTGTCGGCGTGGAAGGCCGCCACGCGCGCCGCGTACCACGCGTCGTCCAGGCGCCAGTACACCTCCACGCGACGGCCCACCAGCGCCTGCGGCGACACCAGCAGCGCGTCCACGCTGCCCCGGTTGGGAAATAGGAAGGAGGGGGGGGGGGGGGGGGGGGGGTCAGCGCTCCTCCTCCGGATTCTGGGCCTCTGGCTGCGGCCCTGGCGTCATGAAAGAGCCGCACTCAAAGTATGCCATAGTGACACCGATGCCCACGACGCTCGGGGCGATCAACCGGACAGACCACACCAGTGCTTGCTGTTTTTGGTTCTCTTGAGTGGGGGCGGGCACACACAGTCCCCGAGGGCGCATGTGGCGGACCACCAGCACAGGCCCCGCGTCAACTGATGGCTGTCCCCACGCAGCTGCGGGAGCGAGGCCTTTCGCAGCAGTGCGCCCGGTGAGTCGCATAGCCGACCCTGCGGTGCCGTTCGTGGCGCCTCGCTGGTGCCGTGCGGGTGGCGGCGCAGCGACACAGCAGCGCTGCGGATATCCAGCTGCCCCCCATGACAAAAGTCAAATGCACACGAACCACTCGCGCAGCCGTGGCGAATGTTCGTAGAGGGCGTTCCTGTCCCCGACGTGGCGCTTGTAACGCGAGTACCGATAAACAACCGATAAGCTTTGGGCTGGGCTTGCGTGCAACCTGTGTCAACAGCAGTCACTATAGACCCCCTGTAGCTTCGCTCGGATTACGTTTCTTAAACCTCTAACGGGCAGGGCAGCGTCGTATTCGTGCTGTTTGTGGTACCGCGCCGGCAGCCGTGGCTTGATTGTTCCAGGGCTTTGTTGTGGGCATCACGCAGAGGCCGTAAAGGCATGACAGGAGGGGTGGGGCTGAGATGAGGGAGTGGGGCTATGAGCGGGCAGGGGGGGGGGGGGGGGGCACCTCTGGTAGGCGCGCTCCTCCTGGCTGCCGCCCGGCAGCCCCTCGCGCTCACCCGCCGCGCCGCCCCCCAGCGCCGCCGCCGTGCGGCACGACGCTTTGGAATCGTTGCTGCTGCTGCCGACTACGGCCTCCGCGCCGGTCGCCTTCGGGGAGGTAGGCCCCTCCATCTTTGGCGGCGCGCCAGCCTCCGGCGGCTCTGCCGCGGGCCCGGACCCGCCGCCCTTCCCGGCCGGCGCACCAGCAGTGGGCGCAGCCTTCGCCACGGCCGCCGCAGGCTCCCCCGGCCCGGCCTTGGCAGCACCGGCCGCCTCCCCCGGCCCCGCCGCCTCCTCCACCGCCGCGGCAGCTGTCTCCGGCGCAGGGGCCGGCTCAGGCCTAGCGGGGGCTGCCGCAGGTTTGGCCGGCGGCGGCACATCCGCGCCCGCAAAGTCCGGCACCGCAACGCCGCCGTCCTGCAGCTCCTGTCGCGCACGCCGCGCCATCTCGGCTGCCTTGGCCTCCATGATGCGCATCCGGGACGTGTCTGCGATGTGTCGGCGGGAGTGGTCACAATCAGGGGGAGAGGAGAGGGGGGGGGGGGGGGGGGGCAGAGGCGCGCCTCACCCTCCGCGTCGCGCTCCTTCCCCTTGGCCCGCAGCGCCTGCGCCTCCACCAGCAGCGCCTCCGCGGTGCCCATCACGTCCTCCCAGCTCGCGCGCGGCAGGCCGGCCACGCTCATGATGGCGCGCTCCGCCGCGAGGATGACGTCTTCCTCCGTGTCGTCGTCGTACTTAATCTGAGCCCCCGAGACCCCAAAGCTCAGCGCCCCTCTGCACCCTGTGAGGCCATCCCCACTGCCCCCCCCCTCCCCTCCCCTGGCAGATCAAGGCTTGCATCATCTGCGCGACGGGCGGTTATCGGGCAAAGAGCCAGAGAGGAGGGAGGGACGGGGGCCAGCACCTGGTGCTTGCCTGTGCGGGCGTCCAGGCTAGCCACTCGGCCGCCGAACCACTCCTTCTCCGCGGGCCAGTACACCTGGATGCGGCGCCGCAGCAGGGCGCCCGGCGCAAACAGGCCGAGGTCCACCCTGCAATACCGCATCAGCCGCGGCTCGGGGCCAGCGCGCCCCCGGCCGCCCTGGCAGCCACCACATCCCCGCCACTGGCGGCCACCATATTCTGGCTGCCATCTTGGCTGTCAGGCCGCACGCCCCACCATTCCCTATGTCCATGTCCGACACATGCCCACCGCCAAGCATCCCCACGCTCCCGGAATCCCGAGCGGAGGATGTGCGCTCTCGGGAGGGAAGGGGGAGAACGAGGGAGGGGGCGCTCACTCCTGCTTGTCTCCTGCCGCCTTGGGCGTCTTTGCCGGCGCCTCAAGCCGGGCGCGCAGCTCCTTGGCAGCGCCACCCTGGGGCAGCAGCCCCTCCGTTTGCATCGCCGCCAGCGCCGCCAGCGCCTTTTCCCGCAGGGAGGAGGTTGAGAGCCCTGGTGGATGAGGGGCAGGCAGGAGGACTGCCGTCAGGGCCGCTGCTGCTAGTGCTGAGCCCTGCCCCTCGCCGTGCCCATGCTGGTGCTCTCTAGGCAGGGCAGCTGACCGAGCCGACTGAGATGGACCGGGGGCGGGGGGGGGGGGGGGGGATCACCCGACACGCTGGTGGCAGGGCCGCCGGCCTGGGCCTCCAGTTCCTCCACCAGCTTTGCAAGTGCGCGGCAGCTCACAAGCACCTCCTCTGCGGGCGCGGGTGGCAGGCCTTCGTCGCCGCCGCGGACTCTGAGGCGGACAACCGGGGCAGTTCGCGGTGTGAGGCCACGCGCCCGAGAGTCCCCCCCCCGGGCCCACACCCCCCCCACCCCGAACCGATTGCCGCCGCCTCCGCAACTACCTGGGCACGAAACATGCAGGTGACACAGGGGGCTGGCAGGAGCGTACCGCAGGCGGCTGGCGGCGACGAGCACCCACTCCTCGCTGTTGTCGGCGCCGATGTACTGCAAGCGGTGCCGGCCGGAGGGCGCCTCGAAGCTGGTCACCACTGCCGGCACGAACTCCTGGAACGCCGCCCGCCACAGCTGCACGTGCTGCCCCACCAGCGCCTCCCCTGACGCACGGAGCAGCTCCGCCCTGCACGGCCGGCCAGGCGGGCGCAGCTCGGTTCAGTCACGGATATCCCAAGGCGTCGCGAGTCGCCGCGGGGGTCGCACACGCATCCGTATTTTGAACTTATTATAGCATTTTACCCGTCTGAAATACAAGATAATATCCCCCCCCCCCCCCCCCCCCCCCCTTGGAGATGGCCAGGCCGATCTGGCCCACGGCACTCTGCAGCAGCGAGCCAGCCGGGCACTCACTCCTTCCATCGACCTGCCCGGGCGCCGGGGCTGCCGGTGGCGGGCGTGCTACCCTGCGAGGGCGGCAGCGTGGCGGGCGGGGGGGCAGGGGTGGCGGGGGTCCGTGGCGCCCGCCAGCTGCCGGCGGGGGCCGAGGCGTCCATCGCGGAGCTGCCGGCTACGGGCGGGACGTTGTCCACGGGTGGCGGCATCGGGTGCCGTGAAGCCGCAGCAAGCTGTCTGCCCGGCCCACGTTGTGAAGTGCGATTGATAAAAGTGGAGTAGTGGGTACTGGTCGGGTCAGCTGCGGTGGATCGACGACCGCCCCACCGTCAGCCAGCCAGCCGGCGGGTGATCGGTGATAGGGCGGGTAGGGACCAGGATTGGGCTGCAGTATCTACTGCACTGCAGCCTGCAGTACTTCCCGAACGCGGCTGCAGTGCAGATACCCAATGTGCCCTAAATCTCACTGGATAGCGACTAACGTTTCGATGGCGCCCGCCAATCATAACAAGCCTTATGGCGACGGTTCCGGCGGTCGGAGCGCTGCGGATAGCACCGTACTCGCCCGTACCATAACATGTCGCCGCATCGGGGCATAGACCAGTAGACCACACACACCAGCCGAACCTATCCTCACTTCACGCTCACCCAGGCACCACTACATGCCATCCTCCTCTCGTCACTCTCATCAAATAGATGGAGGGAGACCAGTCTGCCGCGAAGCAGGCGCAGCGGCGATGGCGGACGAGGCATGGCGGAGGAGCTGCAACTGATGTAAGCCAAAACATATGTGGTACACCCCCCCCCCCCCCCCCCTCCCACACACACACAACACACTATACCCCCCCCCCCCTTTACTGTTGGCTAATGTGTGATGACTACTACCTGCTCCCTACCCGCAGACCTTCAAAGTCAAAAAGATCACCACAAGGTTGACTGTGTCAAAAGTCAAGGTCAGAAAGACATTGTACCCTGGTGTGTGTGCCCGCTTTGGCAAGGCAGCGCTAACGTTCATCACCCCAGTGAAAACCGGGTTCACCAGCGTATGCCCCTTCTTCCTTTCCCCTCATCTCTGAAGTAGCTAGGATTGCTTTGTGTGCCGAGCTCACACATCGAGTGCGAGCGCGTGTTCTCTCTTGCTGGTCTTATCACCATGCACTTCAGAAATAGAATGAACATGGATAACATGGGTGCCTGCGTCTTCGTTCAAAGGAACATGGACTTGGATGCCAAGGTCAGGGACCTACTGGCGTTGTACTACGTACGTGGAGGCTGCTTTCAGTGCCGTGGCGGCGGATCTACTCAAGCCATGCGGAGAGGATTGGCTGGCCAGCCAGGTCCTTGAGGGCGAGGGCGAGGGAGAGGCCATGGCCAGCATGCATGGCCAGCATGCATGCTGGAGCAGTATGGAGCCGAGCCAGCGGATAATAAGGAGGCGGGGGATTAGAGGGGTTTTTATGCCATCATGTTTAATTTATTTTTACGCGTGTTACACTATGCATGCGTTGGGACATCATCGTTGGACACACACAAATGTACACACAGTACGCTTTTCTCCTTTGTAGGCAATTTAATGATATATTACAACTTCCACCACGATTGCTGCCCCTCTGCATCCGCCATGGCTACCGCTTTGCCCTTCACTGTCCCGCCCTCCCCTATACTTAGCAGTTTAGTGCTACTGCAGCATGCAGTGCAGCCTGCAATACTACAGCCTGTTGATTGCAGCATGCATGCAGATTGCAGTACTGTAGCCTGCACGGCAGCATGCACTACTGCACTGCAGCCTGCACTACTGCACTGCAGCTGCAGCATTGGAGAGTGGACTGCAGCCCAACCCTGGTAGAGACGGCCCCGCGCGCGCGCGGACAGTCGGACAGTTAGTCAACACCCAGCCATTACCGACGTCCTATGATGAAGAAGTATTAATAAGGGTGATAAGCCAGCAAAAGCGTGTAAATCAACAGCATGGATTCTACTTGGGCCGGAAATGAGGTGGAGTAGAAATTCTGTGGGTACTATGTGTGATGTGATTTACAGACCTAGAGTGGTACATTCTAGAGTGGTACAAAGCCGTAAGAGGAACTAATATGGATTTTAATCACTCAGGGTTCTATTCGCTCTTCTTCGGCTACTTGCCTTTGAAGTTGTCGTGCTTCAACGCTTGGTGCCATGCTATGCGATCGGTCACTATTGACTGCCATGTGATTTCGATATGCCAAACATCTTGAGGGCCTTGTGAACTGCGCGGCCAAATAAGTCATGCTTAGGCTGCCCCTCGGGCGCTTGTGAGGCACCCCAAGCATGATAGTGATTGACAACATGTGCCAGGGTACTAACACGCTCATCAAATAGTCCATCCGGCTGACATGTCCAAGCCAACCATTCAAGCTGCCGCCGGGCTAGGTAGTAGTTCGTCAATCGAGTAGTAAATATACCCCCGGGCCAACTCTTTGCACAACCTCTGCGTCGGTAGCATAGATGTGGCATCTCCATGATATATCCAGCCGAGCGGGTGACTCATGCCATGACTGGCATGCATTTAGCATGGAAAAGCGCCGATTCGGACAGATGTTCAATGAAGACGGGAGTACACAGCCGCAATCGATCAGCACTCACAATCGTACAAGAGGGTAGAGAAGATAGCGGGGTTGTAGGCGGCCTGCTGGGCACGCGGAGAGATGATGTTGGATGCGAACAAGCAACGGTGCAAGCTCCCAAATACCTTGCTTGCAAACTCGATCACGATGAAAACATCACGTACTTACGGTTTTCGTTGCAATCATGGGCCAAGAATTTGCCCAGGTATTTGAAGCTTGTTGTCCACCACGGGCATGAACTCGTGGAGAGGCCCCCGGGCAGCATGTGGATGTCTGACATGTCTACCCCCTCGAATGTTAATGGATGGGTGTAGGCTGCCGGTAGTGTCGTCATTGCACAAAAGATCACCTCGGACTTGATGCTAGATGCAATGGTTGGTGAACCGGCATATACACCTTTTGACCCCAACCATCGCCATGCATCAGAGTGTCGATTCAATTACACCTACCGGGGTCGTCATCTTCACCCGATCAGCACGGGAGGCAAAAATGGCGCTCGTGTCATCTGCGCACTCCGAATCGTCGGTGACGCTTAACTCGTTGCCATCATCACTTGACTGTAAGGGGCCTTCGCCTACTAGTCATGCATGTGCGGAAGACGCATTTATGGAGTCCTCATCAACATTATTGTCGGTGCGCCACGTCTTCGCCATACATGTGACTTCATCACGGCTTCATCCATTCTTAATGAACAACTCGGGTCCCAGTAATATAATAGTTAATGGCGTGGACAGAGCGCGATTAACTACTCGTTCCCAATAATAAGTGCTGGTGCGTAGGAGAGGTCGGCGCGGGCATTTACGATGGTTGTTGATGATAAAAAGGGGGAAGGGGGTAGGGATGAAAGGTTCGGTGGAACTCAATTTGGTCATTAGCGGTAGCAAGCGTGTTCCTTTGTCTCTTTATGTTTAGTGACCGAAATTCGACACCGGTGCGACATGTGTTCTTTAAATTACTGGAATCCGGAGCGACCAAACCTGAAATGCACCGGGTCGACCCGCGTGGAATTCCGTCGATAGGTAGTATCGGGCAATGTAGCGATTCATGTACGAAATCGAAAGCGGGGGTGCCGGCTCACATGCTCATTCGCATGCCTGCGTCCGGGCGACGCAGCCTCGTTTTCATCATTTTCGGTGGCACCAGGCAAAGTGCAGGTAATTCTCCATGTAGTAATTCTCGTACGATGTCAGTAGTCATATAGGGTATACTACATGTAACGGATAGATTATCAGTCGCTACTCACATTTTATAAATATGATGTGAAGAACGTGCGTGACAATCGCACTCACTGGACAGTGGGGTAGGTGCGGGTGTATATGGATAAAAATAATAATTTGTGGTACAAAGAGACGTCTACGCATTTTTTCACTGGCACCCCGCAACTCCCGGCCGCGCGCACACTATCGGAGCGTCGCGTGTGATGAGTGGCCCCGTTGCTTGCATGTGCACGAGTTGCATTCGTAGAACTGATATTCGGAGCCTAGTATTGACACATGCTGTACTTAATCGTCAAACGAGTTCATCCATTGTCCCTTTGTGTTCCGTCGATATGTATCAAGTATGTAATCCTTACTGATGTAACGATTCATGACTGTACGAAATATGAATGAAATCTATATGCGACTATTAGGCCATCACAACTTGATTTGTCATTTTAGGTGCCCCCCCCTTTCTGAGAGCATTTTTTTCTCTTGCTGCACCCACATATACTGCACAGTATTGTCAAAAGCACTGCAAAAGATGCAATCGGGTGGTTATATAATTGATGGTGATGTTGCAAGCATACATTGGCCGGCAAGTTATTGCGGCCTCATGTATTACATGCACAAGAGAGGACAATCATGAAGAAAAAACACATGATTACAATGTGGAAGTGTTAACCCCTTGCCCTTACAACCAAAGCCTACCTATCGTATGCCAACACCGCAGTTTCGAGGGCGCTGAGATAAGCGAACACGATGGGTCACTTGCCCTTCGTCGTCCAGTTACTGTTGCCGCGGAGCAGCTTGTGTAGTATATTCGCGGCTCTACCGGGATCCGGATCGTATGCGTGCTCGCCCATTTCAAACTTGCCGAAGAACCGTTCTAGACAGCCGTCTAGGGGGGGGGGGGGGGGGGGGGGGCGGGGCTTCCACATCCGCGCCATGCCCATAAACCCGCCGTTCTTTTTCTGTTATTCTCAGGTGAGATGCACGGGAACAGGGCGAGGTGCGCATGCTGCACGAAGTCACGTCCCACCTTGTTCGTTGTATCGGCCGTCCACCCGACTTCCATAGACCCAAGCCAATATACTATATCGTTGAAGTGTCTCTTCTTCGTCCTTGACAAACTATCGGGGTCACCGGCGTGCCTCATGGCAGTTGGCGGCTGCCAAATGCGGCTACCATCATCATACGCAACATAGGATTCACCGGCGCTTGGCGCGCCTATATCGGAAGATTAACCGTAGTTAAATGAAGGAATCAAAGCCACCTCCAGCGTTTCCAGCGTGTCGGAGAGGGCATTGTCGATATACGCAGTGCAGTCTTGCGCGGTGTCGGAGGTATTCTTTAGGACGCTTGTGGCGACAACAACGGCATCGCGAAGCGATAGGGAGGCGGGGGCAAGACAACGCGGGACTGTTGTGACCATTCTACGAGTACGATATGCTACGAGTTAGTAGTTATACTATGTGTACGAGTACTAGTATACGATGAATTCTTGTGATTGTACCTGCGCCTACGGGTAAATGTACCGCATAGTTGTCACTTTGTCAACATATATAACCCCCGAGCATGTCGCCGTCGGGGCGAACTCCGTCACCATCCTCCACGACGGCCTTAACTGACAAACGTTGTCGATGCTGACGCTCACGCATACTGACAGAACGCCACCTATCAGTTTCATGCATGGGCATGCTGGGACTGGCTGCTGTGATAGTAGGTGTTGTGATGCCCAATGGCGGCCCGCGGCCAGGGCGGTGTGTCGAATGGAGCCGACATCAGCGCCACCAAGGATAGCGCGCACGCAAACATGGGGCCATGCGCGGCCGTACGCGTCGCTATGGCGGCTTTTCCATTACAATATCAAGTTAGTACTGTTAGGGATTCAGAATCTTGTTTTGCCGATGTTCAGTTTTACCCCCATTTTCTCTGAGGGAGAAAAAGGCAGCTCAAACAACAAATCTACTTGTGACGGCCTATATGCGAGAGTATACGTCTCTTATGCGAGATCCCGGGACCGATTCTTGGTCGATGTATTTCGGCAATATCGGCCAAGCGTGTCCCGGGTTTACCCGGTTGATGCATTAGCCCCTCGGGGTTCGAATGAGGCAATGGTTTAAGGGCTATGCCAGACCTACGATTCCAATTGGCGCAAGAGGTCAAGTGCTGGGGCGGCTTCGGTGAGTCGATGTCCCGGGGCGAACCTTGCTTTACTTCTACTTTTACAGCAATATATGCGAATCGATGAACCGTATACAGGGATAATAAGGGCCTAGCCTCCTTTTATCAAAGCGGCGAAGCCGCTGTACCTTGCTATAAACACCCCCACCTGATAATGCAAAGGGCAACTAACGTCTAGGGTTTATACTACAGGCGTCAAAAGTAATGAACATCCGAACTTCAAATTGGTCCGCCCCCACGCGGTACAGCGAGCCGTTCGGTGCCGGGTATTTAACAAAAAACAAATAACCGTAACTGTCACTTTCGGGCTGCGGCCTGAGTGTTTAAGCGACGCTCTTTGAACCGCGCGCACGACCGTGCGCGGGTTCGATTCGCCGTCGCCACATTTCCTTGTCGTAGTGAGGCAGGCCCCACGCGCGAATCACAGCGGTGCGCGACTACAGGGTAGGTACCGCATACAATTTACAGCCACACTATGACCTAATGTACTAAGCGCGTATATACTGCGAATTTTGCGCATTTTCTTGCTAACCGGCAATTTCCGGTTCTCCGGAGCGCACTAGCGGGTGGTTATCGCTGATTTTTGAAGCGCATACGCCAAGCGCGGCCATGGGCTCTCGATGCAAGATAGCCGCAACATGACCCCGAAATCGAAATCGAAATCGAAATCAACTCCTAGTCAACAGTGTCCACCTGCTCAGGCTGAGTTGCTCGTAGGGCATGCTATCTCTAACCATAATGGTAGGGAACACTACTTACGTGTAATTACAGCCCAAGCTACCGGCCGTCCTCGTCTTGTGTGTCCTAGCCCATCCGCTTGTTTCCAATGGGCTGTACCTAAGGCAACAGCGCCCCCCAATTGTCCTTACCTAAGTCGAGCCTATCCTATTTTGAGCTCAACATGCATGTAGGCTTAGGCAGCCAAAAGGCGTCTCGCCTACATCTACTAAGGTGAGATGGGGGAGGGTGCTGACCGGAATAGCTATGTGTCGCTCAGTATTTATCCGCCGCTAAGCCGGCTAATAGAATTTGACCCCGCATGTTTTCAGAGTAGGGCATAGAAATACCATAGATAACCCTAGATGTACACCGTATACGGCAAGATGTAGCATTTCGTCAATGCTGGACGTAAATGCGTGTATGTCCACCATACGCCATCGCATTAATTGTGCGACTACTAGGGGCGGCTCGCTCGAGGGAAGATGAGGATATATGCCCACATGGCGGAAATCAGTATGGCGACATGTATGTGGCGTGCAGCCTGCGCACGGATCAAGACCCACCCGTTCATTCCAATTCTGAAGCCTGTAGAAAATCGGTAGGTGATGGTAAGAAACTGACATGAGGCAATGGTCTACGGGCTATGCCAGACCTACGACTGCAGTTGGCGCAAGAGGTCAAGTGCTGGGGCGGCTTCGGCCGATGTCCCGAGGCGAACTTTAATTTACTTTTACATGCTGGCTATTACAATCATAATTATATGGATGACCGGTAACTATTTCCAATTTATACCCCATTACGTATTGTACTGATAATATGTACCCGTTCGTATTATGTACATAGTATATGTTTGATATGGACTGATCACATATGTTGTGGTGTGCGGCGCTCGCGATGATGGGCACATTGAACATATGTATATCCAACCATGAAGTACTACCATCCGCCGTGTATCGGTTCCGAATGTTTTGCTAAGTTGCTTTGGTAATAATCACCCGGGTATTAAATTGTCCAGGAAATGGAAAGGCAATAACTAGCGCGTAGAGGCTGGGTTTGTCCGGTAATTATCATGAAGTGGTAATTACCAGGGTTGGGCAGACCATGGGTTGAGGTGGCAGACTCGGGTTGGCCTACTGGGTACGCCTACCCGACCCGGTAGGCCTACCTTGGGTAGGGCAAACCCGGGTCGGGTATACCCTGGCAGACCGTGTAGGCCTACCTGGCATACCCCTACCTGGTAGGGCAGACCTCAGGCAGACCCTGGTCATATTTCTTCATGTTAACACTGGGGAAAATTCCATTTAGTGCGCAAAACATGCTATGTATTTACACATCCATGCACTGCTTACAACTATAACTCAGTAGAGCCATCACCAACAACGGAGGACATGTCATTGCATATGTGTGTGAATGCCTCATCATCATCAGATGAAGCGTCAGCATCATCATCCTCCGGGCGAGCGTAGGCCATGTCCAATATGGACTCGTCAGAAAGCATATCGTTGGTTTTAGTCCAGTATCCATTTGCGATGGCGTTGTCGCCCATCGTCTTGAGGATCTCAGGATCTCACGGAATATTTGCTCCTCGCTTGGTTCGTGTTCTTCATCAGGAAAACGACATCCCCCAAACGTTCCAATGACATTCTTGTGCGAAGATGCCCAGTGACCAAACCAGCAGCAGAGAACACCCTACCTTCTCGTTCTCCACATGAGCAGCTGGAATGGCTAGAGTGACTCCAGCAATACGGCTGAGACGCGGGTAACCCCTGCAACACTCCTTCCACCACTTTTTCGGCCGCGTCTTCCGATCTGCGACGCACTCATTGCGGAAAGCGGTAAGCTCTGAGCGCACCTCATTGATCACCCTCTCGCTAAAGAGCTTCTTGGCAGTCTCCTCTTCACCGTCCACACCAGCTCCGCATCATCTTGGGGCTGATCCCATTCCAAATCCATCATGTCCTCAGGGTGAGCCCTCAACAGTCATGGCTTCTGCTGCTGGAATGCTTGTGCCATGGGCGTTGCAGCAGTGCCAATAGTAGCCTCTTCACTTACTTCGACCTCTCCATCAAGTGATTGCAAGTCTTCATCATCCTTATGCTCACCATCAGCTGTGCCAACGCCCTGGTCCTCGCGACTGTTATTGGCTACTTCGTCGCCAAAAATGCTGTCAGTAGCAGACTGCGCCATGTTCAATCTTCACTCTTCACCACCTGGAAAGAATTCGATAAGGGGTGCGCTAGCAAATAAATAACGCATTACGAGGTTAAGAATTCAATTATGAGAAACACGTGCACCAAAAAGCGCATTGAGTTCTCAGGACCGACTCGACATATCGCGGCTCCGCAATCAACGCGCGCCAAAAGCCAGCGAGGCAGCACGCGCGTGGGAAGCAAGGCATACCTGGGCAGCAGTCGTGCTTGCGCAACTCTCGGTAGTGTTAACATGGCACGGCGAGTAGACGATGTTCAAGCGCTGCTCACGACACCCAAAAACAGCGGTGGGGAAACGGCAGCGGCGTCGGCGCGCCAGCGGCGGCGGCGCCGTCCAGCACAAGCGCGGCACTACACATATTTTGCGCATCAGCTCGAGCCCTATCCCGCCACGATCCGCAAGCGCTATTCAACAAGCAAGCGCAAGGGGAATTGGAAGCACTTGCTGGCGGGCAGCAGTCCTTATTGGACGACGGCTCCAGGCAGTGCCAGTGGGGCACTGCGTTGCGATAAGCCGCGCTGTGTATAGACGGCGGCGGCGTGTAATACTCCTGCCGCCGTTTGCGCCGTGCACCATCATACCGGCCACGCGGCCCAATTCTCGCGCCATTTTTGCCTGCCAGTAACAAATACGGGCGCGTGTGGCGTTACAGTCTGGCAGGGTTCCGACGGCGCGGTGGGTCTGTTGCGCGACGGCCGGGCGGCGGTCTGCCTAGGGTCTGCTAGACGGGCCTGCCATCCGGGTAGGCGTCCGCCGGGCAGACCTTCAAGCAGACCCCTACCCGGGTCGGGTCTGCATGTCGTGATGCTCACCGACCTAGCCGGGCAGACCAAGTCTGCCCTCGGGTCTGCCAGGTTTGGGCCTACCCTACCCAGGGTCTGCCCAACCCTGGTAATTACCGAGTGACGACAAGATAATGAAAACTAACTATAGAATAGTAAGGCCCAAGCAAAATCGCCGTTACGCTATACTGAATGATAAATAACGCCGAATAATGTTATTTATCAGCGTTATCAGCGCTGATTAATGTTATTTATTGCAGCCACGGAAACAGCATACTACAGGCGTCAAACGTAATAAACGGATTTTTAAATCTCAACTTTAAATCGGTGGCCCACGCGGTGCGAGCCGTTCGGAAACGGGTATACATAACAAAACAAAGCTCCATTGTTACTTTCGGGCTGCGGCCTCAGCGTTTAAGCGACGCTCTCCGTACGCGCGCACGCTCTCCGGGCTGCGCAAGTTTGATTCTCGCGGTGGGCACATTTCCTTGTAGTGAGGCGGGCCCGCCGCGCGCGAACCACGGTGCGTGAACTTAGCGCAGACTTAGCGTGGACTTTGCGGGCGCGGGGGCGGGTGCGACTAAGCACTGCGCACATAGTTTACAGCCACACTTTGACATTATGTACTACGCGCTTGTACTGCGATTTTTGCGCATTTTTTGCTGATTATCGGCAATTTCTGTGCGGCGGGGCGCACAAGCGGGCGGGTACCGGTATCGCTGATATTTGTTAAAGCGCACACGCCAAGCGCGGCCATGGGCTCGCGACGCAAGATAGCCGCGACGTGACCCCGCATGTTTTCAGAGTAGGGCATAGAAATACCCTAGATAACCCTATATGTACACCGCAAAAATGCAATGTAACGCATTTGCATATGGAAATGATGTAGCATTTCACCAATGCTAGATGTAAATGCGTATATGCCCACCATACGCCATCGCATTAATTGTGCGACTACTAGGGGCGGGTAGCTCGAGGGAGGATGAGGATATATGCACACAGGGCGGCAATCGGTTTGGCGAAATGTGGCGTGCAGCGTGCGCAGGGATCAAGACCCACCCGTTCCTTACTTTTGACGCCTGTAGTATCATTATGGTGTTCTGATATTATGTTACCTGCGGTTCCCCTACCTCTTTGGGTTGAGCAGAGGAAAAGGAGAGCCGCGTCCGAAATCGTCTGGAATATGGGAGAATCGATACCGGTTACAATACGGTTTTATCACGGATTTTTAGGCGTCCGTCCTCCGTCCTCGTGTGCTGCGTTTTCGTGAATGAACCGTCATACGTTCGATCTGTGCTCGTTTGATTTCTAGGCACTCCCACCACAGTCCGTAAAAATCCTGCGACTAAGACGGATCTATGGTGAATTATACCGGAAACATACTGCAAAAATCACGAATGTCCTCCGTCCTCCGTCCTCCGTCCTCCAGTGCTGCGTCTTCGCGTATGAACCGTCATACGTTCAGTGTTCGCTCGTTTGATTTCTAGGCACTGGTCCGAAGATAGCAAGATTCTGAATGGATGCGCGTGTATTCTAGCCCAGGCACGTGATATATTCGTCTGAAACGCCAAAATAACGCGGTACCGCAGCGCGTTTTTACTGCTGAATCAGCAAGCGAGACTCGCCCTCTATATATATTTATACAGCGACTAGATACACGGTGGTCCGAGGATATGCTGTAACATGATGCTGTAAAAAGGGGTCGCCGCGGTGCGGGGGCAGTCCGCCGACCCGGGGCCCGGCGTCCCTCGACGGACGGGCGACGGTCGAGCGACGGCGTCCGGCGTCCGGTGCCGGTACAGGCGGCGGGCGTGGCGATTCGCGCCGTGCCCGCCCCGTAGACCTGACGACCGGCCCGACCTGCGCGGCCTCGTGCGGGATGCGGGCCGCCTGTAGGCGGCTTGTACTGTATTGCTGATCTTGCAGTGCTGTTTTTTTTTTTTTTGGGGTAATACAACTTTTAGCGGTGGGTTGGGTACCGGCCTTTTTGTAATGCACACCAGTAGTCAGCGGCCCGCTTTTACGCGGTTTGCAGATTTAATGCGTTTTACAAAATAATACGTCTCTTTTGAAAAATAAATTACTGACAAATCTAACGCTAAAAGCATTATTACCCGGAAACAACAGTATTATTACAAGATCAACACTGCAAGCCGGCTAAAAGCGGCCCGCATCCCGCACCACGCTCAACCCAAGAGGTAGGGGCACCTCCACAGATTCCCGGCGCGAAGCGCCGCTTAGTACGGATCCAGAGGCCCAGTCGGATAATCGTGACACAATTTCATGTTTTCCGGTAATAACGCAAATTTACTGAGGCGGAAATACATTTTAATTGCATAAATCAGCTCTGGTGCACCAATATTTCGGATATAAATTACCGGAGCACCGATATTCAGTCGCGGAATTTGCTGGTGCACCGATATTCGTAGGTGTCGGAATGTACTTGTGTCTTGGTGTTGAGGTGGTTGGAATTAATACCGGTGCACTTTCGATGTGTTGGTGCGGAATTTACCGGTGCACCAATATTAAGGGGGGGAATTTACCTGTGCACAAATATTTACGAACTCACTAACTCAATTTATTCATCGGATTCAATAAGATCGGATCAACCGGATGAAGAATCAACTCTTGATCTAAATTTTCTGAATAGAATCAATTCTTGATATTTAAGTCTTCATGGCCGGTGTAGAGCCTTCATGGCAAGCAGACATCAACGTGTCTAACATGAACGTGTAATGGTGGACGGTTGATTTAGGAGTTGAGAAGCTGCCTCGGCCTAGCCAATACGGACTCCAATTGAGAGTCAAAGAAGCCCGGTGTGCCCATTGTGAGGCTTCTTGTTGATGAACGTAGTGAGGACATCATTCAGGCACCCGCAACGAACGCGGCGTCCTTGATGAGCTCCATGTGGCGGATGTCACCGTCATGCGCACATGGTAGGTACATACGGATCGTGGTGTGGTCCCCCGCCTCCTCCGTGAGGAGGTCGGGATCATCATCCAGGCTATTTGGCGCATGGAGTAGCTCAGCTAGGACATTGGGCGCCAACACCTGAGGGGCGTAACCCGAAGGCTGAAGGAGACGCCAAGCAAACGCTCAACCGCTGCCAAGATGACGGCATCGATGGACTCCGCGAAGCCCTCGTCCACCGAAGACGGCAAGCAATTTAGAATTTGGAATTTCTTTCAACTTTGTTGCTTTTTGGTCTTTGATGCCAAACATGTAGGCCAACTGTCGTATGGCCCAACCACACAAATGAAACCAACATGTGGTCTGCTGTCTGCCGGCATTGCACGTAGCGTGTGGTCCTCTGAAGGCCGGCAAGCAGTTGGAGATCGCACCCGCCCGTAGACGACTACTGCCTTGTAATGCAAACTATGCCGAATCAATGTTCACGCGTGGTAATGCATGGAGTGCATGTGGCGATGGCCAATGGTGGCTCTTGCGACGGCCAATGGTGGCCACGCGACGGCGACCCGCCGCTTGCCAATGGTGGCTTCCGCGCATCCGCACAAACCGCCGACACCTTCGCCGCCTGGTATCCACGCACGTAATAACTTGACGAGCCCATGGGAATGTTCAGCACCGGCAGACCGTGATGGTGCCCATCAATCTCCGGCCACTTCAAGTGAGATGGCGCGTCGGCGCGCGATAATGCAGCCAAGCTGCGCACTCCAAGCATCCATCTTGTCGAAACTCACACAGAGGCTTGCAGCAGCGCACGCGGCGGCCTAAAACATACTTGCATATAACGGACCAAACATGCTTAGGGAAACCAACCATGTTGACGTCGTCCGCAATGCACTACGCGCCGCTGCCGTGCTCCTCCAAATCGCGGTCGCTGTCCTTGACCTCCAGGTTGATGGCTACGAAGAACATTGCTGACGCGAACGGCGAGTTATGTTGGACACAGTCCAAAGAGGGGAAGACATCAGGATGCCCATCATCGCGCAGTTCCGGCCCCGAAAATCGGACATTTTAACGTGCGCATGCGCGTACGCGTACGCGCCTTCCACTAGCTCTGGCCCAATTAATTATTTTCTGAGAAATAATTCTGTATGAACTGAGAAATATTGAATTATTTCTCAGTACTCGTACTCGCGGCGTTGTTCCGAGAAATTTAAAATTTATTTCTCAGTTCTTACAAGTACGGCGCTGCGCGTCCGGGTCTGGATGTATCATCTGAGAAATATACTATTTTAGCTAACACGCTGTATGTAAAGTTTGCAAATATTTCCCGAAACTTCGCATAGTCGCCTGGGCTGCGCGCGCGGACATAAGGCCGTATTATGTTCGCGTCGACATTCCCCGCGCGGGCCGGCACAGCGCGTTGGCACAGCGCACACACCCGCCGCCATCGCCTGCGCCAGGGTTCCCGCCTACTCGATCTCTCCACGACACAGGTGTCGCCAACCGCCCTTGTCACGCAGTGACCTCCCCGTCTGTGGGTTCCGCGGTTAGGGGGGGGGGGGGGGGGGGAGAACCGGGCGGCGGTGGGGCGGCGGTGGGGCGGCGGGCGGCGGGCGGCGGGCGGAGGTCGCGGGCTGGTAGCAGTCGTTACTCGCTACCCCCGGAGTAAGAGCGCATGTAGCGAGTAGCGACTACTTATTTTGCTTGCATAACTTACCCGCGCGCTGAAATCATGTTCTAGAACCCCAAATAAATTAATTGTTTTGCGGAATGTTTTTCATGAAAATGCATTTTTGCGTATTTCTCAGTAAGTGATACAATATTTCTCAGAAAATGATTTCTTACAAAATTATTTCTCAGTTCATACCAAAAACTATTTCTCAGTTCATATTTCTCAGTTCTTACAAAATTATTTCTCAGTTCATACCAAAAAATATTTCTCAATTAATATTTCTCAGTTCTTCCAAAATTATTTCGCAGGAAAATAGACATTCCGCTCTGGCCGTACTGGCAGTCACCATAGTGCCCGACCTATGTCTAGAGACCTTGTAGGTACCTCTGCCAAGCCCTTTGGGGGTAGTACAGGCGGTGTCGGGAGGCGGCTGGTGCGCAGGCAGTGGGGGCGACCTGGCGGCCGCGTACAGTCGGGATGCAACATCTGCCACTCCACGGCATGTCACAGCAGCTTGCATAACATCTCTGCTTACAACAGCCACGTCTTTTGCCTCCTCCCCCCCCCCCCCCCCCCCCCCCCCCCCCCCGCCCCCCGTCCAGGTACCATGGGCTACAAGTCAAAGAAACGGCAGTATAAGAAAGCCGCGACGGTGCCAGTGGTGATGGAGGAGGCGGGGCGGGTGCAAGCGGCAGCGGCATGCCGGCCAGGCCGTCGTCGCAGGCATCAGCGGTGACGACTCGTGTGTCGACCCAGCTGCAAAACCTCGAGTCAGAGGTCAAGTACCTGCTGAAGAGAGCGATGGCCTCGGAGGGGGCGGAGCGTTGCTGTAGGGAGGTTGTCAACATGCAGAAAGAAGTGGAGAAGGAGCTGCGGTCCCAACTTGCGGCGGAGGAGAGGGCGCGAGTGGAGGCGGACATCCTGCGCCGGAAGCGCGACAAGAAGGTAGCGCGCCTAAAAGCCTAGATACGGCTCATGTTTAAGTCAAATGGCAGCGAGGCCGAGTCAGCTGGCAGTGAGGGCAGCGGCAGTGACGAGGAGGGCGGGGGCCAGAAGCCGGGGAGGGAGCGGCCGGCTGGCCTGTCCTACAAGCTGCGGGAAGCGACGACCCGAGCGACGGTGCGCAAGTTCATCGGCCGCAAGGCCGAGCAGCTGGAGGCGCGGCTCACCCACGCAGTCGGAGACGACGACAGCTGGCAGTCTGTGTATGCGGAGGGCAGGCTTGGCGCACAGTTCGGAGCCCCTTCCAGCGGTGGCGAAGGAGCGGAGCAGCAACAGCAGCAGCAGGGCGATGTCGACGCGCATGGAGCTGAAGGGGAGGAGGCAGGCATCGTGGAGGAGGTGGACCTAGTGGGCCAGCCAACGGATGTGCGAGCAGCGCACACCCCCCGCTTTATCCTAGGCGCCCTCCTAGCCAACTACCCCGAGTTGCTGGCCCCCATATTGGAGTCTGAGCAATTTAAACATCACTTGAAAGCAGCAGAGAGGCGTACCTTGCTGGCCATTAGAAAGCTGTGGGAGCACAACGCTGTGCAGGTCTGCACTGACCTGAAGCTATCTCAAGATGCCTTTCAGCGTCTCATCAACCTCAGCAGCTCCAAGTGGGACGCGGACATGGAGAAGCTGGTGCAGATGGTGCTGCCATATGGCAACTTCATGATCAAGTGGCCATCAGTGGAGGACATGCTAAAAGGGCAAGGGGAGGAGCTGGCTGCTGTGGGGCTCATCACTACGGAGGGCATTATATCAAGCACATTGGATCTCAAGCTGGTGCTTCAACATCGTGCCAGGCTGCTGCTGAAGGAGGGGCTCATCAAACCCGGGGAGTCTCTCAGCATCCAGCTAGTTGCTGATGCCAAAGGAATCTTCAATGCCACAAGGACTAATGGCACAATTGTGGTGCTGAAGGTATGCTGCAATTATATTTTGATGTCATTTATAGTCGTGGTGTTTACACAACATGTCACTAAAAGGGATGGTGATGTTATGGCTGCGCAGATTGTCTGGGCACTGGGCATGTGGCAAAACGAGAGAAGGTAAAACGAGAGAAGGATTAGCAGACACATGCCAGCATGAAGCGCAAGTTCCTACAGCACACCTTTAACACATCCCGTGCGGCAAAGAAATAGGTTGGAAATGTAATTTCACACATGCTGGCATCCTCCCGCAATGCCGCCTATGCATGCTGGTGACTATCAGCGACACCGCCTTTTCCCAGGCTTCCTGAACTGCAAAAGAAAATCTGTCACCCATGCATCATAATCATACACCCCCCAGCTGGTGGCGGCTCCTCAGACAGGTCCATGGCTATTTTAACGCCAACTGCCTTATCCCGCCCATTGAACATGGGATCGCGGCTGGGGGAATAGTTGCCGTTGGTAGCCAGCCTCTCACGCCCCCTGGCACAACGAGTATCCGAAGACGCTCATTCCACTTGGCAAGGTAGTCCTGCTCCAACGCCCTCCTCTCTTGTTGCGCCGCCCGCTTAGCACGAGCCTTAGCTTGCTTCTCCAGGCACGCCGCGTGATCCCCGTATGTCACGAAGCCGGCCACAGACTTCGTCAGCGCCGGGTGCTGGTACCTCCTGGCAGTGACTGGGTAGTAGTTAATGTGCCCTTGCTGACCCCAACCTGGCCTCAGGGCGGGCTCAGGAAAGCCCCACGTGCCAGCCTGCTGGATAAGCTGCTCCACGTTTGGCAGCTGCAGCTTATCCCATTATATCTCAGGCTCCTCCAGCACTGACTGCTGGAACTTGTACTGCACATACTCGCGCTGGTCACACACCCATGGGGGGATGTGGGGGTACCTGGTCACCTTCGCATGCTGAAACAGGAGCTCCATCGCGCGCATTGTCAGGAAGACGTAGCCACGCACGAGGCGGCCGACTCCAGGCTTCTCGCTGTCGCCGCGCTCGCAGTACTTGACCGGGGGATACTCCCGGTCCCACGCCTCCAGGCTCGGCTCCCGACACTTCTTGACGATGTCGCTGACCCAACTGGCAAGCAGCGCCGAGGGGAAGCCGCAAAGCTTGACTCAGGACTTGGCGGCATTCGAGAGCCGCTAGTCCCGGCCGAGCTCATTCCACGCGGCCAATTGGAACTGCGCCTCCCACGTTGCCCGCTCCACGACCGCCACCGGGGCCAGGAGAGGGCCGAAGCAGGCTGTGCAGGTGGTGTTCTTGTGCCCCTCTGTGGCGCCGAGGCGTGGGCCTCCTCGAAGCACTACACCAGGCACTCTAGGCACTCGCCCTCTAGGACGCAGCTCCGCCGATTTACGGCCGCCATTAGCTCTCCGTGACGGGCGCGGCACATGTGCAGCAGAGGGGCAGTGAGGAGAACGCTTGTAACTTCTTTGACAGGGAAAAACTCGACAAACCCCCTGTGCGTTCATACAACTGGTCCTAAGAAACACGATGGGCGAAAAACGGCCACGCGAACGGGGATGGCGATGGAGGCGTGTTCATCCCCGTGGCAGCGAGTGGGTGTGTGAGTGGGTGGTTGCGACGAGCCACACCCAACCCAAACCCACCTGGAGGTGCCGGTCTCGCAGGCAGATGGGGCGCCCTCGGCGCCTATGCTCCCACCTACAGGTCGGTCAACGCTATGGGTGCACTACCCTGAAGGCGCTGGTCGAGAGCGGGTAGCTGGTGCGCACGGTGGGCCGGGCCAGGATGGCCCTGCAATGGGTAAGGCGGTTGGGCGGGGCGTCTCGCTGACGCGGCTTTTTACACTCGTGTCCCGCGAGCGCGCGATATTAAAATGTCCGCGCGTATTATAGCGGAAATTATATGCTGTGGTCAAGGCGTCAAGCAACAAGTAGGTGTCCTCGGCGAAAGGGACGCCAACAACGGGGGTATAATAGGGTGGACGAGCGGGTTGTCAAGGTGCCGTTGAATAATGGTGCGCCGACATGTCTGGTTCTGCGAGTTGCGCAAGTCGACGATCGTGCACCAAGATAACTGCACAGTCGCCCAGCTTCTCCAGGATGAGACGCATCCCGTGGATAAGACAAGAGTCACCTCCGAAAATCCCAACGCCGAACGAGCTCCACCTATCGGGGCAAGGACCGAGGTATATAGGTGCCTTTCATTAATCTTCATAACAAGGGCGAGCCCCACAGCACCTCCACTGCCGTGCGACGTTCCGCCTCGTCGTCACAAACCGCGACCAGCACTGTGAGATTCAGATGTGACGTAAATGTGCCCTACTGGTGACGAACGACGACATACGGGGACGATACGGGACGGACGAGGGACGTGGATTTCATACCCAGTAGCGACGACTATCGCGCGCGACCTGTAAAGTACTATATGAATTTCTCGTTTCCTTAATTTCATCAAATTGATATGCGCACGCGGGCTCGCGTGTCGCCCGCCGACGCGGAGCACCCGGGCTAAGTACAGGCGGATGTACGCACTCATTGCACATCGCCGCACATCGCTGACCGCACATCGCTGACCGCTGACCCCGCGGTGTGCGGCGATGTGCGGCACGACGGGCGGAGGTGTGGGCGGATGTAGGTGGTACGGTAGGTGGTAGGCGGTAGGTGGTGTTCGTAGGTGCGCGTTTTAATGCAGCCGCCCTAACTGCTGATGATTGTAGAACGCCCCAGCACGCGCATGAAGTACGGGGTCGCCTCACGGTCACCGCCGCTCACCGTTGAATCAAGCGCGGACAGCCGCGCACTCGCATCTGTGTTGCCTGCCGGTGGTGGGTTACATCCACCCCAACTCTCAACCCCCCCCCCCCCCCCCCCGCCCCTCGCGCGCGGCAGCAGGCATGCCGGCAAAGGGATGGATAGCGAGTGTGTCGAAGGATGGCGTGTACTCATGCAAGCACTGCCGGGGCAACGTGACGGGCACTTGTGAGAAGATGGCGCGAGAGCGGCACTTCCTAAAATTCCCGAACTGTAGCCACTCGTTGAAGCGTGCGGCTAAGTTGCGCCGCAAGGCCGCCTTATCACAAGCAGCAGCAGCAGGGGCGGCAGCAGCAGCAGCAACAACAACAGGGGCGGCAGCAGGAGTAGCTGCAGCCGTCGGAAACGGCCCGCCGGCGCCGGTCTCGGACGACGGCGGCTCGAAGGTGGACGATGTGATGGGCGTGGGGGAGGACCCCGTTGGCGAAGACGGTATGGACATCGACGCGCCTGCGTGGCCGCCGGCGGGCGTGGAACCCGCGATGAGGGCGTGATATGGAAAGGCGATTCCGGCGACTTCTACATGAAGGTCATCGCCAAGAAGTTCCGGGGAGTATGGCACTACGGCGTGATAACCGGCGTCGTTACCGAGTGGGTGTTGGAGGACTACGGCGGGGCGACCCAGTGGCGCGCTGTTTTCGAGGACGGGGGCATTGTGGGCCTTCTGCGTTCAGAGGTGAGTGGGCCCGGCCTGCGTGCTGGTGGCACCACTCAACTGCGGTTGTATGGAATCACACGCACCCGCCCGGTCGGCGTGGCAGGTTGTGGAGGCTATGACGGCTGCCCAGGAGCACCCCCCTGTGGATGCGGACGGGGAGGCTCGCTTGGTAACCGTCCATGAAGGCGATGACTTGTCCAGTGAATCACGCACCTTGCCCGGCGTGCGGTCAACACAACCCGGCTGGCGGAGGCCAAGCAGAACACTGGCTGCCATGGCGTGTGCCATGTGCATGTGGTCCGGGGCTATGTCAGCATGGTCAACCTCTTCCCCCTCGCGCCGTTCCACCTGTTTTTTTTTGGCTTGGGAAGGGACTTCTGGAGGAAATTTGTCACCGTGCAGGGCCACATTGGATTCCGAGCTATGAAGCAGGAAGACCGGCGCCAGGCTTTAGTCCCGATACCCAGCAACTTTGAACGCGGGTTGCGCCCTTCGTTTGCAGTGTCCAAGAATCGAAAGGTAAACCCCTCCCCCCCCCCCCCCCCCCCCCCCCCCCCCGGGCGTGGGCGTGGGCGTGGGCGTGACGGCATTCCCCTCCATGACTGCAGGGTCAGGCAAGGTGACGGTGCAGCCCGGCTGGGTCATGGAGGACTGCTTGCACCACATGGAAACGTTTTCCATTCTTAACGCCGGTCCGCTCCTCGAGGAGGCCCGGGTGAAGGCGATCATGACCGAGAAGGAGCTTCGCGTCCCCAGGTGTCACGACTGGCGGTGCTTGGGCACATGTACAAGCGCCTGCAAGGAGCTGCGTGGTTCGTCACGCGGTGGGGGTTGCAGAATGTGGTGACGGAGGAGGACGGCCCCGAGCGCAAGGCGCAGGTGGACGCGCTCACTAGGGAGGGGAGGACTCGATACCCAGCGCGGCGCCAAGGCGCGGCGGCCGGGGCAGCGCGGCGCCAAGGCGCGGCGGCCGGGGCAGCGCGGCGCCAAGGCGCGGCGGCCGGGGCAGCGCGGCGCCAAGGCGCGGCGGCCGGGGCAGCGCGGCGCCAAGGCGCGGCGGCCGGGGCAGCGCGGCGCCAAGGCGCGGCGGCCGGGGCAGCGCGGCGCCAACGCGCGGCGGCCGGGGCAGCGCGGCGCCAAGGCGCGGCGGCCGGGGGAGCGCGGCGCCAAGGCGCGGCGGCCGGGGCAGCGCGGCGCCAAGGCGCGGCGGCCGGGGCAGCGCGGCGCCAACGCGCGGCGGCCGGGGCAGCGCGGCGCCAAGGCGCGGCGGCCGGGGCAGCGCGGCGCCAAGGCGCGGCGGCCGGGGCAGCGCGGCGCCAAGGCGCGGCGGCCGGGGCAGCGCGGCGCCAAGGCGCGGCGGCCGGGGCAGCGCGGCGCCAACGCGCGGCGGCCGGGGCAGCGCGGCGCCAAGGCGCGGCGGCCGGGGCAGCGCGGCGCCAAGGCGCGGCGGCCGGGGGAGCGCGGCGCCAACGCGCGGCGGCCGGGGCAGCGCGGCGCCAAGGCGCGGCGGCCGGGGCAGCGCGGCGCCAAGGCGCGGCGGCCGGGGCAGCGCGGCGCCAAGGCGCGGCGGCCGGGGCAGCGCGGCGCCAACGCGCGGCGGCCGGGGCAGCGCGGCGCCAACGCGCGGCGGCCGGGGCAGCGCGGCGCCAAGGCGCGGCGGCCGGGGGAGCGCGGCGCCAAGGCGCGGCGGCCGGGGCAGCGCGGCGCCAACGCGCGGCGGCCGGGGCAGCGCGGCGCCAAGGCGCGGCGGCCGGGGCAGCGCGGCGCCAAGGCGCGGCGGCCGGGGCAGCGCGGCGCCAACGCGCGGCGGCCGGGGCAGCGCGGCGCCAAGACAGCGCATACAGCGGAATCGGCGGAAAGGGATGCATTACAAGTTGTGGACGGCAGGCGCTGAAAACTATGCGGTCATGCCGCAACAACCCCAGCACTGGCTTCTGGATACCTCTGATCTGGCTGGCGGCGGCGGGCTGCGGGATGCAGGGCCGCATGACTGAGGTGGCGGTGCTGGTGAGCTCGGAGAGTCTGCATGCGGCGGAGGCGGCGCAGCCGCATAGGCACTAGACAATGCTCTGAAGCGAGCCCCAATTGTCTGCCCAGCGCCTGCCCCAATGTAACGCACCAGCTTGGCAGCAATTGGCAGCTCTTTTGCCCCCCCTCCACCCCACAGACACACTACCAATACCAGTTTCTCATCCCGGCGGGCAGTTGATGCGTATACCAAGGCTTGTGCGTCCGCGGTGCGGGGGGGGGGGGGGGGGGGGGAATCACTATAGCTAAGCTAGTGATGTGAGATATGAGTGCAGCAACAGATATTGTGCAAGATATAATACGATGGCATGCAAGCGGGTCCCCGCTCTTCCACAATCATTGGCCCTGCTCCCTCTTGCCCCGCCCCCGGTGCCCTTTAGCTGCTCTCAGCATCCCGAGTGGGATGGGCGGGGCAGCGGTTGCTACCGAGTGAGGCGTAGCATCGTTTGCAGTAGCAACGCAGCCTTTCCGGTGTGACGCCGCCTGGATGTAACCCAGCAGTACGCGCAACGTGCAAGTGCAAGCTGCTGATGGCGGGGATCCCGCGCGCGGGGGGGGGGGGGGGGGGGGCAGCGGCTGTGGGATAGGCGGGGCAGCGGTTGCTACCGAGTGAGGCGTAGCATCGTTTGCAGTAGCAACGCAGCCTTTCCGGTTGCATAGTGTGACACCGCTTGGATGTAACCCAGCAGTACGCGCAAAGTGCAAGTGTTACACGTCCGTGTGCCCCACCCAATGACATTGCGCCCGACCTCACTGACGGCATGTCTCGCTCTCCTTCAGCTCCTGGGCCGTCCGCCGCCTCACCCTGCGCACCCTACCAGCCGCGCGTGCCTTCTCGGAAGCCTCACACACGGCGGCGCGAGTCGCGTCGTGGAACGCGTCCCTGACATGGCGGAACTCCGCCCTCACCGTGGCCGTGGTCGGGCAGAGGACTGCCCGCTGATGGGTCGCCATGCATGGGTACTTGGGGCCGCACAAAGCCGGGGTGCCGTCGCAGCAACACTCCCAGTCCGTCCGTTGGCCGCAGTCCACGCATGACGGGCGTCCGGCCAGGACACGCACATGATAGTGCATGTGGCCGCCTCCCGCCACTGCTCGTAGTGCTCCGGTCAACATGGCGACGAGCAAGTCGGCATGTCCCGCAGGTGGCTGCGGGGCGGGTGGCGCGAGCGCAGCCTCGCTCGCCTCGACAACCCCCTCAGCCCGATCAGTCGCCTCGACCACGGCCTCCTCCGCCTCCTGACGCGGCGCACCAGGCGCATCATCGTCGCCTGGCAGGGCGTCCCCCCCCGCAACGGCGCCGTCGGCGGTGGCCGACGCCGTCGTGGCGGGGTGTTGTGAGGAGGTGGCCCTAGACATAGGTGGGGCCGGCACCGCCATGTGTTGCTCCACATGCGATTTCAGGAGATTTAATCCCGCCGATTGCCTTAGAAGGCACTTTGGACGGGGATCATGGTGTTGCATTGCGTACACCGATGATTGCCCGTGATCATCTGACGACATCCTTGGTGGGGCTTGAAGGCATGCATATGCACGAATCTCTTCTGTATACGCACGGATGGCCTCGGTTGGCACTAAACGCGATTCGATGTCAGTTAGTAGTGCGCGTCCGGGTCGAGCTTCCCAAGTCTGGCAGCTGGTGGTGTCACGACACCACTCCGGCACCGGCATGTGCGGGTGCCGGCGCAGTGATAAAAACACCGCAGATAATGTGAACCTGCCGCTCTGCCTGCCAGGGGTCAAATGTAGACGGAACTATAGCGAAGGTTATTGTTCAGGCTGCATGCAAGCCCGATTTTGAGGCTTGAGGTAAGGGCTTATTGTGGTTGCGTCGGCACCCGTACCTAAAAGGACTTGGTGTCGGGCTGCGGCGGAGCCTGGGGTGCCGCTCACCACTGGCCACCGCTGTCCGCGATTCGCACATACTCATTGCTATCCTACGGGACCCCGAGGAGCGCTTCCACTATGCCTTCTGGTCGCACGATTCCTCAGGCAGAATGGTATGTTCTGAGGACTAGTGGAATTATTTTTTGCTTTTTTGCATCTCAAGATAGGAGCTGAAATTGGCCATATGGTGCGCTTATGACCATCTGCAGGGTGCTTAGATATTGCGCAGGATGCGCTCCATTTTCTGGCTGAACATGTGGAGATTCCTGCCTAGTATAGTGGGGAAATATGGGGCACACTGCTGTGAGTCAACAGGCAGCAGACACATATATATGAGAAGCCTGTATAACTGCCCGCCTCTGTGGCTCTGTGGCCACTTCACGGCAAAGGCGGTTGCGGTGCCCTTAAAGCGGCTTGCGAAAGAGGCCGGCACCAAGCCTGGCTGTTACGGGAGCTCCATGCTCCTGTGGCACACCAAAACTTGTGTGCAGCCCAGGGGGGGGCTATGGTTGAATGGCACCAGTTTCTGCCATGGCGGCCAAGACTGTCTCGCTGACCCAGTGGGCCGTAGATGGGAAGTCTACATCAAGCGCGCAAGCCTGGACTCTGTCTGGTGCTGCTGGTCCAGCCGAGTATTGGCACCTCACAACCAAGTTACACTGACATGATGCCTTTCCTCTTTGCTCAGGATTACGATGGGGACAGAGATGCCCACGAGTTGATATTGTTGCATGTGCTCATTCATATATCGCAGCTTGCGCGCGCACAGACACCTGCGGTGCTTGGTGGATACAGTTTAAACCGCTCGCAAGCACACTCAGGCTATAGAGTGTGATAGGTATGGAAAGAAATGACAGCTGTGTGACCACATTCCACGACGTGGATCTAGCAGTAATAAGCAGTGACGCGCATATAGAAATATCCATCGATCATGTCTGTTGTCATGTTCACAAATCATATCAAGATGTTTCTGCTTTCTATCAAGTGCATCATTTTGGTGATGACTACGCGATGAAAGCGATGTTGGTTTGTGATCTTTCTCTTTGTGCGAGACATTATGCCTCCTAACAGAGGGATTGTAGGTCTGCTACGGTTGAATTCACGCCCCGCTTTGTCTTGTGTGCGGGAACGATAGATTCATAGCCTCTGCTAACAATTGTTAGTTGTTCTAACGCTTTAAAGCAGGATCGAAATCCATGTCAGGATAAAAATGATTGCTTTGCTGCTGATGATACAAATTCAATCATGGCAGAGTGAGGTTATATACCATATCATGCATCATCAGGCAAACCTTAGTTGCTGTGATATATCATTACCAAACACTCGCTCCCGAGTTGACACAACTAATATCTCTGTGCTATGCGTGCTGCTGCTATAGGCAAATAAACGTACATAAAAATACCGAAATGACACCGTAGGTGGGCCGAAGTATATGCTAGTAACGGTCCAGTCCTGATCCAGCATACAGAAAGAAAATTCTTAATATGAGATGTTGTTTTTAAATGATATAAATATTTGTCAGCAATATATTGGGATACCTGGGGTATATATGAAATTTGCAACTGGCAGTGCCGCCTAGCTCAGGGGCGGGCGGGGGGGGGGGGGGGGGGGGGGGGTCAATCTCAGCTGTATTCGTAGTCTGGCCGTCTTACAGCATCAATATATATTCCTTAGGGTCTATAATAATACTAATGTTTATTTCTAATGTTGTAAACAGATTGCGAAGACGATCGACGAGCGCCATCATATTCGCGCGCCGGCGGCCTTCACCCTCGTCTTTACTCACTGCTTGCTGGCTTGAGTGGATATCAACGATAGCTGTTCCGGTCTTCCCAGACGTACAAGGGGTACGAGATTTAAATACATACTGATTGGACTGTTCGCCAACTTCGCACCTCTCAGATGGTAGCGGAATCTTACCACTCACTCGCTATCTTTCATATTCGCACGACTTGTTTTAGGGTTTATATCCAAACAGACCGTGGTCACCATGGCAGCGGCAACATTGTTTAGAGCTGCATGAAATCACTTAACCGTGCCAGAACCGTACGTGATGATATGACATTTCATGTAGGATCAGTTCAATGCGAAAATGCATAACTTTAAGAGCATGGAAGGATGCGCAGAGCAGGCTACATATCAGTATCATTTACTGTCGGGGAGAGGAGCGCACAGATGCGCCCATACAACATATAGCTTCATGCGGAAACACACCTACTATGTATGTTTGCTTTACAATTGCACTAAGAAACCTTGCAATCATCCCACACAACCAAATCCCAAGTTGGTCTGAAAATACTGGCCAGCATATCAGAGTCTAAAATTTCAATAAATTTGCCCATGTTGGGCCAGCGTGTGGGCAGCCCGCCATAGCTTCAATGTGCCTTATTGTCAACCGCTTCGGCATAAGTGATTGTGGGGCCAGTACAGAGGTACAGCTGGCTTCACGCAGCTCTCAGCATGGCGCTGAATTACTACGCATCGAGGAGCCCCAGGCGGTCATGAACTTGTTATACATATTATGATACTTACGATTCCCTGTGGCATCATGATGGAGCCTTCTGCGCCGCATGCGCTGAGTAACAAGCATAGACCGCATTGAAATTCTCTGGGGGAACTTGTTGCATGGGCGATTGGGCTGCGAGGGGGAGCTTTCTTGCTGGGTAGAACCAGGGGCTACTGTTGAAGGCCCAACAATGTCCGAACAACAGCAAGGCGCCTCACTGGATGCTACACAGTACAGCCGCCATGGCTGCAGTCGCAACTCCTACACCAGCTGCAGCAAGTCGCTCGGCTTTTGCCCTCTCTTCGGCCTCTTCCCGGCAGCGTCTCCGCTGCTTTTCGGCTTCTTCCTCGCGCCGCCTCCGCCTCGCTGCCTCGTCTTCCAACAACCTGCGGGACTCCGCAACTTGGTCCGCAAGTCTCTCCCGATGCCTCCTCCGCTCTTCGGCCCTCCTCAGCTCCTCGAACTCCCGGCGGAGCGCCTCCAGCTCTTGAATCCTCGCGGCTTCCCGCCTGCGTGACGCCATCACCCGCTTGTACTCGGGTGTCTGCGAGTCATGCTCGTAGAGCGACGGCCACTGCACGCAGGCGCACGTCCGCCCGCGGAATTCAGCAACGCAGCCCTTGTGAGCTCCGTGGCTGTGTAAGCTGTGTCCGCAAAAGGAGCAGTACGTGTCCCTTGTGGGTATGAAGTCCACGTCACTGCTATGGGTACCATCGATAAACGTCCGGCAGCAGTCGCAGCCGCGTGTCGTACAGCCCTTCCACTCCTGGTGGAACGCGTGGCGGTGGCCGCAAGAGCTGCAGAACGCCCGATGCGTGCACGGCTGTCGGCGGTGCTGCCTCTCGGTAGATCGTAGAGCAGTGTTGCTTCCACCCCCAGGGATCACGATAGCCTGTGGCTCCGCTTGCGAGTGGATGCTCGGCAGCAGAGCGCGGCCGACCGCTCCAACGTGGGCAAATGGGCAGTGGGCGCCGTTGCGGCACGTGCCGCGGGCCCAAAACACGCAGGGCTTCGAAGCTCTGCCGCCTGCTTCCGAGTGCCTGAAACGGCAGCTCGACCCACGTGTGCAGCGCCCCTCACGCCAGAAACTACACACAGGTGGGCCCATATCGTCGTCACGACTGTTCGCTCGACGACCTGGCCGCCCCCACACTACGGCCACTCAGGCAGTTGTCCACCGAAGATCAGACTATGTCAGAGACCATCGCCCCGTGCTTCACACATTACAAGTTGTAGCATTGCCGAACTACCCGCGCATGTGGGGCGAGGAGGGGCGCGAGGGGCGGTCGGGGGCGAGATGTATGTGAAGTATCGACTTCACGTTTGAAGCCCTTTACCAGCAATACAAGTCGCTACAGGGTACTCGCATCACAGGGGCTGGGTCCATGCTGGGGCCCGATTAAATAAAATACAGTATTGCGTGTTCACTAAGCGGCGCTTCGCGCCGGGGATTTGTGGAGGTGCCCCTACCTCTTGGGTTGAGCGTGGTGCGGGGATGCGGGCCGCTTTTAGCCGGCTTGTCGTGTTGATCTTGTAATACTGTTGTTTCCGGGTAATAATGCTTTTAGCGTTAGATTTGTTAGTAATTTATTTTTCAAAAGAGACGTATTATTTTGTAAAACAGATTAAATCTGCAAGCCGCGTAAAAGCGGGCCGCTGACTACTGGTGTGCATTACACAAAGGCCGGTACCCAACCCACCGCTAAAAGTTGTATTATCGTTGTTAAGTACTTAACTGAGTTTAGTCAGACGACGGACCGAGTTGTGCGGTCGAACGACTACCACCTGGAAAATATAGCACAGTAGCCAGTCATCGGCTCTGTCTAGAATCTTCCAGGATGGGACAGTGAGCAGCGGACTCGCGACCGCACCAGCTCCCGACCTGTTTCCCTGCCTGCCTGCAGCTACTACTTAGCCAACTGTCTAGACCATAGCGCTCATCCCTTTTGCTGTTGCGCTTCACGCACCAGCAATCGCGCGGCACATGTGCCGCGAGGGGAAGCGATCCTTGTCGATATCCGCCTGCGCTAGCACGACGCCCTGCGCACGGCATTGTCAGGGCTCAGTATGCCTGACAACTCCGGTGACGCCCCTAGTGGCCTAGCCGAAGACCGCATCGCCGCGCTGGAGGCCGGTTTCGCGGGGCTTACGGAGCTTCTGGAAGCCCTACGAAGTGACCTTCAGCGGCCTAGTGGTTCTACTCCTACCGAGCCCCGCGCGCCCGCTAGTAGCGCTGCCGCGGCGAGCTCCCAGCACGACGCACCGGCTCGCGCAGAGCAGGTTTCCGTGCCCCAGCCCCAGCGCGGTGGCCCTAGTGCCGCTGCCCCTTCCTTAGTCTGGGAGGAGTGGGCTCATTTAATTGGCCCCGGCTTTTCCGTCCAGCCCAGTCCCGGCCTCTCTCCGATTCCCCAACTGTACGACATCTCATCTGACGAGACGCACCGCCAGCTCATCGCGCGTCGGCACTGGGCCACTTTGGATCAGTACCGCTCTCTGTACTGCTTTGGCTTCTACGATGCGGTGGCCCACGCGGCTCTCTGCGAGGCGCTCGCGTCGATTAAGAGAGCGGCAAGCGCGGCGCAGCCCCCTGGTGAGGAGGACCTTCGCCTCCTTGAAGCGGGCGTGGCGGCGTACGACGCCTCAAATAAACACCGGCGCGACTTCCTGGCGTTTATCCGCCTCAACGCGTCGAACGATGCGGATGCGCGGACCAAGACAGTCGCACAGGTGGTTCGCCGCAGCCTCCTCAAGCCCGGTTTCGCGGACTATGGTTCGGAAGCAGTGGCGCAACTCAGCGACGAGCTTTTGCGCCGCGAGGCCGAGTACAGCGTCACGGCGGCGGCAAAGGCAGCCGTACAACAGCGCTTCGGCGTGGGACCAGACCCCAACGAGGAGGAGGACAACGACGACGAGCCACCATCCAGAGCGCGACGGCGCCGGCCCTCCGGACGCCGCCCACGCCCAGACTTCCGCCCCACAGCCGACGACGCCGACAAGGGCAAGGGCAAGGGCAAGGCCTGACGGTGCGGCCCGCCGTTCCGCTTCGTTACCACGCCCCTCCACGTTTCTGCGCCATCGCGTGCGGCAGAACTGGCGGGAGTGGCGGCGAATCGGGGCGAGCGGGCGCGTGCTCCGGTGGGTTCGCGAGGGAGTTCCGCTACCTTTCTCTGGCGCGGCGCCCACGCCTTTCCACCGGGGCGTCTCTCTACAGGACGCTACGCCTCAGCAGCTCGAGTGGTGGGAGCGGGAGAGCCAGCGACTAGTAACAGTCGGCGCGCTAGAACCTGGCGTGCGCGAGCACTACGTGTCGCGAGTCTTCCTAGTACCAAAGCCGGGCTGCAACCAGTGGCGCCTTGTAATAGACCTGCGCCATCTAAACTCTTACTGCGCGGTCTATTCCATGCGATTCGAAACTCTGCGTCGCCTGCGGTACCTGGCGAAACGCGGCGACCGGGCGTTTTCCTTCGACCTGCAGGACGGCTACTACGCCCTGGGCTTGCGGGAGGATGTCCGCGACATCTTTACAATCAACGTACGTGGCACCCTGTGGCGCTTCGAGGCCCTCCCCATGGGTTGGTCGCTAAGCCCTTACTACTTCTGCACTCTGATGGCGGTCATGGTGCGCTACCTGCGTCAACCAGACTTCGCGACCTACAGCAGCTACGGTCGGCCCTTCCGTCGACGCTTGCGTCGCCGCAAGGCGCGCGGCGTTTGCCTCCTACCGTTCATCGACGACTTCCTGTTTCTGGCACCGTCGCGCCAGCTGGCTCTACGCCTACGGGCCGAGGTCGAGCGACTCTGGGGGCGCCTGGGCATGGCCAAGCACCCCACCAAGGCGCACCCCGAGCCCACCCAGCAGCTGCAACACTTAGGCATGGACTTGGACCTGGTCACTATGCAGTTCCGCGCCCCAGCGGCGAAACTGCGTCGGCTCTCCAACCTGGCCCGCGACCTCCTGTGCATCGCTGCGCGCCGCCGCCGCCACGCGCCGGCCAAACTCCTTGCGTCTCTCGCCGGGCAGGGCCAGTTCCTCTACCTCGCGATGCCTCCGGCACGTTTCTACCTCCGCGAGGCGCACACCGTCCTGGGCCGATGCTCCTCTCCGAGCGGCAAGGTCGTTCTGACGCGTCAGCTCATTCGCGATTTGGAGTGGTGGCGCGATGTTCCCACGCGCCACAACGGCGCACCGATTCTGCGCCCGGTGGAGACAGCCTATCTGCACACGGACTCCAGCAAGTACGGCTGGGGTGCGGTACTGTGCGAAACTACGGAGGCACGCGGATATTGGTACGAGGAGGATCGTCGACGTCATATAACGTACAAGGAGCTCAAAGCGGTACGTCTCGCCATACAGTCATTTTTGCCACGGCTGATGGGGCGCCGCGTACTTTTGTACGAGGACAATCAGGCAGTGGTGCATATCCTGTCCAATTTGACTACTCGGTCACCGGTGCTTATGGCGGAACTTCGCAAGCTATGGTATTTGCTGGATGTACACGATATTCGTTTACGAGTACGGTACATTCGGTCTGCGGCGAACGCATGGGCGGACAAGCTTTCGCGAGAGAAGGACTTTTCCGATTGGATGATCAATCCTCGTATATTCCGGTACGTCGATCGCATCTGGGGACCTCATACGGTCGACCGATTCGCAACTATGGAGAACGCCTTGTTACCTCGGTACAACTCCCGGTGGACGGTCCCAGGTACCGAGGCGGTGGACTCCTTGGCCCAGTCGGACGCCACGTGGCGCGCCGAAGTGAACTGGTGCAATCCCCCCTGGCAGCTGCTGGACGATCTGGTGCTAAAGTTGCCGCAATCGGGGGCCGCGGCGACCGTGGTCGCCCCGGCCTGGCACGGCCGCCCTTGGCTCCAGCAGCTACACGAGATGGCTACAGAGGTACTGCACTACCCTCCTTCCCGCGATCTGTTCTTTCCCGGGCTGCTCGGGCGCCGCGCGGGCGTCGGGCCGCCGCCCTGGAGCGTGATGCTCTTCCGCCTTCCCTTCCGTCCTTCTTCTACCGGTCGCGACGCGCCGGTTACGGGGCGTTAAGTGCTGCGGCTGCTACCTTGGACGTTTCCGCGGACGCTTTTCAGATCTCCCGTACAGATGCTCACAGCAGGCAACACTCGGCTGTGCGGTACGGGTTGAAATCGAACGTACCGTCTGCACCATGGGCAGCGATTATGCGACCTGGGCTACTGCGGTTACTCGGCGACGACGAGGTTGGGCGCCGTGCCGCGGATTTCTTGATGTCTTCGCGCGCGGAACGTACCGTGCAGTCTTACGGATCTGAATTCAACCTATTCTGCGAGTTCTGCGCGCAAAATGGGAGACTGCCGGACACGGCGGATCCGCCGCTCATCGTTCGGTATGTTGCGTTGGGTTGCGGCACGTGGCCGCAACAAGGCTGGTGCCTTTGGACCCTACCTTTCAGCGATCAACGCCTTTTTCACCGATAATTTCAAGGAGCCGCCGGCGCTTGGGCCTTTCGTCAGCCAGGCGATGCGCGGTTGGGAGCTGGCTCAGCAGGTGCTGGACGCTCCGGACTACCGGGTGCCCCTGCCTGCGGACGTCGCCCTCGCCTGTGTTCGGCGTGCGCAGCGGCTGGTTTCTCGCAGGTCCATCGCGTGCGACCTGCCCACATTCCGTGCCCTGCTCGTTACCGCGGTCAATTTCCTTTTTTGTCACCGCGCGGGTACCAGTACGGGGTGCGGCGTGCGCGATTTGGCGGTAGGTTGATTCCCGCAGCATTACGCTGTACCGTCGAGTACTTAAGGGCAAGCCTTCCGGGGCGCCTCGTCCGGTGCTGCAAATTTCCCGCGAGGCGGACCCCGAAATCGCGGAGCTTTTGGAGTTCTTCGTCAGCTGCCGCGATCACGTGCTGCCCGGTGCTACTCGGTTTTGGCAGCTCCCTGATGATGATCCCGGCACGTGGACCGCGGCTACTGTCTCCGAATGGGTAACTGCCGCTGCCTTGGCAGTTGACGCTACCCCGCCTGCTGGTTTCTGCTGGTCGTCGCACAGCCTTCGCAGTGGCGGGGCGTCCGCGGCCTCGGCCACGGGCGTCCCTATGCCTACGATTCGCTGGCTTGGCGGCTGGAAAGTGGGCAGCGGCGTGGTCCTCAATTACATCGTGCCAGGCATCCTGGACTCCGCTGGGGCCCGCTACTTCTTCGGCTCCCTGGCACCGCAGCGTTCCGCTGCTAATCTTTCACAGTGACTGGTTTTCACCGGTAATTGTGGCCTTCCGGTTTTGCCTGGCAACGTGACTCGCACTCTGTCTAATCGTTGTTAAGTACTTAACTGAGTTTAGTCAGACGACGGACCGAGTTGTGCGGTCGAACGACTACCACCTGGAAAATATAGCACAGTAGCCAGTCATCGGCTCTGTCTAGAATCTTCCAGGATGGGACAGTGAGCAGCGGACTCGCGACCGCACCAGCTCCCGACCTGTTTCCCTGCCTGCCTGCAGCTACTACTTAGTCAACTGTCTAGACCATAGCGCTCATCCCTTTTGCTGTTGCGCTTCACGCACCCACCCGTCCCACCCATCTTGTTTGGTGTGGCGAGGGGCTTGTAAGACAAGGCACTCGCTTCTGGCAACGTGACTCGCACTCTGTCTAACTCCAAAAAAAAAAAAAAAGCAGCACTACAAGATCAGCAATACAGTACAAGCCGCCTACAGGCGGCCCGCATCCCGCACGAGGCCGCGCAGGTCGGGCCGGTCGTCAGGTCTACGGGGCGGGCACGGCGCGAATCGCCACGCCCGCCGCCTGTACCGGCACCGGACGCCGGACGCCGTCGTTCGACCGTCGCCCGTCCGTCGAGGGACGCCGGGCCCCGGGTCGGCGGACTGCCCCCGCACCGCGGCGACCCCTTTTTACAGCACCATACTTGGACTACCGTATAGGTAAGGAATAGTCGCTGAATAGTCTCGCTTGCTGATTCAGCAGTAAAAACGCGCTGCGGTACCGCGTTATTTTGGCGTTTCAGACGAATATATGACGTGCCTGGGCTAGAATACACGCGCATCCATTCAGAATCTTGCCGTCTTCGGACCAATGCCTAGAAGTCAAACGAGCAAACACCGAACGTATGACGTTTCATTCACGAAGACGCAGCACAGGAGGACGGAGGACGGACGGAGGACGGACGCCTAAAAATCCGTGATAGAACCGTATTGCAACCGGTATCGATTCTCACATAGTCCAAGTGATTTCGGACGCGGCTCTCCTTTTCCTCCGCTCAACCCAAGAGGTAGGTGTTCATTATTGGCTACTAGCGACTCCGTGTATTCGTATCAAACTGCCGTGGCAGCAGCACACGCGGAAACACACAGCACCCCTACGGAGAGACGGTGCGTCGTAGAACGCAAAGCGAAAGCGTGGAGGGAGGACGGAGTCAGGGGGGGGCGCTGCGTGGAACGCAGCGAAAACTGGAAGATGGCAGGCTCAGCTGTTCTAGCTGCTTTTATATCTACTCGTGCTGCACCCAAAAAGGGCGCAACAACATATGCCTAGTTCCCGTACCACTGAGCAGCACTTGTAGCTGAAAAGCGGTTAGGTCAAGGGAGGAAACCCCATAAACTAGTTTAAAACATTTCAAAGTTGAGTCTGGTTTTGCCAGTCTTGAGCGAACGGAGAGAGCGGTGAATTGACGGAGAAGAGGAAGCGCCAAGTCATGAAGGAGGCACTGGGAAGGCCACCGCTGCGGAGTTCTGTTGGACTTGGAAGTGGCGTAGGGGGGCGATGTGTCCAAAGAAGAACCATGCGCCAGGTGAAGGAAGAACGTTGGGGTCGATGTAGTCCAGAACGGCGTCAGAGTTAGTGGCCCAACCGCCTTGGTAGCGAATGTGGGACAATGGCACACCGATGGCGTTCGCTGCAGAGGCTGCGCCTTTGCGAAGACTGTGCGAGGTCCATGAGGTGCCAGCAGGGGGGGCAGCGTTGACCAGACGGATGGCTGTGGACAGCCAGTCTGACATTGTAGCCGCAGTCCAAGGTTTTGACTGCTCATCCGAACTGACAGCCCAGAAGTTTGACACAGCCAAGGCAACAGTAACCATGGGGACTGACTGGACGTGGTCGAGGAAGTGGTGCAGGAGACGGGCTACTCGGGGGTGCTCTGACACTGGGAGGAGAAGTACGCGCAGGTCGTCGGATCCCCGTCGACCAGCGCGACCCTTCTCTCGGTACACTTGCAGGGTGATGTTGTAGTCGTCGACATGCACGTCTCGCACTCGACAGGACACGCCAGTAAGGCCCCTGGCAAAGAACATAAAGTTGACAACCGAGGCCAGGAGGGCTCGGAAGTTGTGGTGGTACTATGGGTAGGGAGCAGACACAATCAGCTCGGCCTTTGTGACGAAGCGGTAAGCTACATCCGCAGGCCGAGGGACACGCAAAGGGGCAGCGTCCAGTCGGCGCTGACGCAGCATCAGCCCACGCCTTGTTGAAGTTAGGTGTAGGCTGTCCTTGGCGATTGGGTCGAGGTTGTGCAGCTCGAAGAACGTGTTGATTGCTGACAGGTAAGGTTAAAGCGACTTAGCTGCGATGTGCCCCCGCTCGCCGATCCAGGCAAGATACCGAACAACAGTAGCAGTAGTCGCCTCCAGCGGGCTGATGTTCTCGGAGTCGTGGCAGAACTCCGCGAACTGAGACAGCCTGCCGGCGTAGCTCTTGAGTGTCTGAGCGCTGAGGGAACTGGAGAGTAGGTCGAGCGTCCGCTGGCCCAGCTCGTATGAGCCGAACGCGTCCTGCAGCCGAGATCGCAATGAGGCAGCCCAGGGAGCGACAGCTTCGGGCTCGTCAATTACGTAAGTGCGTCGTTTTACTGACAGAGTTCCACCGGTACGACTACTGTTTGCAAAGTACTCGGCAGCAGCAGTTAGGTTCCCGGCGGTTGGCCGGTAGCTGCTGGACGGGTTTGCAGTAGCATCGGTACGGGTTTGCGGGGCTAGGTTCAGGTAAGAGGGCCGCCCCGCGCGCCCTTCGCGCTCGTAGCGCCTGTCACGCGCGTAACGTACCCGCGCGAAACTTGGTCGTTGCGAACCAGTTGTAACACGTAGTGTAACAACCGACGGACGCAGTGATGGAATGGTACGGGAGGCGGTTAGTTGAGCCGCCATGTGCAGGTGTGCGGATGGTTGAGCCGCACTCGGCTGTAGCTGTAAGAAGCGCCGTGCCGAGGAAGGTCTAAAGGAAGTCTGTAAGGTGGGGGGATCAGGTCCTGACACGGGGCGCTCATCTCGCCGTTGAGCTGCAAGGGTGCGTCTTGCGGCGGTCACCGAAAGGTGGCCTCGCAAAGCTCCAGCAAGTCCGACGAAAGGCGCCCCACACCGTCACTCGTGCTCACCTTCGCGGCCACGCCCGCGTCCACCGCCACGTCCTCGCCCACGCCCGCGACCTGCAGTTGCAGCCGCCACTCGAGCAGTAGCGGTCGCTTTCGCGCTGCTGGCAACGGTCGCCTCGAAGACACGGCGCTCGTAATCCCGCATGAGGTCCCCAAAAATCGCGGAACCCAGATGCTCCGAAGCAGGCTGAAAATGTTGGGCTCGCAACACATCCAGAACACCTTGGTCACCGTGCACACGCTTGATCTCATTTAGCCTCCGCAGGAATGCAAAACGAAACCGAAACGCCTTGTCGATGGCCTCGGCGTGGTTCCGAGCTCTCGCGAGGTAGGGGGTGAAGTCCTGGTTGGTGGCAGGGACGTAGGGCAGCAGCTCGTCGAGAGCCACGAAAAGCGCGGCCATGTGGGCCCCGAAACACGACATCCACAGATACTCCTCCTGGGCCGGCAGACGCCGGTCATCCTGCTTGAGGTACTCGTTCGTTAGGTCGGTGCTCAGGGGAAAGAGTCCAGGCACCCGGCTGACCGGTCGAACGGCCTCGTAACCAGACTCTGCTCTCTGCAGTAGTTCTGGCACCGCGAGGTAGTCATCCTCGGCACTCACGGATTTTGCTCCGACACGGCCGCTCTGGGCTAGCTCTAGCAAGCGGCTCCCCCGCTGCCTGTCGGCTGTCCCGCGATGCGCTGCCCGAAGATGGAGCCATGTGCCCCTTCTTCACCAACAACACGCTCACGAGCCGTCAATTGAGCTACAGCTGTAGCCAGTGCCTGCAAATCTGCTTGCATCGACTTTAGCGTCGGCTCAGCGACGGGTTCTTCTCCATCTGACATGGTAACGCACGGACATACGGACGAGGATATCACACTCGGATGGCGAGCCGGGTGTGGTCTTGAACAACCTGGGGTGACCTTGCTCGCAACTGGTTACGAGACAGTTTTTACATCGCTGCGTGGAACGCAGCGAAAACTGGAAGATGGCAGGCTCGGCTGTTCTAGCTGCTTTTATATCTACTCGTGCTGCACCCAAAAAGGGCGCAACAACAGATGCCTAGTTCCCGTACCACTGAGCAGCACTTGTAGCTGAAAAGCGGTTAGGTCAAGGGAGGGAACCCCATAAACTAGTTAAAAACAGACGCTGCAAGGGTTTCACTGGTGCTGCCAGTCCTGTCCCGGGGGCGAAAAAAAAATCGTACGGGTATCTTATCCTACCATATTAATTTATTTGAGGTAAGTCTCCTAGTCTGTCTGTCTGTCTGTCTGTCTACCATATATAATGTATGTTCTGTATGTAGGGTTCTGCTTAAATGAAGGCTTTTTCCTTCCTCAGTACTTTGCGTGCATTCTCTTGACGCTCTCCCTGTAACCAAAAAGTAATATAATGTATGTGTATATATGAATAAATATGAATAAGTAACTTGACAGTTGAATCGGCGATGCGTCGATTTTTCAGAAAATTTTTAAGGAACGGGTTCTATATGATTACATGGTTCTATATCACTGGCCTACAGTTCCATGAATTGCATTGCCTTTTTTTTTGGTGATTTCCTGATATCTCCTGCTAGCTCATGTATTTATACAGTGACACTACCTCTATAGTAAATACCTCTATAGTGAACCTACCCCTATAGTAAACGGGGGGGGGGGGGCGGAACGCTTAATACCGTGTTAGCTACCTCTATAGTGAACCTACCCCTATCGATAGTAAACGGGGGGGGGGGGGGGGTCCCGAATTGGGGTTCCCTACCTCTATAGTGAACCTCCAATACAAGTAGAGCGCCGACTGCGGTGGCGGCGTGCGCGGCTCTATAGTGTACGGCACTGACACAATGTTATTGGCGGCACATACCTTCGCTGCATGCACACTCGGTGCTGCCATCACAGCAACGCAAGCCTCGCCGCCATGGCGGAACCCGCTCAGCGCTGCTGCTATGGCATGCACTGCGTAGTTGCCGCCATGGGAGAGCCCGGCGGGCCAGAGCTGAAAGAGTGTGGTGTAGCGGGTTGCACCGCACTGTTGCACCACGTGTGCCAGGGGGAGTACGAGGCCAAGTCTCCCGAGAAATACAGTGACGTACCAATGGCTCTTATTTCACCGCTGTAGAAAGGGTGCAGCCCACAGATGACAACCCCCATCGCTCTCACGGCTGGGATGTTGTTTGATGTAATGCAAGAAACGATTCCCACATGTCTGAAGGTCAACCGCTCGCCCCGCCACAACGATAACCGTCTGACACTACCCCTATAGTGAAAAACCTACCCCTATAGTGAACACATTCACTGCAGAGGTAGGCTGCCGGAAGGCTACAGTGAATACCTCCATAGTGAACCTCCCTCTATAGTGAACGAGGGGGGGGGGACCGAATATTCACTATAGAGGTAGTGTCACTGTATACCTATAAGTACAAGCCAAAAAAAATGAATTGCATTGCCAACGCTTTGAAGTAGCGACTAGGAACTCGCGTGTGGCTTGCATAGAAGTCATCAGGCGCAGCGTTTCGAGCGGCGGCTCCCCCACCGGATATTATAGTACTTAGTAGTACATATCAGTAGATAAGCGCTTGTGACAACTAGCGAGTACCATTTTTCCCATTACCAGCAGCGAGTAGCGAATACAAGTACAAGTACCTCCCAACCGTGAGATCATAATCGGACGGCTGTGTAATTAAGAACCGTGCTGGGTGGGCGGGCGCGGGTGGGTGGATTAATTATAGTACTTAGTAGTACATGCCAGTATATAAGCGCTTTAGTCATGCACCTATAGATAGGCCCGATCCGCACTATACGGGTACCCGTACGGCAATAAAGTTCACCGCCGAAAAATCGACGCTTCGCTGGATAATGATGTATCCTATCCCGTCGCCCGTCCGCCTGCTCGCCGCCCGTCCGTGGACGGACGCCCGGGTCGGCAAGTCGGCGGACGCGGGGCTGTACAGTGTAGCTGCTACTACGATTGATCCTTGCGCGGCTCTGGATTCCACACTCATGCAACGGGTCTACTTGTCCTACCATATTAATTACGAGGTGAGTCTGTCTATCTATGAGTCGATCGCCGACTTTCGGAACGGTTTCGCATGTATTATTAGATAGATCCAAATGTATCCGTTATATCTTCCGTGATAATTCCATGCATGCCAAAATAACCGTAGTCGCGCTTATTACTCGTTAAGTAGTAACTGTTGAGGTTATGAAACGACAACCGAGTGATGCCCCAATCCTATAGCGGTGCCAGCCCTTGTCGGCCGTGTGCAATCGGCGCTACGATACTCCGGAAACTTCCAGAATCTTGATGCGCCGATCCATAGAACGGCCAGTGGTAATCCCGGCACCGGAGGGTTGGTGGCAACAGCTCCAGACCCTTCGACAGCACCAGCTGTTTAGGCGGGACACGGACTCGGCACGGTCCATCCCTTTTGCTGTTGGTTGCGCATCAGACAATCGCACGGTGCAATGCGCCGTGAGGGACCGTGTGCTCGGCATCATCGGTGCACGTAGAACCTCCGCAGCGATGGCGTTCCGCTGCTAGATGTTTTATGGGCCGGCCAATCGCGCGGAGGGGGCGTGCCAGCCGCGCCGGCCCGTATGGCGCGGCACTCCGGCGCTTTTCCCATCGTGCGGCGGTCCCGCGTTGCCCGCCCCCCAACGTGACGTCCGGAACCCCGGTGGCATCGGCCGTCCATGGTGGTTGCAGCCCAAAACCCTCCAACCTCTGCTTGCCTTCGGCGTGGCGGGACGTCCGTCACCCTTGCGCGAGACGACACCCGGGTTGCCACACTGCAGACATTCCGCACGTCATGGGCTAATCGGCCGGATTTCTACGGTTTTCGACGGGTGGCATCGCCGGAGCCTTCGTTCTGAGATCACTGGCCACCTTGTCGGGCGCGACGTGTCACTGGAGCGCTACTCGAGCGCCTCGTGGTGGAGACGTTGGAGAGGGGGCCGAATTGCGCGTGTCCTTGCGCGTGTCGTCGCGACACTGATGGGGTCCCTTCGCTAGTTTGGCGACCCGCGTTCGCCTGCACGATCGGCTCCGCGGTGCTTCCGATGCGTCGCGCGAGCCGTGCTCGATGTTTGGCACGTGGAGCGTCCACAGCTTGCGCACAAGCGATGGACAGGGAGCGTGGAGACTGCCACCGAGCGTGTGGCCGGCCCGCGCGGACGTCGGTTTGTGTTTGTTGTATTGCACACCGGCCTGGAAAAAAGGCGATTATTGAGTCAAAATTGGCACATTTCTGGACTCAAAATTGCACCCCCCTTAACTCAATATTGTACCCCTTTTGGGGGGTGCAAATTTGAGTTACGCCTAAGACTGTACGAATGTACTGTGAAATTGGCCTTTGACACATTCCTTTTCTTGCCAACACTGTACGAGGTACTATTCAGTGAAATGAACCTGCACTATGTACTCCTCGCATGTCCACCGCCCTTTGACGAGATGCGTCGCTACCCTTCCATGCTTACCGTTTTTTCTCGCCGCGAATGCTACGCCGCCACTGTGCTTCCCACTCATCTACCCCTCGCAAGCTCCCTCGCGCTTGTATTCTTTGAGGCATGTTAACACTTCTCGGTGCACAAAAGCATGGAAGACCGTCCTGGCAGGGCAAAACGCACATCTGCCCGCTTGCAGAGTCCTGTGCGTTGCGGGGACATCTGCGGCTGCAGTTGGCTTTGACCCAGCGAGCAGGGCTCTCGACACACTGCTAGTGACCCCCATGGCGCAAGATTCTCCGCAGATGCACTTGCGTTCCGGCAGGAGGGCGTCTCAGGCGCCAAAACCCACAACTCAGCCCATGAGGCCCCTACAGCCGGGCGGTGGGCAACATGGAAGCGGACCGCTATGGCCCGGGGCCGGAGATTCGCAGCCTTCGCCTCACCGCTAGCCTCAGCCTGACCCCCCAAGCTTGAAGGTGTGCCATCTTTGGACCCTTTCCAAGGAGCGACTCCAACGGTACGCGGACTCGAATCTTCGCTCGCATCTCTCATCAGGGCGCCGTGAGCTGCGTTCAGCGCACCTCGCCGTCGCGCATCTCGACATGAGTGGTGACACCCGCCCCGTCTCCCACCCGTTTCGTGTTTTCGTCCTTGTATGCCAACGACCTCTAACACCTCATGCACGATCCGCAGTACCCGATGACCTCAGATTGCAGGGGAGGGGCAGGGACAAGAGCACGGTGAACATGCGGGCCTTCTTGGCCTCTGAAGACCACCGGCTTGTGTACAACGAGCTGCGGGGGATTTGCAACGAGTATGTCCAAGAAGCTCACCGGCAGATGCGAATCTCGTCCCCTGGTAGCTGACCCGGCAAAAGCCCTCGTCATGGCAGACCCGGACTGCGGCTCGGGTCCTGCCAATGTCGACGGCGTGGCGGGGGGGGGCGGGGGGGGGGGGGGGGGGGGGCTGCTCCTCATCATCTTTCTCAATTGCTGCGCGCCACTCACTGCCGTCAGGAGGGGGCGAGATGTGACAATTGTCGACGCCTTATTGAAGTTGGTCGTCGGACGAGATTCGGCGACTTTAAGGGCGCATCTCTCGGAGCACCTCGGCAAGCAACGTGGGTTCGTGTATGCGAGACTGCGAGAACCATGGCGACGGCAAGAGATGCGGCACTGGAACCCGGAGGCCCACATTGGGGACGACGGCTACGTCCTCCCGGACGTCAAAGCAGCGGTGGCTGAGGCCACCGCTGGCACGACTGGCGAGCAACAGATGCGGAGGGTGGAGAGAGTTCAAAGGTATATTAGAGGGTGAGATTATCCGCATCTCCGCAGCTGGGGCATATGAACGCTCGCATCTCTCGTGTACAAACCCGTGTATTGTCGCTCCTAGCTCTTGTAACGCTGCCATGTGCAAGGATCCCTTGGTCGTTGTCACGTCGCCTTGGTTCACTCACCTGAATTTGCTCCTACCGCTGCTGGCGGCCTACAAGGCGGAAATCTATCGCGTGCAGATTCCGAGCACCTACTTGACGCATGCAAGGGCCCCTCCCGCGAATGAACTACCTCCACAGTCTGTTGAAAGCGGGTCGTACACTTCTCATCGCGTCAAAGCACCCAAGAAACCCCGACACCAACAGACGGGCCTTGTGGTTGGTCGTCGGACGAGATTCGGCGACTTTAAGGGCGCATCTCTCGGAGCACCTCGGCAAGCAACGTGGGTTCGTGTATGCGAGACAGCGAGAACCATGACGGCGGCGAAAGAGATGCGGCACTGGAACCCGGAGGCCCACATTGGGGACGACGGGTACGTCCTCGCGGACGTCAAAGCAGCAAGAGATGCGGAGGGTGGAGAGATCGAATTGACAGTAAAGGGTGGGATTACCCGCATCTCCGCAGTGGGGGCAGGTGAACGCCCGCATCTCTCGTGTACAAACCCGTGTACTGTCTCCCCTAGCTCTTGTAACGCTGCCCTAGGCAAGGAGCCCTTTGTCGTTGTCAAGTCGCCTTGGGTCACTCACCTGAATTTGTTCCTACCGTTGCTGGCGGCCTACAAGGCGGAAATCTATCGCGTGCAGATTCCGAGCACCTACTTGACGCAAGGGCCCCTCTTACGAATGGACTACCTCGACAGTCAATTGACAGCGGGTCGTGCACTTTTCTTCGCGTCAAAGCACCCAAGAAACCCCGACACCAACGGACGCGCCTTGTGGTTGGTCGTCGGAAGAGATTCGGCGACTTTAATTCCGATTCCGTCCAAACAGGCACAAATCAAAAGAGTGAAGGAAACGGGATGGTTACAAGAAGTTTGCGCCACCGGGGGCTGAAACTCTGTCCAAACTGGGACAAAAAACGTGCGGGGGCCGTGATGGCTACAAGTAGTTTGCGCCGTCCGGGGCTTAAACTCTGTCAAAGCCGGGACAAACCATATGAGCGGCTAATTTTGCGGAATTGTACTACATATCATCATCTTCGATCACATAATCCCCTCGGCGCTCTGCCGCCTCTTGCCTCCTCTTCTCCGCCGCAAGACGCTCTGCGAACTCCTCTGCCACGGTCATTGGATGGGGTAGACCCGGCCACTTCTCGAAGTCATTTGGACGCAGTCTTTGAGTCTCGTCCCATGGCTTCTCTTTGAACCATGAGGTCATCCTGGACTTCATCCCAGCGATTTGCGTCTTCTGGTTGTCAATGAGGATCGTCTTCAAGGTCCCGTGTGTGAACGAGTAGCTATGATCCATATGGTCCCACCACACGGAAAAGGCCGCAGCGACCTGGAAAAGGCGTGGCAAACCGCACAAGGCGTTAATTTTTTTATGTTGATCCCATTAAGACACTCACCCGGGTTGCACCCCTCACGCACCGCGGTTGTCCCGGTTCCGGCTGTGACGTCGACGATTGTTGTCCCGTCTGTTGCCGCCATCTTAAGGTGCTTGGCGAAGAGAGCGATAGGCTTTTGGTACTTGTTCACCGCCTATCTGTTCTCGTCCTTCAATTTCGAACTGTATTTGAAGTGACCCAACATGATGGATGTAGAGAACCTGGAAAGGCACAACCGGCTTAGCGAGTAAATAAATACAAGCCGGCTATTTTCCACGGATCAAATCTCACCTTCGGGGATCATCGAAACGGATGTTGTCAGCTATGATGCTTGGCGGGGGCTTCCTGACGTAGAGGTAGTACTCAGCGTCGTGACGCAGGGAGCTGCCCATCTTCATCCCGCAATCCTTGGCCCAAGTCAGGACGTGATAGATGAGGTCCTCAGCTTGTTTTTGAACGGCTGTGATTGCGGATCCAAGTTGCTGGTCCGAGAGGTGAATGAAGAAATGGCACCCATCAAGAGCAGTGTGGACGTCAGAAGATCCAATCAGGATATTCAACTGCCTGCGCGGGGGAAAATCGGGAATGAGATAAATGAAAGCACAGTCATCTACGCACCGGGGTTGTGGGGGGTGTCTTGCCTGGCGAAAGCAAACACGTCGTTGAAGTCGTCCGTACCCCACGCAGCATCCTTCGAGTCCCATGTGTGCGAACCAGCTCCGAAAAGCGCGTCGGCAATGAAGACTGTTGCCTTTCTGGCACGAACTGCCGACATGGCGTCCGCGACGGCTTGTTTTGTCGCGGGAGCCTTGAAGTTCCCCTCCACAATGCAAGTCTTGCAAAGCTCCGTGTTCAACCAGACCTTGTCATCCTTGTCGACCTCTTGGCCCTTGGGCATCACCGGAAGTGCCTCGGCATGTGTATTAGAAAACAGATTCGGGTTAATAGCTCACAATGAACATTCAGAAGAGCATTTGTGGTTGCACAAGATCTTAGTTACCTTCATCGATATCCACAGCTCATTAGAAACATTCGGAGCGGAAACCGCGATAAGCTCCGGCGCACATGCCAGAAGAGCAAACTTTGTGAAGAAGGAGATGACCAAGTCCGGCATCTGATTCTTGATGCGATACGCCTCACTCCTGATGGTGGTGTTGGTGGCCGCGATATGCTCTCGAACCGGTAGTGGTGTGAGATAATCGGCGGATTTCATGTCCCCCCATCTGGCAGGAGGGGTCAGCAAGACCATCAAAGGACCGGAGCGATGAGCACCTTTGAACAAATCTTGGAACTTTCTGGGGAAGCCTGTTGGGCCGAGGTCATCAACCTTGGCTCGGAACTTGGTGATGGCGTCAAGGCGAGCGGCCGCTTGCTCATCCGACACTTTGTCTTCCACATCCCAATCGATGATGTGGTCCGAGAGATATTTCCTCCAATTCCTGGCCGGTTCGTCCGGCGTCAACAGTTGGATTGCCTCCCTGCCCTTGGCCGTGTCAATGGCATTCATGAGCTTGATGCTTGCTCGACGCAAGAGATCGCGAAACCTCTAGGTCTCAAGCATCGCGAGCCACTCCGCGTTGGTGTGCGTAACAACCATGGGGCCATTGTCGCATGTTTGCTTTATGTCATCCACCAGCTCGTAGAGGCTCGGGGTCACACTGTGCTCGCCTTGGATGAGCAGTCCAACCACCAGGTACATCTGGCCCACAGGGAGATCCGCGCTGTCGCTCTGCTTGGCAAGAGACGGCTCGTCTAGCCAGGGCGCATGGGGTCCAAAGCCAACATCCCGGGTCGAAAAACAAACTTCAGTACGGAGAAAGGAATGACAGTATTCCATGTGATTAAGACACTGGGGTCGGTCACAACTTACCTCCATGAGGGCGACTCGGAAGTGAGCTCTGTCTATGCCGAAGCCGTACTTCTTGTTATCGAGGATTGCATTGATAGGCTTCCGAATGGCTTCGTAAACTTTCCTCACTACCTTCCGGGTGAGTTGCCTGCTGCAATTGAGACGCTTGACTCTATCGAGTTCTTGCTGGTAGTACACAAATAGGTCTCGGAGTTTGGTTCTGGCTTCGTCCCATCCTCGAACCCCGAGCTCCACATGCCGGTAGGCTTCAGAAATCTGCTCAAGGGGCTCAAAAACACTGCGCAAATCAACTGTCAGAATCTAGCAGCATTAACAACACGATAAATTTTCATCATGTACGCAGCTTACCATTGTGGGCGCGAGCAGAGGTCAATCAAATTTGAGAACTCGCTGCTCTTCTCATCTTTGATGCCGATCTTCTCAAGTTCAACTTGAAGAGCTTCAGACTTCTTGAACTCCTTCACGACTCTGATTTGCGGAAGTGCCCTAAAGCCGGGGCGAGTTGCAAATATCAGGTATTGGCGGTACTGCCCTGCAATCTGTATAGTATCGTCAAGCCGGTGCGTGTTCGCATCCCTTCTATGCCATGCAACCCCGCATACTAAATGGTTTGCAGCCATCTAGGCACTTAAAGCATGCCTAAAGGCAGCGTCTGCGGTGCAGCGCTGCAGCAATCTGCGGCATGGCGCCAGCTAATATCTGGTATTGGCGGTACTGCCTTGCAATCCGTTTAGTATCGTCCTCCCCGGATGGAGGCGGGGCTGGCGGAGTGCATTGGCGGTGCGTAGAGTAACGTGTTGGTGAGATTCGGGGTCCGTCGGACGCCGGATGCCCATCCTGATCTGCATACCAGCTCTCGAAACATCTGCGAAGGTTCTGCAGAAACAATTGCACCGATTTCAAAATTCCGAACGATTGTACCTCGATGACAAACCGTTTCGTCCCGCTGATGAAAGACCGTTTCGTCCCACTGATGACAGACCTTTTCGTTCCACTAATGACAGACCGTTTCGTCCCGCTGATGATTGACCGTTTCGTCCCGCTGATGACATAACGTTTCGTCCCACTGATGACATAACGTTTCGTCCCACTGATGACATACCGTTTCGTCCCACTGATGATTGACCGTTTCGTCCCGCTGATGACGAACGGTTTCGTCCCGCTGATGACAAACCGTTTTGTCCCGCTGATGACAAACCGTTTCGTCCCACTCATGACAGACCGTTTCGTCCCGCTGATGACAAACCGTTTCGTCCCACTGATGACAGACCGTTTCGTCCCACTGATGACAGACCGTTTCGTCCCGCTGACGACAGAACGACTTTTGACACACTTTACGCCTATTTGCTGCCACGGTCAGCTTAATAATAATTTGGGAGAATGGGTCACTCACCAGGAGTTTGTGCATGGACGTGTCTCCCACGACGGTGTGACCCGCCTCGTTGAGCTTCATAGACATGTAGCGGCAGACTTCCGGCGATAGGCCGATGCACATCTTGTCCGACGTGAAGCAGATGCCTTTGTTGGCTTTGTAGATTTCCGGGTAGTTTTCTTTCACCATGCGCTTCGCCTCCCGTCTGTGGCTGCCGTCGATGTTGGCTTGACGCGCGCCCTGAGAGTCTAGAAACTTTATGATGACGTCGATCTCTGGCTTGTAGGAACTTGAATCCGCCAACATCGGCTTCTCCCCGCCTTCGAATATCGCAACTTGCTCCTTGAAGTCGGCCATGGTCCGAGCGAGGGGCTCATACTCTCTAGAGAACACTCCGTACACCGGAAAGGACACTGAGAAATTCTCGGCGGATAGGGAAGGATTCCTCTGAATAACAAATGCACGAAATGGATGTCAGTAAGTTGCATTGTGTATTGATTTAGATTTGTCTACACATATTTGATCCGGATAGGTACAACAGGTCGCGATAGGCTTTTACCTTGTAGCTTTGCGCCACCATATTGCAGTCTTGCAGCTTTGGGGATCGGAATTCAAATGCCGGCGGCGGAGCGACGAACTTATCGGATGGGAAGCTGAAAATGTGAGGCAGCCCCGTATCCTTGTCGACGACGAGGTTGACTCTGTCGGCGTATAACGTGTTGATTTCGCCACCGTGAGATGTCTTCACCTCTGGATCAGCAATCTCGACTCTGAGGTGGCCGTAAGAGATCAAGTCGACGGCACCGGTGTTGTGGAAGCCATTCAAGGCCGGCGGGACGGCCAACGTGTCGACGTATGGAAGCGCGTTCTTAAAATCCTTGTCAATGTTGGCCAAGTCATCGATGTCAATCTCACCAGACGCGAAACCTGTCAGCGCCTGCGACAGCACATTGCGCTCGACCAAAGTCCATGCGTAGTAAGACTGGAACCGCGGTTGGAAGCAGAGTTGCGGTTCGATCGCGTGGAGTAGCAACCTCTCAAAGCTGACATCGATCCTGAACTCCTTGTGCAGTGTCAAGCGATAAGGTTCAAGAGAGATCTGCGGTAACAAGCATGAGAATATTAATACTTATTGATACACGAAATTGACACGAATTCAGAGACATCATATAAGCTTTACTCACCCCGTAGTTTCCGGCCGAGTCCAGCTCGACGTCCTTGATCTTTCCGATACAAGCGAGAAGTGGCCCCTTCGGATCATCGAAAACGTCCTTGCCAGTCAGCAGGCTCGCCTTGTGCAATTCGATGTACAAATAGATCTGTACCTCAGCACTTGTGTTCTTGAACCAGTGGATAGTCCAGCTCCTTGAGGTAAAGTAGTCATGTTCTTGGGACCCGTCCCTCTCGTCAAAGAAGTCGTCGTAAGAAGCGACTGTCATCAGCTTTGTCTTCCTCTCTGGTCCAGGAGTGCCGGTGATGTCGAGAGCTTGCTTACGCTTCTCTGCCGCCCGTTGTCTGCGTTCTTCCTCTGTGCCGAAGATCTCTTCATCCGTGCACATGCTGAGGAATTCAGGAACCCTTCTCGGAACCTCGGCAAGAGATGCTCGAGAACCAGAGGCTCCAGAAGCGGACGCTTGCCCGATAGTCGGCGCTGGAGTCTCGAGCTCGGGCTCCGGCACCGGTTCAGGCTCCGGGTCAAGCCGAGTTCGCTCATGCTCAGGCTCAGGCTCGGTGGGCTCTGTTTCAAGCTCCGGCTCGAGCTCGGGCTCCGGCTCAGTGTGCTCTATTTCAGGCTCCGGCTCAGGCTCAGGCTCGGGCTCCGGCTCGAGCTCATGCTCCGGCTCTGTTTCCGGTACTTGAGGCGGGCCTTTAGACAAAGAAGAGCCTTGATTCGGGGAACCTGTAAATAATGAGTAGAGAGTACTCAACACACCTGCAGTGGGCGTCACGATTAACTACTGAACGGTATCGCCATACACCATCAAACCAATCGTGATTTTCTAACCTGGGGATCCCGATTTACCGCCTGCTTCCGACGCGGTTGCCTGCGCCAATTGATGACCTGTTGGATCGTCAGATAACTCACTGACGAGAAATGAATCGAAGGGTTGGAAGGCAGGGATTGATACTTTCAGTCACAATTACCTGGAGTCACAATCGCCTCTGAAACCTTTTCTTTTCCCTTCGCCAATTGACGACCTGTTGGAACGTCAGATAACTCACTGACGAGAAATTAATCGAAGGGTTGGAAGGCAGGGATTGATACTTTCAGTCACAATTACCTAGAGTCACAATCGTCTCTGAAACCTTTTCTTTTCCCTTGGATTCCTTTGAAGCTTTAGTCGCTACTGGCTCATGTGCGCGTCCTTTCGAACCTGTCAACACACATGATTTCAAACAATGTCAATATGACACAGTGCACTCACAAAAATCATATGATTGGAGAGGCAAGGACCTGATTGATAGTAAGCTTGCATGAGCTTTTCGTAATCGATTAGCCTTCGCGCTGTCTGCATTTGAGCATCTGAGAGAACTTGGCCGCTCTTGATTCGGGCCCTCAAAAGCAAGGCGGCCGATCTTTCTCCTTGCGAGTGCGTGCCGTAAGCCGGCACTCTACCTCCTAAAAGGCTCGGTTTCCAGGGGTTACCAGATGCCTCGGCGCCCGCTCTAGCTGCAAAAGCTGAGGCTGCACGGCTCTTCTTCGCCGCCGGTTGCTCGGGCACAAAAGATGACGCCTTGTGTTTTCTCCCGACTAGCGCTCCGAGCGCATCGAATTCTTTTGCTTTCTCGGTAGGTTTTGATGTCCGCTTGGACCTTCGACCTATAAATATCATATTCTGTCAGACCGTTTCGTCCCACTGATGACAAACCGTTTCGTCCCACTGATGACAAACCGTTTCGTCCCACTGAAGACGAACCGTTTCGTCCCACTGATGACAAACCGTTTCGTCCCACTGATGACAAAACGGTTTTCAATACATTATGTACTGCAGTTTAATAATGTTTTTTCTTTAAGTACTGCGCTTCACACTAATATTAACCCACTCCTTACGGCGGAGTACAGGCACAGGGTCCACCTGGCTGCTCACCACCCCCATCCCCCTCCCACAAATAATTAGCATCCTTACTGAACTTGCCGCAGCTGCCTCGACGGGACGTAATACTACCGTGCAGGACCCTGATGCCGCTCGTCTCGCTTGGGTTTCTATTCCCACTCGTCTGCCTACACCTCGAGCGGTCCTAGATTACACCGCTTCTACAGGGAACCCTAACCGAACTCGCTAGATCTGGCCGCATCACGCGTCGAGCAGGCAGGCAGCTACTGTACACGCGCGCAACTCACCTGGGGTGGCGTCGTCCTTGTCTTCCTTGTCCTTGGCAGGCTCGTTCTTCTTCGGCGCCATTTTGGCGGTAGGTAGGTTGACGCGGTAGATGAGCGGGTTTCTTGGTGGGAAGCGGTGAGGGAGAGGTGGAAATGACGTGGTTTCTGTCTGCCGCCGCTCTGACCCCTGTTGGACCAACGGCGCGCGTGAGCGCACTATAGTGCACCTCGTCGTCTTCATCAGGTTCCTGTATTTTGCACCGCGACGAATATACAGGGCTAACTACTGCGACTATATATTACTATTACCGGAAGATAAAATATTCCCTACTCGAGAGTCATAACGGTACGAGAGTATAGTGGCGTGGCAATAATATTCCTTCATGGGATGATATATTCCTTGGATTGGATTCGGGTGTACTTACTAGTATAGAACTATTACCGACATACGAAAGAAACACGAAATGATACGGTATTTGAGTCATCAATTATTTTGACCCGTAGCTGGATATTATGCACCCCGGTCAACGGCCCGTCCGAAAACGGTCATCGGCCGTCAATCTTCCTCACAACAGAGCACCGTCCGTCACCCCCCCCCCACTCGCCCCACGCTGCAGCATGGCGGCGGTCGAAAGCATGGCCTCTTCTTTAGGATCCGGCGTGTCGGACACTACAGTTACATTACCGCCGTGTTCGTGCCGATGAGGTCGCCGAAAGCGATACTGGCAAGGTCTCGTCTCTGATCAGCAAGCGCACCTCTCGCAACTGTATCCGCCTCATGCTCGCCAAGGAGGCTAGCGAGCAGACGCCGTGCTGTTCGCGGAAGTGCGTGCACAAGCTATACACACAGTGCGGAGAGGCCCTCGTTGATGCCGTGATGGACCGTGCGTTGACCGTATACTCTGGCAATCAGAACCGCTCCTTTGACCGGCTCGCTCAGGTTCTCATGGGTGGCTACGAGTCGGCATCCGACAGGTTCGATTACATGTTCGATCACGGTGGCTACTTGCGATCTATCGATCATCGAGGCCCCATCTACACGTGTGGGCGTGCGTGGGAGGTCTTGCATCAGGTCTCGAAACACAAACGTCTCGTGATCCAGCGGTCGGTGGTGGATAACGAACCCACGTACATCAGGCAGCGCAAGCAATACGAGAGCAGACAAACCGGACCGAGGGAGCATGTGCGCATGTTTCTCGAGCACTTCTTCTCAGATGACCTCAGATGACCTCAGATGATCGGTCACGTCGAGATCATGCCTTTTCACGATGGCAACAGCGAGACCTTCAAGAAGCACCTACCTCCCTGGATGACCAAGATTTGCGTCTACTACTACTACAAGTCGTGGGCCGAGGATGACAACGCCATTCTCCGTGGTGAGGCCCATTTTGTCCCACTGATGACAAACCGTTTCGTCCCGCTGATGACAGACCGATTCGTCCCGCTGATGACAAACTATTTCGTCCCGCTGATGACAAACCGTTTTGTCCCACTGATGACAGACCGTTTCGTCCCGCTGACGACAGACCGTTTCGTCCCGCTGATGACAAACCGTTTCGTCCCACTAATGACAGACCGTTTCGTCCCACTGATGACAAACCGTTTCGTCCCATTGATGACATACCGTTTTGTCCCACTGATGACAAACCGTTTTGTCCCGCTGACGACAGACCGTTTCGTCCCACTGATGACAAACCGTTTCGTCCCACTGACGACAGAACGTTTTGTCCCGCTGATGACAAACCGTTTCGTCCCTCCGTTGACAAACCATTTCGTCCCGCTATCGCCAGAACGTTTAGTCCCACTGATGGCGGACCGATTTCGTCCCACTGATGACAAACCGTTTCGTCCCACCGACCACAAAACCATTTGTCCCACATATCAGCCGATATCGTCCCACTGCAGACAGAACGTTTTGTCCCACTGGTGAGAGACGGTTTTGTCCCACTGATGGCATACCGTTTCGTCACAATGATGACATATTGTTTCGCCCTGCTGATTACAGAATTATTCACCCACTATCGATATAATTATTTTGACCCACTTTAGACCGAACTTTTCTGTCTCGCATTATGATACCTTATTTGTATACCGACCTATCATGCCCCTGTCGCTTTATAGATTTGGCTACCGAGAGCGAAGTGAAGCTCGCATCGTTCGACACTTTCCGCCGGACTTTGAAGGAAGACTTTCCGGATGTCACCACGCCAAAGGTGAAGCGATTCAGCCACTGTCCCATTTGCGCGGCGGGCAAAGCACTCAGAGACCAAGCTCGCGAGATTTGCACAAAGGACATGACGCCAGAGGAACGTCAAGTGCACCGTCAACATCAGCAGCTCGTGAGGCGTCAGGTCAGAGCTGAGCAGAAGGTACACCTCGAGAGAGTGCGCCAGGAACGAAGGGATCTGAACAACGCCGTCTTCCAGTCGCGCCTTGGCCATGGAAACTTCTTCTTCTTCGAAATTGATAGCATGGACTCCGCGAAAACCTTGCTGCCTCACTGGGTTCGCATCCCCAAGACTGTGAAGCCCCACATGCTCCTCAAGTATCACATCACCTATGTGAAGTACGACGGGTACCGCCCGGACGACATGTACTACTACACCAACACCATCCCCCACGATTCGTCCACGACGTGCACTCTAATATGGATCACGATCATGAAGGTGAGCTCGTTAGCCTCCCGATAGATTCGCCGTGGTTGTCCGGTAGCCATGGACTGATGAAATCTGATCTGCGATGCAGGAAATTCAACACCGTGGTAGAAAGATTCCGTACATCATAATCCAGATGGACAACACCGTCAGGGAGAACAAGAATAGGAACGTGGCGGCCCTCTGCAATTGGCTTGTGTCTATCGGCATCTGCGACGTCATTCATTTGGTCTTCTTGCCTACCTGTCGGGCACACTCACGAACGGGTTGACCAGATCTTCAGCCGCATCAGTCTTGCGCTATCTCGCAGCTCCGCCTACACAATCGAGGCCTTTCTTGACTTGGTGGCGAAGGCATTCTCGCCCACTCCGGAGATTGCTGAGCTCTCATTCTCCCTCGACTTCTCTGAGTGGTTAAGGCCCCATTTCCAAGACCACATTCAGGACATCAGTAAGCCGCACAAATTCGAGTTCACCCGTGACGACGCCGCCGCGTCTGGCGGCTCGTTGCGCACCGCCTTGTGCTCCAACACACCGCTTTATGAGCCCGTGCAGATCTTGAAGAGCGCGCCAACTAGGACGCCCGAGATTCGTGCGGGCCAGCCCCTTTTGTACGCTCTCTGCGACAAAAAGAAGCCCGACGCGGTGAAGGTCCAGAGGTACTTGGATGATTTCAAGAAGGTCAGGTCGTACATCACGGACCTGGCGGTCCAGTGGCACTTTTCCCCAGTCGAGCGCGAGAGCTGGAAGAATCTGCTCGACGACTTGGATGAGATGCAAACTGCTCCTTCGGCAGCTTTCTCCGGGTTCTGGCCGCAACGGAAAGAGGAAGTTGACGACTTCTTGCGCGCGCACGGGCAGACCGCGCCCGCATAGGCACGTCACACGATGGCTACCAACGCAGACCTCAACAATGCCGAAGCCGCTCGGGTTGAAGCCGAGGTTCGTGCTCAAGTGCTTGAAGATGACAGCGCCTTCCGGGGAGTTCACGCCGGCGCCAAGGAGAGGCTTCATAACAACACATCGCCCAGCGATGCAAAGGGCTCGAACCTCCTTGTCATCTACGTCTCCGATGTGAGTCCCATTGTTTGTCATTTTTGTCCTTTACAGGACAAAACAATTTGGTCCATCTACCGTGCTTGTTATTTCGTCCCAACTGGGACAAAAATGGCGGTGCGTCTCGCTCAGGACTAACATAGTTCGCGGTCTTGGCCATCATTGGGTACATGAGGAAGACAAGTGCCCTGAAACTCTTGGTGATTGGGAGTCGAGATTCGTCATCGGGCTTGTGAAGTCGCGCGAGACTACCGAAGACACGTTGACCGTGGCCGTATACGAGCCCTTCCATGCCGATGCAAAGGGCAAACCTGTCATGCCCCTATGGTTAGTTGTACGCGCAGACAAAAGGAGGGAAGAAGCCAGTTGACACAAGCTGGGAGAAGTGCCCGACGCTTCCTTGGAAGCTTGTTGAAGCCGTCCCCCTATCGTACGCGAAGGCCATCCACGACGTGTCGGGAAGTCGCGAGGTGTTCAACGAGGACGGCACCATGGTCAGAAAGAAGTGGTACGGTAAAAGCGTCCAAGTCGTGAAGACATACGCGCAAACTGGGTGGCAAATGAGCCAGCCACGAAACAACTGCGTCCACGTCATGTCAACCACCCCAGCGCAACGCAAACCCGGCGGAGTCGTCAAGTTTAACGCAGCCACGAAGAAGGACTTGCTTGAGTTGGGGATGCTCAACGAATAAACTATTAGCAACGTCTTGTGGCTAGCTCGCCGGTGGATGTAATCATCATAATAAATATTGATTTGCCTCATCTTGTCCCATATTGGACAAAATGCTCCAAAACCAACATTGGATATGCGCCGCGGCTGGCCTGCACGCTGATGAATGCTGCACTGCACCCAAGGTCTACAAACCCAAGCTACATCACCAGTGAGTCTTAGGTACTGATAGTAGACCCGGGAACTAGGGTATAAACAAACCCTACGGTGCAAAATGAATTCCACGGTGCAGAATAGGTTAAATTACTGTTCTGCCCCGATTTGCACAACGGCCAGTGGCAACCCCGGCACCGGAGGGTTGGTGGCAGCAGCTCGAGACCCTTCGTCAGCACCAGCTATTTAGGCGGGACACGGACTAGGCACAATCCATCCCTTTTGCTGTAACAGTTGCTTGCGCAGCACCCACCCTCCACTCCCATCCTCGTTGTCTTGCCATACCTCTCCGCCGACGTAATTCACCGACTAGGGTCCCTTATTACTTGTAATGTATAATACGGGTATCGGGTCGGCCGGCCGCCCGGCCGCCGCCGGTCGGGCCGGTTGTCGCCGTTCGTCAGGTCTACAGGGCGGGCACATGGCGCGAAGCGCCGAGCCCGCCGCGTGGACCGGACCCGGACGCCGGGCGCCGTCGTTCGTCCGTCGCCGGACGCCGAACGACCGTCGCCCGTCCGCCTCACCGCCCATCCGTCGACGGACGCTGAACCCCGGGTCGGCGGGTCGGCGGACGCGGGGGTGTACAGTACTACTACGATTGATCCTTGCGTCTCTCTGGATTCCACCCTCTTGCAACGGGTCTACTTGTTATCTAGCGAAGCGTCCATTTTTTGGCAGTGAGATTTATTGCCGTACGGGTACCCGTATAGTGCAGCGGATTGGGCCTATAGGTGCATGACTAAAGCGCTTATCTACTGGAATGTACTACTAAGTACTATAATCCACCCACCCACCCACCCGCCCACCCGCCAGCCCACGGTCCGTAATTACACAGCCGTCCGATTACGATCTCGCGGTTGGGAGGCTATGAGTACTGGTACTCGATACTCGCTGCTGGTAATGGAAAAAAAACTCGGGTACTTCAAAGCGCCGGCAATGCGAACGCTCGCTGCTGGTACTGGTACTCGCTACTCGTTGCTAGTACTGCTGGTACTAATATTGGTACTCGCTACTCGCTGGTAATGGGAAAAAAAACTGGTACCTCAAAGCGCTGGCAATGCAATTCATGGAACTGTAGGCAAGTGATATATATTTACATGAGCTAGCAGCAGAAGGCGATAACATGAAATCACCAAAAAAAGGACAATCAGAAAGTGATATAGAACCCGTTCTTTCAAAATTTTCTGAAAAATCGACGCATCGCTGATTCAACTGTCAAGTTACTTCATATATTAATTACGAGGTGGGTAGTCTGTGCGTCTGTCGCCGACTTTCGGAACGCTTTCGCGTAGATTATTAGATAGATCGATAATGTATCCGTTATACATCCTGTCATAATTCCGCGAAGACCAAAATAACCGTCGCGCTTCCTACCTGCTGCCTACCCGTACCGGTACGGGTACCGTCCGCCCCGCCGCCGCCGGTCGTCGGGCCGGTCGCCGCCGTTCGTCAGGTCTACGAGCCGGGCATGGCGCAAAGTAGCGCCGAGCCCGCCGCGTGGACCGGACCCGGACGCCATACGCCATCGTTCGTCCGTCGTCGGACGTCGGACGACCGTCGCCCGTCCGCCTCGCCGCACGTCCGTTGACGGATGCCGGGCCCCGGGTCGTCGGCAGCGAGGCGCGGACGCGGGGCTGTACCGTGTAGCGACTGCTGCGATTGACCCATGCGGCTCTCTGGATTCCACTCTCCTGCAACGGATAATCTACTTGTAATGTGACATCGATATCGCGGCATGACGGTGCGACATTGCTCCAACTGTGATCAAGATCGCGGGTCAACGCGAATTGTCAAATAAGCACCCTTCATGCGATGATGTTATCATATCCGTTTTCATGCCATGATGTAATCCGTTACAAGGTACTGCGGGGTGATCATCCGATAAACTACAACATGCCCAGCGTGCTTCAAGGAAGGGTGCATGCGCAAGTAAACTGCCAAAAAGGTTATGCCTTGGCATGATTACAAGCCTTTTGGAGGGGCCAGAGGGCCTTAGAGGGAGGCCCGCAAATTTGAAGCAAGTGAGGGGAGGGTGGGTGTGGCTGTGGCGGCGCGACCTCATGATGGGTGCGCCGCGACAAAAGTAGGCGGGGAGAAACAAGACCCCTGCTGGTGCTTTTTGAGCACACAATGAAGCAACAAGGGGGGGCAACACTACTCAGGATGGCTGCATCGCGACGAACCGCCCGCGGATGGTGTGGTACAGGAGTACAGCGTCGACGTATGTCCTCGAGGCACCGAGGGGTCGATGCAGCTCATCGGGCGGTACGGCAAACTAGCACCGGACAGATTAGTACCGGATTTGTGCCGCGGCACCGTATTTGTGCCGTACCGCGCCTTCTAAGTAGACACGGGACATGACCCAACTACTAGTACTAGCTACGTACTAAACATTTCAAGGAAGGGTGGGGGCAGGCACATTGCCAACGAATCTCCAACCTGTGGCCGGCGGGAGAGCAGCGACCGCCCATGAGAAAATGCTGGCTACCGGCGCACGGCGGGGCGTGCGAGGGGCGGGCGGGCGGGGGGTGGCGGACGATGTAGTCCGTAGTCCGCTCCGCGCAGCGACGGCTCGATGGTGTCGACCACTACCTGAGTATGCAAGGCTGCGAAAGCAACCGGACAATGGGCCCGGGCAACGGGCATCGGGCACAATGTGCGGCGGCGGCTAAATTGTGCCAAGCAGCTGCGTGCCCGGGCTGCGAAAGCGCCCGGGGCACAGGTCGCAGCGACGGCATGTTGACGCCGACAAGAAGCCGCTTGCGCGTGCACCGCGAAAGTCGTTGGGCGCCGGATGCCGTGACCGCCCGATGGGGCCGGCCAGCCTCGTGGCCGCGGTCTACGGAGGCGACCGATGCAGTGACGGTCCATTCGCGCTGACTAGCTGTGTGCGCATGACTTGAGCGCAAGGTGGAGTGGCGGCTCGTCTGCGCCGGCCAACTGCGTGCTCGGGCTGCAGAAGCGACCGGGGCACAACGTGCAATGGCGGCCCGTTAATAAAGCCAACCAACCGCGTGCCTGGGGCCGCGGAAGCAACCGAGGCAGATGGTGCAGATGCGGCCCGCCAGCGCCGGCCAGCTGCGTGCCTGGAGCTCCGCCAGCAACCGAGGCACATGGTGCGGCGGCGGCCCGTTGGCGCCGACCAGCTACGTGAGCGGGCCGCAGAAGCGACCGGGCACATGGTGCGGTGGCGGCCCGTTGGAGCTGACCAGTTGCGCGTGCCCGGGACTGCGTCAGCAACAAGGGCAGAGCGTGCAGAGGCGGCACGCCGGCGTCGACTTGCTGCGTGCGCGGACCGCAAGAGCGACGGGGGACTAGGTGCGGTGGCGACCCGTTGGAGCTGACCAGCTGCGTGCCTGGGGCTGCGACAGCAACCAGGTCATCTTCCGCAGAGGCGCCCCGTTGGCGCAAACCACCTGCGCACGCGGGCCGCGGGGGCGACCGGGGCGCATGACGCGGGGACGGCTCGACCAACTGCGTGCTCGGGCCGTGGAATAGACTAAGGCACATGGGCAGTGAACGGCCCGTTGGCGCCGACCCGCCGCGTGCGCACACTGCCGAAGTGGCCGGGGCGCAGGGTGGAATGACGGCCTAATGGCTCCGACCAACTGCGGGTGCAAGCCGCGGGGGCGACCGGGGCACATGGCGCAGGGACGGCCTGACGGCTTCGACCAGTTGCGTGCCCGGGCCGCGGAATCGACCAGTTGGCGCAGACCTTTTGCGTGCATGGGGCTGCGAGTGCAGCCGGGGCATTTTGTGATGTGGCGGCCCGTTGACGTCGACCAGTGCTGAGTGCCTAGGCTGCTGAAGTGGCCGGGGCACATGGTGCAATGACGGCCTGACGGTGTCCACAACCTGCGTACGCATGCCGCGGAATCGGCCGGGGCACATAGCGCAGTGGCGCGGCCTGATGGCGCTGACCAACTGCGTGTTTGGGGTTGCGAAGGCAGGCGAGGCACAACGTGCCGCGGTGGCCCGTTGGCGCCAACCATCTGCGTGTCCAGGTCGCGGAGCCGACCACGGGGCACATGGTGCAAGAGGGGCCCAGCGCCAAAAAGCGCAGGTAACCGGGGGCGGAAAGACAGTGAGTGCCGGTCGGCGCCGACGGACTGCAAGTTTTAGCCCGGTTGTGGCGCGGAGTAGTGCGTTGGATCTGCGCGTCCCACCGGCACGGGAATCGTCCCGGCCCGCGTATAGCGGTCTCTTCACCGGCGAGCCGAAGGCCGGCGGCATGGGGGGCTTTTGTGTCGCGAGGCGTGAAGAGTGTTCCCCCCGAATCAGTCGAGCGGTAGTCCCTGTGGGACACTGGTTGTCGGCTCGAGTAGCCGGCGCGCGGTGCCCTCTGGACGATCGTTTGCAGCCTCCCGGCCAGCGAGACATGTCCAAGAGTTGGGCGCGGGGCATCACTTATGGTCGCTTGTAAAACCAAACACCTTGCATGTCGCGAAGACACAAGGTCTGTCTTCATGGGATCACGCCGCCACATAGCTCATGTCTTCGTGACATGCAAGGTCTTTGGTTTTACAATTCAATGCCCCGCGCCCAGTCGAGGACATGTCTCGTTGGCCGGGAGGCGGTTGACGATCATCCAGAGGGCATCATACGACGGCTCCCCGGGCCGCCATCCAATGTTCCACACGGACAACCGTTCGACTGATTTGGGGGGGGGGGGGGGGGGGGGGGGGCACTCTTCACGGCTCGCTACACAAGAGCCCCCCATGCCGCCGGCCTTCGGCTCGCCAGTGAAGAAGACCGCCATGCCCGGCAGGAACGATTCCTGCGCTTGTGGGACCCGCGGCTTCAACGCGCTACTCCGCGCCACAACCGGGCTGCCACTCGCAGCCCCAGGAACAAAGCTCGTCGGCGCTGGCCGGCCACCACTGTCTTCCGCCCCCGGCCACCGGCACTGGTCGGCGCCACCAGGCCCCCCTTGCACCATGCGCCCCTTGATCGCCTCCGCGACCTTGACAAGCTTGTAGCTGGCGCCAACGGGCCACCGCAGCACGTTGTGCCTCGCCTGCCTTGGTAGCCCTATATACGCAGTTGGTCAGCGCCATCATGCCGTGCCACTGCGCTATGTGTCCCGGCCGATCCCGCGGCATGGGTACGCAGGTGGTCGGCGCTAACATGCCGTCATTGCATCATGTGCCCCAATCGCTTCCGCAGCCTAGGTAGGCCGATGGTCGACGGTAACGGGCCGTCACATCACAAGATGCCCCGGCTGCACTAGCAGCCCCATGCACGCAGGTGGTCGGTACCAACGGGCCGCCTCTGCACGCCGTGCCGCGGTTGCTGTCGCAGCCCCGGGCACGCAGCTGGTCGGCGCCAACGGGCCGCCAGTGCCCGTGCACGCAGCTGGTTGGTTCCAATGGGTTGTCACTGGAAAACGCGCCCCGGGCACTTTTGCGGCCCTCGCACGCAGCTGGTGGGCGCCAACGGGCCGCCGCTGCACCATGTGCCTCGGCTGCTGTCGCAGCGTCAAGCACGCAGTCGGTCGGCATCATCAAACCGGCATTGCACCCCGTGTCCTGGTCGCTTCCACGGCCCCGGCACGCAGTTGATCGACGCCATCAAGCCGCCCCTGCGCCATGTGCCCCAGTCACCCCCGCGGCCTGCACCCGCAGCTGGTCGGAACCAATAAGCCGTCACTGCACCCTCACCCTCACTGTCACTGTGCCATGAGAAACATGCAATATTTGATCGTTTTTGGTCTTATCCGCAACGTCATAAACTTCCCACTAAAATGGTACAATTTACGAGGCCGCGGGCGAAGTAATGTACTAGCGAATATAAGTAAAGCGTACAATGCTGAGTACTGTGTTCCAATGCGTGGCCGCCAACCGCTACCCTGCGCACGCAAGTGGGTATATATGCCAGGCAGTCCAACCTCTCCGCCACCACCACCAAGACTGCCCATAACCCCAAGCCGGGGCGTGGCGGACAGGTATACAAACAACAGGTATAAATAAACTCATTTGATTCTAGCCGCGGCGTAGAGTGGCACGCCGGAAGCCCGGCGCCTGGCGACCCATCTAGCGGTGTCGGCGGCCATGGCAAAGCAGCAAGGTGGAAATGGTGGGGTGCGATGCGTCGCAAACACGCCCGCAGGACCGGGGACGGACAAATACAACAGCAGACGGGGCTGCCGGGAACAGGGAGGCCACCCGTGAAGGAAAGCATCGTCAAAGGCTTCATCATAGCACGAGTAAATTACCCTTTTGCATGCAAGGCAAGCTGTGTATGCGGCGCTACCGAAGGATGCCACTGAGGCGTGTCCAACCCAGCGTTGTAACCCAATTGCGAGTAAACACACCCCTGAGACCCGTCTCCGAGCTTGGTGCTGTGCTCGTAGGGGTCCCCTTCTGCCCCATGCAAGCGCGCGGGAAGTCTTAGAGCTGCCACATGGGGAAAGCTGGCTGGGGCGGAGGTGGAGGAGGTCGAGCCACGATATCCCTCCCGCGATCACCACATGTCCCCATTGTTGGCGCTTTACATAGCAGCCATCGCCTTTCTTCCATCCCACGCACATCATGTCCGACAATCACATCGCTTGCTATATTCATGTCGCCATCGCTTGCATGACCCACCTCCGACTAGAATAGCATAATACGCATGGCTCAACGCACCTCTGCCGTCGACTAACATGACTCGTCGGCAGAGGCGCTGCTAGTCGCCAAGGTGGGTGATGGCCTCGCTGCAGCACAGTGCTGATGTGAAACTCTATAAAATTTCATAACTTGCTAAATCTTGTCGCCATCGCATCTAGGGCCCATCGCCCCCGACTGCTACATCAATAGTCGGCACACACGATGCAAGCCTGGCCCCTGTGCTGCCAAGTAACTACAACTTGCCTCAAAAGTGGCACCGCCAGTCACCAAGGTGGGTACCCTTGCTGCGATGTAAGGCTATGCTGTATGGGCTTTTGTAGTTTTCGGCTTGCTAAATTTGTCGCCATCGCACGTACGGCCAATACCCATGACGGTGACAAAAGCTAGAACGAGCCACTATGCCACCCCTGCCCCCGGCGCGGCCGGTCTTAGCCTGCCTCGAAAGAGGCGCCGCTAGTCGCCAAGGTGGGTGGCTATGCTGCGATGTTTTTTCTACCTTGGGCTTTGAATATATTACGGCTTACTAATTATGTTGTAATCGCACGTTCCACCCACAGCTCTTGATTGCAAAAGCCGGCACGATCGAATGCACCCCCAACCCCGATTCGGTGCGGCCAAATCGCAGCCCGCCTCGAAAGAGGCACCGCCAGTCATTGTCAGCCCAGGCAATAACAACCTCTTGCCTACTGAACGTCCTATCATTCGCGACAACGACGGCCGCCGCCAGCTCCATTGTAGCGGCTAGGTCGTCCATAGCCTGCAAAGCAACGCCCGGCATTTTGCCCCCGCCGCTGCCCTCCCCTCCAGTGGGGTCGGTCATATTGGACCAAGATCTGTTGGACTAGGTGAAGGAAGCAAATAATTGCCGGCACTATGCGCCTTAATATAGCGACGAATACTGGTTCCCCACCACACCGCCAGTAGAAGCGCATGTACTTCATGCAAATATATGCAAAGTGGTCGAAACCCTAAAAACTGCACAGGGTCAAATGCTCGAACTTGGTACCAAAAAAACCAGACAACTTACAACCCCCCGACACGTACTGTTTACGCTCGAATCTTGTCCCATTCCCCTGCGCCATACGCTCAGCGTGTCATCCGCGAATCGGACCACAGTGTTTGTTATTCGCTAATGTGCCCATGTACGGGTACATACCGTTATCCGGTAGTTTGTTTACTAAAGCGATATATATCAACTAAGGCGATGATGCTGAAGGCGCCGACCGCCGAGTGGTACAGTGACGCATTGTTATGAAATAAGTAACTCAAAATGTTCATCAACGCGGCTTGAGATTTGATAGGTGGCGGAGGGGGCTGGCCTTTTACGCCCGTGATTCCGCTCGACGCAGGTAAAAATCGACGCGGGCCCCTACACGGGCTCCTAAAAATCCTGCCGGCCCCCTCCGATAAATATATCGAGGGGATGACTTGAGGAGCGCGGGGGGGGGGGGGGGGGGGGGGGGGGGAATTGCAAATATTTTCAGGTTCTCCTACAAACCCTAATACAGTTACTTACCGCGCGACTCGCATCCCGATAAGGACGATGTACTCGCCCCACGCGGCGGATTTTCCCGTGTAGGGGCCCGCTAGACGCAGCCCCATCGCACAAGATGGGAGGGTATTGGTGGCCAGCCCTATCTCATACCCTAGAAGATGCCCTAGCAAGTGACCAAACGAATCCACCCGCTGACTTGGGGATGCACCGCCTGCTTCGCAAGGATATCAATCACAAGAGGCGACGAAGTGTCACCAGTTGCACCACCCACCATGGCACTATCCATGACACCCCAGAAAAGGGCCAGGATGGTGGAGCGCTGTACACGCACCCAACTAGCATACGCGAGCGTGGAGGAGAACACGCTACAAAATAGACTCACCGATGAGGACATGAGAGGGGAATACATCCATCTCCCGGGCGGCTGGACTCCCACCCAGTCCAGCAACCCGGCCCTCTACCGCTCCCTGCGCCACGCTTGGCACTGGCACACTTTGCTGGATGTCGGCGCTGACGCGCTCGCCCAGTACAAGCTCTTCCTGCTTGATCAGCCCGATCTGGACGGGGACATCGTCGACGCTGATACACGTCTCACATACCTCCGCGGTTCGGATTCGGTGTGGCTGCAAGGCGCCGAGGATATGCTCGAGATCGCTGCGAAGCAGGCCGCTGTACTCGTCGAGCACGATGACGACGGGGCTATGGAGCCTCTCCTCGCTGGGGCCCATGCGGAGCAGTTCCCGCTGTTCCAACTCATGCGGCTGACCGCACGCGTGGTGCAAGAAGCCCTCACCCACACATGGATTCAGACGGACAGATTCAGCCGGTTCCTGTCCGACATCACAAAGGAAGCCCACAAGTGGGAGACAGACAGAGCGGCAATCCCCGGGAGCACGCACCACGTGGGGTCTTTCCTCCCCTATGCCCCTTTGACGTGGACCGCGACTTCCCCGCCAAGGCTTGCGCACATGGAACCCATTCATAAGTGGCGCGAGGGGTATTTCCCAACGGTAAGCCCAAGAAGGCACAGTATCCTCACAGCTTCCATGGAACACTTGGCGCGGCTTCCAACTGTGGCAGACCTCACGAAGGTGCCCTAGCCGCCCCCCTAAAGTCTGAATTTCATATGTATAGAACATTAGGCAGGAGCTGTTTTGTGGTGGGCACCGCCCACAACGGCGAAGTGAAGCCCAGCAATGTAATAAAAGCGCCTCCGCGACACCGGCCCACACCTCCGCCGGGACTGCCGCGCAAGCCATGACCGCATGCCGGCAGCCTGCGATCATGGTTTGCCACGCACTCCCGGCACCCTGCCGGCACATGCATGCTGTGCCGCAACGCTACGCGCGAACTAAGCACCATTGCTGTGCGAGAGTCGGCCGTGCCAGTACTTATCGTGATTACTCCTTGGCAGGGGCCGGGGGCGCGGCCCGCCAGCGTGGCGCACTGCGACGCCAGCGACCCCGCGGTGTGCAGCGATGTGCAGCGATGTGCGGCGATGTGCAATGAGTGCGTACATCCGCCTGTACTTAGCCCGGGTGCTCCGCATCGGCGGGCGACACGCGAGCCCGCGTGCGCATATCAATTTGATGAAATTATGGAAACGAGAAATTCATATAGTACTTTACAGGTCGCCCGCGATAGTCGTCGCTACTGGGTATGAAATCCACGTCCCTCGTCCGTCCCGTATCGTCCCCGTATGTCGTCGTTCGTCACCAGTAGGGCACATTTACGTCACATCTGAATCTCACAGTGTACGTAGTACGGGCTGAAGCCCGCCTCTACCAAGCAAGGGCGCATTGAATGCGGGCATCAACATCTGTAGGTGGGCTGGTTTTGGAGCAGGCCTTGATTGCAATGTTGGCCTTTGCGGGAATTTCTCACTTGCTTATTACTTGCCGATAGCAAGAAAATTTGCAAATGTGTTCCACTATGATATACCTACCCCTTAGCGTGCAGCCGTACACATAGAACGCATATAGTTGCTGTACAAAAGTAGTGCCCTCGTGACATTGGGGTATCAAATTCACACGCATGAACATGGACGGGCACACGTATGGCTCTTACGAGAGCACAACGAACGCCATTTAGGGGTCCCTCTCCACGCAGCCATGATGTAATGTTCACGTATGGCACATGGAAGGGCGCGGCCGGAAACGAAGGCGAGGGCTGATAATGGGTCAATTTACAATTGATGCGTCGAGAAGGGGGGCAAGACTTTTGTGGGCAGGTGTGTGTATATATATATATATATATATATATATATATATATATATATATAGAGAGAGAGAGAGAGAGAGAGAGAGAGGCGGCACACAAATTGTCATCGATGTAGCGGTACGCACCAGTAGGTAGCAACTTTTGTCCGTGGTTTTGTTTTAACTGGCCTTTTGTAAATCACACCAAGACAGCGGGTAGGCAGCGATTACCCGTATTGCATTGCTACGTACCGGTACCCTGTACCAGTACCTGTACCGCCTTATGCGGGATGCGGGCCGCTTTTAGGCGGCCTGCTGTGTTGATTTTCTAATTCTGGGGAACTGCCCTTTTTGTAATTCACACCAGTACCAGTACCAGTACCTGTATCCATCCCGCCTTATGCGGGATGCGGGCCGCTTTTAGGCGGCTTGCTCTGTTGATTTTCTAATTATGGGGAACTACCCTTTTTGTAATTCACACCAGTACCTGTACCTGAACTTCATCGGTTTAATATTATGCTCCGGCAGACGAGGAGCGAGTAACTTGCAGCCGGATTAGGTGTTTGAGCAGCAGCGGCCGCCGCGCGGCCGCCGGGGCCGCGCTGGTACCAGTAGGGTCCCTTTTTGTAATTCACACCAGTAGGGTCCCAGGGCGGCTTGCTTGCGGCCCTGAGTCGCAGACAAATTAACAGCAGTGACCGAACGTACGATTTGACGACGCGCGCTGTTAAGTTGTCGCCACGTCATCGCGCGGCGGACTATTCCAGGTTCCAGGTGCAAATACTTTCACTGTGAGGCAATCTTGACACTACCCTACTCGCAAGTTGCCCGTCGCAGAGCCTCAAGCTCGTCGCTCGTGATCGTTATGCTCGGGAGCTGAACCGTTGTACATTATCCAGCAGGCGTAGCCGCCGACGTCGTGGCGCCTTGGCTATATACGGCGTGCCTTATCGATATTATTCATACTGGAGGATGCCGGCTGTCCAGCCTGTCCTTATCGAGTCGGAGGTCCGAGGTAGTCTCCGGTCGGACGGGAGCCAACGTCGACGCGATCTCGCCGATAAGCACAAACCATCACCCACAACCACATATTACGGCCGTCGCAGAATATCGCCCCTGCCTCTCGTCGGCTGCGGTGGCACCGTCAGAGCACGGAGACCGTCCACACAACTGCCAATGCTTGTGGCACTGTCGGTGATGGCTCTGCTGGCAACGGCAGCGCTTGGCGGCCCAGTATCTTCAGGTGATGATGCTGCACCGGGACCCTGCTGGGTAGTATCAAACTATCAATGTCAATATGCGCGTATATGATGGGGCTATATATATATCATTATACTGACGTCCATTCACATGTTGGTATTGACGTGAGACACTCACGTCTTTCTCATACGAACCGCGAGCTACTGCGTGACGATAGTTTTAGTCGATGGTGCTTTCGGCAGCGAGAGTACCTAGAAAACTGGCCACAGCAGCTCTAAAATCAAAACAGAGTCTGCCCTGCGTGGCGGTTCCATACGGAATCCGAGGTGAGCACATTTTGTGCTGATCACACTGTTATCTTTCCTTGGCAGGGCACGCCTCCGACAAGATCCCGCCTCGCGGAGTTGTCGATCACCAGCCTGATGGCCGGTACAGTTTATCCAAGATTGTAGGAGGCTCGCCTGCAACAGAACGGATAGTTGGGGGTTTCGACGCCCAGCAGGGAAGGTAGCGCTATAATTCCCCCCTTGCCAATTCACCGTATTGTCCAGCTCTCTAACGACAAGAACAATAATAATATACAAGCAGCAATCGCGGAAGATTTATTTCTCGTTACATCTGCGATCGTGTATCCATGGCGGCTGTGAATCGCACCAAGCTGCATGCAGCACTCAGCCGGAGCGTGTCACTGTTGTCACAAAACTGTTGGACCACTACGCGAGGCTTCCTTAGGACGTCAGTGCAAAATGCCTACTTCATTGAAACATAAATTTTGACACTGAAATAAGTTATTCAGAATATAACGCGCCACTAGAGCTGTTTGCTGGTCACATCTCGGTAGGACATTATTTCATCACCATCATCTGCCATCATTGACAACCATGTTTTTCTTTTGATTATATTTGTTCAGTATAGCAGCCACCTAGAAGGGAGCTGAGTTTCGAGACCTAAATTCAGCAATAGGTAGTATCACAATTATAGCCGACATTGGTACCAACTTGATGAGTTTAGCTGTAGTTGTATTGAAAGCATGTTTTCCCGTGCACGGACCGTCGGGTGACCGTTTGCGCCAAGCAGGTACCCTTACCTTGCGCAGCTATGGACGTCACGTGGGCTGGTGTCGCGTTTCTTTTGCAACGGGTTCCTCATCCACCCATCAGCTGTCCTGACAGCTGCGCATTGCTTCGACTCATTTATGGCTCGGAACCCCAAGGTACGTGCTGCTGCATGTTTCTGATAATAAATTTTAACGGCAGGGCGCTCATGCCTGTTCCGTTGTCTTCATTCGATCCCCTACTGACACCCCGCTTGGGAACTGGAAAGGAAGTGGAGTCGAGTAGCACAACCGCAGCAATGCACCCATAATATTGGCTTTTGCTCTACGCTTTGCGCGATATGGTATTTCATCACTGTGATAATTACCCGAGTTTCCATTCGCAAGGTGTACATGGCCTACAGTTGTATAAGACAGTTACGATCCAGACCAACCGAAACCCTCGGTCAGCGCTAACGAACCCACAATATTATACACACACTCACACACGAATACGTTGGATTCTGCACAGATTCAATCACGTCGAAAACGCAGGGTGCAACTGGTTGCTGCGCACCATAAGTATCATATATCGTCACAGGAGAGTTATGCAGGTCATTCGTCGACATTTTCAGCTGCAGCTGCCACACCTGCAATGATGCACTTACGCATCAATTACAGCAAATGATTCGTAATGGATAATGTTGCGGCTTGTTGGCGCACGCACCAGCACTTCTATTATCATAGCGCGCCAGCCAAGTGGATGTGTAACTGTCTGATAAACTCACATGCGTGCGCCTCTAAGGTTCGCATCGGCAGGCACACTCTAACCGGCTACGGAGAGCAATTTGAGGAGCGTAAAGGCAGCAGCTTCGTCACCCACCCCTTGCACAACCAGCGAGCAAAGAACGACAAGGATGTGGCCATCGTGTTTCTGGACAGCCCTGTGACGACCGTTGAGCCAGTTGCTCTTGCGTCAGAGCAAGGTGGGCGCACGCAGACGTCCATTGTGTGCGTCGTTGCATGCGCCTTGCATGTGCTGATGGCCGTGCCACATACACACACACACACACATACATAATGTATATATATGTATGTATTCATATACGGTATCGTGATATTACAGCATATGCTGACAATGGCGATCACAATGACATACCACAGCACTTGCTGCAGGCTCTCATTGATGATATCACCACCACCGTTATGAAACAGACTGACAGAGTTATGTATGGATGGCGCGGATGTGAGAAATGACGGTCGATATTAGCAGGCTAACCTGAGATGTGCATGTCATCATCCCATGCTGGACGGGCGACGATAAGATTTGCGCGAGCTGCAGGAAGACCCGCAGCTGCTCACAGTCATGGGGTAAGCGCCTGCGAACAGGTTGGCGTCAACTATGTATGGAAATGAAGCCATGTTATATATACAGTACAGCATGTCACGCTGCAATACATTATGACAGCATCAGTGCTTAGGCCGATACCTACTACTGCTGCTGCAGGCTCATCATAGTTCTCCGTAATAAGATGATGGGCAAAGATGATGCAGCAGCAGCATACCGCAGCCACACATGTGTACGCAATGCGCGTATATCATATTAATTCTACGTGTTTGGTGGTGGCATGACTCGGTACCGATAGTTACATGATGTAAGTGGAATGATACAAGCTAAGTGAGGAGATTGCCATTCGCGGTTACCACAGAAGCACTACCGTGCCATGCTCGATGGCGCAATTGTCGATGCTGCTACCGACTTTTGCGGCTTCCGGCTTCCGCAGGTGGGGCGCCACGTCCGAGACAAGCGTGGAGCCAGCCGAGGTGCTTCAGGTGGTGGACGTACCATTGGTTCCCGCGGACAAGTGCGCCCGCTATCTTCCCAACAAGATAGTCACGGAGGACATGATCTGCGCAGGTAACCGCATGCACGACCTGCTGACACACCAACCTTTGCATCAGTGCTTCTTGACACCAGAGATAGCTTCCCAGGGACCCACGACCATGTTCATTGCTGCATACTGTGCCGCATACCTATTCGGCCGTCGGGGCGCGTGCTCAGCCAGGCTGATTATAGTAAATCCATGTAGCCGTTGTACTCAGAGTCAAGCAATGCTGTAGACCGGCTGGCAAGCAGCCGCGTCACTCATGTCATTACTACTGCGCGCTGCTGGCCAGGTTGGGACCGCGGGCGGCGGGATGCATGCCAGGGGGACTCTGGCGGGCCGATCATCCTCAAGGTACGGGAAACGTCGATTTCCAGATTTCTATAAATCGGCCGGTTCATGCCGCTCTGGCGGGTTTTCGTCGGTGGTTGAGTAAGCAGCATACTGGAAGCACGGTTCTGCTGCTTTGTCGGGTTCAACTGCACAGGCCGGCAATGATTGACGGTTCCGGACCGTGCTGGAGTTGTTGCTCAACTGGTGTATAGCATTGCGTCCTGATCAACCAAATAATGCCCACTGTGTCGGCGATATTCCGCCGTGATGAGCGCACGTGATCGCGGCAATGTGGTTACTACTGCTTTGCTGCTACGGTGACACCGGCCGCGACCGCGCAGGGGGGCACCGAAACCACGGAGGATGACATTGCGATGGGCATCGTGTCGTGGGGGACCGGATGCGCCCGGGAGCGCACCCCCGGGGTCTACACCAGTATTGCCACCCTGCGCAGCTGGATCGATGCCAGGCTGCAGGTGCGCCACCTGGCACCGACACTGTCAAGCATATTCCATAAATTGCTGCAATAAAGCCACAGTTCGTTTGACAACAAACAAACGATGCCACACAGACACAATTGTTATTGGATCTGCAAAATGCTGCACAAGAAATGCAATTAAGTACCCCTACGTCCTGGTATCAAACCCATATTGACCGCGGAGTTTTTCAATTTCAAATTCTTGGATATCAGGGCCATCTTCAGAACCCACGACACTTGGCACAGAGCTGCGGTCGGACAAGGCCGCAAACTATCAATGTGAAATACGGGATGCAATCACAACTCAACCACACATGCGTAGCTTTTACTCGGCATTACCTCCGGCGGCGGGGGGGGGGGGGGGGGGGAGGACTAGCAAGGAGCCCTAGTAGGGTGACGACTCGGTATTAATAAAACTACTGCGTGCGCAATATAACCGCCCGCGCCCAGCGTGGCAGATGTCAGTTTAATACGCAAATATAACGAAATGCGCGCAAGTGTTTACAGAATTGCAGGCAAGCCTAACTCGAGGGTATCTACTATTTTGGTTATTAATGGGGTTAATGGCATATTGGCGGTCTTTTCAGGTTTTTGGGTCCCTGTATGTGCGTTCGCGCACACGTACTCGTCGCACTTATAGTACCCGTACTGGTAGCGACCTGATTTTCGACTACCATCGCTAGTTAGCTCGTTGCTCGTCGCTCGCTCGCCGCCGATCTAATTATGGCGCGCCGATCGCTGCTCGCCGCTCGACTCTTGGCAGAGACGAGCAACCTAGTTGAGGTTATGGTATGACGCAGCTGCATGTCGTCCCTTACAGGAAGGTACATCCGCGGCGGCGAGCGGCGGGCCTGTCAACCCGACAAGCGCACCGCCGCCGTCTCTGCCAGGGCCAGGCGGCCCGGGGCAGTGCATTGCGCTCGGCTCCCAACAGGCGCTCTGCGCCTGCGTGCGGCCTAGCTCGGAGGAGACCCTGGAGGGCGTCGCTGTCACGTACAGGTACACGCCGCCACCGCATGCTGGCGTGTGCTGCTCCAAACATGAATGCGCGTCGGACGGGGTGATATATCGTGGGGGAGGGCCGGATGTGTTCACTGCTGCCAATACTATTAACACCTTTGCGCAAGCCCTTCAATTGGCGCATACGGATACGATTGCTGTTGTTACAAAAGCAGTGATTGGCTTAATATAGTTCCGAACTGTGCCGCTGAGAAATGCATTTTTTGACGCCGATGCTCCGATTTTCCGCAGCGGGTGCGCAGCGCATCACCAAGACTTCGGCGATTACGACCCCTTCTGCTACACCCAGAGCCGGGAGTGCGCGTCCGCCCAGCGGTCCGACCTCCATCCGGTGAGCACCTTGGTCGGCGGCGGCCAATTGCGGGGACGAAAAGGGGGGCACGCACGTGACACCGCATTCAAATGATGCCGACGGCGCAACATATTGCAGCCTGGGGATCTTAATATTTTCGAACGAGTAGAGGCACACACGTTCCGTGTTTGTTAAGGCCCGCTGGTAGTGCAGTTTGAACGTTAGAAAACTGTCTGGCAACTTTCACCCTTCGGAGTAACGTTTACGATGCAGGGCACGAGGTGGCGCACGTGCCGGCAAGAGGCGGAGGACGAGCTGGCTGCGTCTCTCTGCCTACATGACGTGTGCCGCTGCGCGAAAGACGGAGTCTCTGGCGGCGTACAGACTGTGTTCCAGCAGGGATGCTTCCCCTACTTCAGGTTCGGAGTGCCCCCCCCCCCCCCCCCCCCCCCCCTTCCCCCCACGACGTCCGCTGTGATGCGGTGGACGTCATCGTTGAAGTATGATGACGTCGATCACCGCCTTCATTGTCGGGATAATTGGCGCGCGTCTCAGAACGCAGTATTTCCGAAACGATTTAAACCCGAAATATTGATTATTTTACGAAGACCCCCCCCCCCCCCCCCCCCCCCCCCCCTTTCCCCGGTATGAAATGAGGATGAGCGCCTACTCGTCCACCGCTGATGCAGTTGAGTATCATTGCCGGGTTGTGCCGTCTGTCGCAGGCTGCTCGGCGTGAACACCTTCTGGTGCATGGTGTCCGGCGGCACAGCCTGCGCCTCCGCGGTGCCCTCTATCGCGCGCGAGGGCGCCGCCTTTCGTCAGTGCACCGCCAAAGAGGCCGAGCTGAGCGGAGCCATGCGGGGCGTGCCGCTAAGCCAGGCGGCGGCGGGCGACGGCACCCTGTCTACCGACGAGATCGCAGAGATGCTTCAGCTGTGACCCCGAATTCGCCGGCGCTAGAGACTCGTAGAGCCGGCTGGGTGCTGCCTGTTGAATAGCATTCTCGGCACCCTCTGCTGGCTTCGGCGGCCAGTCGGCCGCAGACACTGTACAAAGAACCCGTCCCACCACCACATTCCGCACTCGAGTTTCTGATTCATACTGTCAAGACAGGCGACACAACGTAGTCATTGCTATTTGCATACCGTATTATCGCGAGGAGCCTATCGTTGCCCCCATACGCTGGTCGAGAGTCTTCTCGAGTAGTCAGCACCGTCGGCATGTTCCGACAGCGGCGCATAAATGCAAATAGCGCCCCCTTCTCCCGAAGTACTCAACCGGCAGCTAGCTCTTCCGGCCTCGACGCGCGCGCAATAGTGGGCTCGTCCGGTGTCAGGACTTACATATAATATGGGCACGCGTTTCTGGTCTCCCGCTCGCCCGCCTACCGGCCGCGTGCATTGGGTCGGCCCGATGCAGCAGCATGTTACACTCTTCGAGGTTTCAAATTCATGGCCCGGCGGCACAGGCGGGTGGTCCGAAGGGCACGGCCGACATAGGAGGGGACAAGGGTCGCACGGCAGCTGCTTGGTGGCCAGTCTACCGTACGCACTACCATTGCAGAACCTCGGCCCGTGTGACCGATGCGCCCGTATCCAGCGGCTCTCCAGCCTCCAGGCCCTTTGCCTTGAGTGCATCCCGAGTGTCCTGCATCGGGCGGGGTGGGTGCGCCTGGAAAGAGAGGGTGGGGAAGTGAGGTATTACAGTCCTGTGAGGCGGGCAGTTTTGCGCTTTTCGATTTGCCGATACTGCCAGTATATCAACCACGGCACACTGCAGCATGCAGCGGTGTTGTCGCGGCGACGAATAATGACGTGACCACGAATAGCGGCAGCGGCTACGCAGCCATGTCGCGATTAATTCGGACGCGGGGTATACAACCTTGCAGCACACTCCGAGACTGCGTACCGCTTCTCGCGACTCTGACCGACGGCGGTGGCGGACACAGTATCGGGCGGCGGGCCGACGGCCAGGTGGTTTCCGACTCCCCAGGGTGCGCTGTTGGCCTGATTGGCCGGAAACCGCGCCAGCGAGCCGGGCACCACGTTCCGAAACCACTGCACGCTGCGACAGCAGCTCCGACGTCGGAATACGATCGAAAAAAGACAGGAGCTCCAAAAGAATACGGTATCCAAATTTTAAACACATCTTTTTAGTTGATACACAAATATACCAACACGAGTGACCCCCCCCCCCCCCCCCCAATATTTTAGGGTGCGCACGTCTGTCGCTGATATATTTGAAGCTTGTCGGAGGAATATCAAAGCTTTCTGAGTGAAATGTATCAAAGTGTGCACTATTGACACTTTGCTTAATACTGCTTCACATTAATCACTTTGCTATGCACTAATTCGTGCATTGTTTCATCCTGCATTTGTATTGTAGAGAATGAGGGAGTAAGGGGTATAAAAACACAAATTGTTGGGAATGCTTTTTGGAAACAGGGGAGTGAGGAAGAAGGGGGGGGGGGGGGGGAGAGACAAGAAAGGGGGGGGGGGGGGGGGGGGGGGCTCACCTTCATGATTTTCTCCAGCTCCTGTCCGGTGAGCTGCTCGCCCTTGAGCAGCTCGTCCGTGGCGGCGTTGAGCGCCTCCGCGTGCGCCTCCAGCACCTCCACGCAGTCCCGGTACGCGCTGTTCACGAGGTTCATCGTCGCCGCTTGGATCTGCGGCGCACACCCAGGAGCCAGCACCGCCGGGGCATCAGTGCCCGCTGGTCATCCAGGCAATTGATTCACGTCCAGTATAGATGGGAACTTGTATTGTCTACATGGCTGCTATACTATGGTGCATACAGGGCATTTTGTCGGAGACTGCTGCCCAATACTGGACTCAGGCATCCTTGCAGCGCACAGCAATGGTGCGTTGAGCCGCTTACCCCGTACAGCGCCGAGTTGGAGCACTGGAACATGCCGCCGGGGATGGAGTTGCCAAAGAGGTCGGCGTCGATGTTGTCCACGTGCACCTCAAAGTTGCGCTGCATGAAGCCGACGTTGCGGCCGGGCGGCGCCCACGTGGTGATGCCCAGGTCCGACATACCGTAGGAGGTCACCACCTGCACACAGCCAGAGCGCGGCAGCACAGGAGGGTCATCACGTGCGCGCCCTGTGGCGTCCCATCCCCCGAAAAAGCAACACCTCAGGATAATCAGGATGATTGTTTCACATTCAATAGGCTAATTTCACCAAGCAAGGGAATGTGTGATACAGAGCCTGGCATCAAGCAAAGTTTTTAAGTTTATGGCAATCAGACTTAGCTCCGATTGTCCCGAGAATAGAGGGGGGGGGGGGTCACCTTCTCCGCGAGCTTCCACAGGTCCTGGATGTCGCCCATCGCGTACGTGGTGGCATACCCCGGGCCAAACACGACGTCCTCCGCGGCGCGGCCGGCGGCGAGCACGCGGATGCGCTCCAGCAGGCGCGCCTTGGTCGTCATTGTGTAGTCCTCGTCGCCGCCGCGCAGGAAGATGGTGCGGCTGAAGTCGGTGCCGCGCGGCACCTGCATAGCAACGCATGCCTCAGTCCGGCGCTTCCAAGGCTGGATTACAAAAAATGCTCGAGAAGCCCTGAACACAGAAGCAGATCTAGAAACATGTGGCATTCGAATTATGAAAGGCGGTTGCTGTATCACACGGGTGCCGACGTGGGAATAACCGCCCGGTGAATACCGTAGAATCAAGTTGCGGTTCCCGGGGCCAAAGAACAACGAATTCTTTGGCACTTTTGTCTCGTTATATTCGCGATGTATTCGTGATGTATTCTGACTTTTTCTCCGTTCTGATAGTTTTTCCTCTTCGTGGGGGGTTCAGAACATCATTTGTCTGCGGAACGTTTTACGTTCAATGTAAGGTAAGTACCCGCTACCCTACATGTCAGATGTCAAATACGGACGATGCTTGCACGAACTGATGGCAAATGTTCCTGTCCACAGCTTGCATGCAAGCCCATTTTCAGGCTGAAATCACCAAGTTGTCTTAGGCGAGTTGGCGCGCTCGGAAGGACAGATACTGTAGATAGTTAGGATGGTCGGGTATCGAGGGCAAACTCGTGTCGAGGGCGCACCATGCTGATGCGCTCCACCGGCTCGATCTTGTTGTCGCGCTGGCGCAGCACCGTGGCCACCAGCCCCTTGCCCACCTCGTGCGCCGCAATCACGCGCTTTTCGATCAGGCCGTCCTTCAGTGCTGGCCGCCGCACGCCCTGCGGCAACGGGGGGGGGGGGGGGGGGGGGGGGGGGCAACGTCGCTCAGGCAGCGGCGCGTTTGGCTAAAAACACCACATATTCAGGCGTCCAGGAGAAAAAGTGAACCCCGGAAGAAAAAAAAGGGGGGGGGGGGGGGGGGGGTTACCTGCAGCACGCGGTCCACCGCGTTGTAGATGTCATCCGTGTTGATGGCATCCGCGTCGCGCCGCAGCGTCTCCAACGCCGCCTGCACGTGCACAAGTGTGGAGGGCTCAGCAGCGCCCTGGCCGATGGGCGACGGCGCATGACCACCACTGGAATCCGGCACGCACTGCGCTTATGACATGCGTGTCCCTGGCAGTGTCCAAGCTGGGAGATCAGCCCTAGTTTGGGTGTTGACATCTCTAAATCGGGCTTTTTACCTCAGCTTGAAAAAGAACAAACTTGACGTTCTGTCCCATGAGACTGTACGATTGCTAGGGTTTATTATAGGGTATACGGTATTCCACGCCCAACGTTTCATAGAAAAGATAGAGATACAATTTTAGGATTTTTTTGCATGTTTAAGGCTTCCTATGTCTGACCGTCCAAACAGAGAACGACGCTGCGCATCCTCGGGGCGGACTTCCTTTCCGTGTATGTACTGTTCTGTGCCGCTCACCCCGAAACTTCAGTGCTTTGTGACTGAGGCACGTGTTGTATGGGAGGGCGCACCTCGTTGAGCACGTTGGCCAGCTCGGCTGGGCTGAGCCCGGGGAGGTCGCGCGCCACCTGGTCCAGGTCCACGTCCGGGGCCATGGGGTGCTTGCGGGCGTGCACCCGCAGCACGTCGCCGCGGCCCACGGTGTCTGGCTTGAGCACCTTGACCTGTGGATGGGCGGCCGGGGGGGGGGGGGGGGAGGGAAGGGAGAAAGAGGGGGGGGGGGGGGGGGGGGGGGCACGCTGCGCTCAGGCATCGCCTGCGAGGGTGCGGGATGACAGGCACGGGAAAGGATGGAAACAAACAATCGCTTCATTGTAGGAAAGGCACACCGGGGCCACCTCACCTATAAGAACCTTTGATTTAAGCCCCAATATGGGCTTGTCTGCAACATAAGAAACCGTTTGCTATAGTTCCGCCATATTTTGTCTGCATCTGACCTCTGGCAGGGCAGGTTCTTATTTGCAGTGTTCTTAATTAAAACAACCGCGCCGGCACTCGTTGGAGGAGGTGTGTGTGTGTGGGGGGGGGGGGGGGGGGGGTAAATTGATTGTATGTATGATTGATTGATCGTATGACATGCATGCGAATTGGATTTTAGGGTTCTCTGGGGCTTTATCGGGTGCATGGCCAGCATGGCAGGGGTTTGAGACGCTGCTCCCATGGAAGCATGTCTTTTAATTCTTGAGATTTTGTCCGAGCTTGATGTGTCCAGAAGCATCAGTACCAGCTGCTGGCACTGGACCATTCCCAGGGCACTGTATTCCCAGGGCACTGGCACTGTACCATTCCCTAGCGGCATGGGTGGTGGGCGGCACGGCCCGCGTCAGGCGTACCTTGCGGTCAAAGCGGCCGGCGCGCATGAGGGCGGGGTCGAGCAGGTCCGCGCGGTTGGTGGCCGCCACAAAGACGACGCCGATGTCGGGCGTGAAGCCGTCCATCTCCGTGAGCAGCTGGTTCAGCGTCTGCTCGCGCTCCTCGTTGGTCTTCATGCCCGCCTCCGCGCGCCTGTGGCGACGCCGGGCACGGACCGGTGCCCATGTCAACATCAACAAGACACGTGCAATATGAATGGCTCTGCACCACGCGGCGCCACTGCCATGGCGGCTCAGCCGTTGGCCAATTTTGGGGGTGCGGCAGTGCCGGAAAGACGTAAAGATTCATCCCGGGTCGCTCTCCCCCTTGCTTTCAAATGACACGGGGCTGTCTCTGCGACGACATTAAATAACGGAAGCAATGCCGATAGAGACGAGGTTGTGTTGGTCCGAGGTAGATATTGAGCGTAATGACGCTTCTGATGGTCTTGGCAGTGCTCTTGCCACGAAGCATATAGACAAGAAGCACGATGGGAGCTGCGCGGGTAGCTCTGGCAATGACTGGCAGGGGCCGTTTGGGGGCGGTTGGGGGGGGGGGCGCTCACTTGATACCCAGCGCGTCGATCTCGTCCACAAAGATGATGCACGGCGCGTTGACGCGCGCGCGCTTGAAGAGGTCGCGCACGCGCGCGGCGCCCACGCCCACGATGATCTCCACAAACTCCGAGCCGCTCATCTGGAAAAACGGCACGCCGCTCTCGCCCGCGATCGCCTTGGCGATGAGGGTCTTGCCCGTGCCTGGGCCGCCCTCCAGCAGCACGCCCTTGGGTGGCTTGGCGTTCAGCGCGGCGTAGCGCTTGGGGTCCTTCAGGAAGGCCACCACCTCGCGCAGCTCCGTCAGCGTCTCGTCCAGCCCCGCCACGTCCGCAAAGCGCACGTTGGTGAGCCCCTCCTTGCGCGCCTGCCCCTTGCTCTGCGCAAACTCCATCGCCTGGACCTGGTCGCCCGGCATCATCCTGCGCGGGCGGAAGATGCCGACGGCGAGGCAGATGCCCAGGAAGCTGAAGGCAAAGGTGTAGAAGGCGAGCCCGGGCACGCGCTCCCACACTGCGGCCATGCTTATCTCCTGCGTCGAGCGCGCACCGGGGGCCGCAGGGGGGGGGGGGGGGCAACGCCGGCGGGAAGTGGTGTAAGCATCACAGCACCACCAGCAGCAGCAGCAGCAGCGCTTTGACAGGGCAGGGGGATACCCCGAGTTGCGGCGGGTCGTATGTGGCAGACGGGTTGTTTGAGAGGGGGGAGGGCATGGTGAAAGCTTTCTGTTGCTCAACGTTCCGGAGGGTACTCACAGGAGCTAATTAATTAATATCATAGAGGGCGTAGCATTCAGCATCGGGCTCTGTTTCAATGCTTCCTGCTCCACATGTGCTTTTCTATTACAAGGGGGCATGTACATTCTATACGGAGGGAGGGGGGATGGGGGGCACATGGCGGAAGCTTTGTGTTGTTTTACATTCCGGAGACTATGCAAAGAAGCTAAATGAATTGAGCTCACCAGTCCATTACGGTGGAAGTTCGGCAATGACAATATAAAAGAATAGAAAATGTGTTGTTAATTCGGCTTTTCTTGAAGAAAACTGACAGATACATATTGGTCGTATTGCGAATTGATTTCGGAGGGCACTAACGGCACATGTTTATAATGCATTGCCCATTTTTGAAGGAAGAAGTTTGAGTACATTGTTTTAAAATAGACAGCAATACAAAGAATGCAGCCCAATGTACGGCGATGAGATTGCGTTAACAATTCCTACAACATACATACGTATAATACATCGTCCTGGTAGCATCAGTACTGGGGTAATCAGGTTTACAGCAACCGGTACCTTGCCTTATTACTATACTCGTACCGCGCGAGAAGGGTGGCAAATTTAAAACGTGCGGCCAGGCACCGCCGATTAGAATCAATTGCCACCTACGCGCTGGTATCATAGGCGACATATCAGCCAGCATCCGGCTCAGTTTCGATGCTTCCTGCTCCGTGTGTACTCTTCAATGGCAGTTAACGGCTGGTAACGGGCGCTCACCTGCGGCGTCTGGTGGTAGGAGATCTGGAGCAGCTGGTCAGCGGGGCAGTCGTATTCGTACTGCGGCACAGGGCCATCCCCGGGCAACAGGGCCGGCATGTCAGCGACTGCAGCCATCCAGGGGGGAGGGGGGCCAACACAACAGACACAGGCCAAAAGGGAAGGGAACGCAAGCATAGCGGAGAGTCAACCAAATCGCGCAACCGCAGCCCACTTTGATACCAATACATTCGGAGTAGCTTGAAGACAGGGAAAAGGCAGAGTCCCTCACGCACAATCTCATCAGGCGCCAGGATCAGGCACGTGTAGCATGCGGGGCGGGGGCGTCACCTTGGTGGTGTCCACCCACCCCTTGCGGGAAAACTCCTCCCGGCCTTGCTTGGGCAGCCGCTGCTCGTACGCTTGGAAGATCTGCGCCGGAGCCGTGGTGGTTGTGTGTGGGGGGGGGGGGGGGGGGGAGCTCAGCGTGTTTTAGCCCAAAGCACCGGCACATCCTTGCTGCGCACATGGCGCCCCCACTGACCCCTTATCAAGGATCCTGCACAGCACGGGCGAACAGGAGGGACGCCTGGGGCACCGGCGCCGCGCCCCGGGTCCGCCAGGCGCGAGCCGCGGCCGCACCTCCAGGAAGACCTGGTTGTAGCCGCAGTCCATCGGCTTGCGCGGCTCCAGCGGCTCGCGCTTGGTGGCGTGGATGGCGGCGCGGCTGTTGCCGCCCGCGATGTAGTCCTCCGTAAACGTCTGCGGCCCCGGCTAGATGGCGAGAGGACAGGGGGGGAGGGGTCAGGCTTGCTGGCGGCGTGGCGGTGGGTCACGCCACCAAGCAGGCAACGGCCGCCGCTGCAGCCGATAAGACTGCTGGCGGATGCCAACCTGCCCGACCCACAGGATGTCACATCAAGGCCAAACTGCACCTAGCCTTCCTGTTGGACCCCCACTCGGGCACGCGTTATGCCCCGGGTTGCGCGTTGCTAGCCGGCGCCCCATTTGCCGCGCCGCTGCGTCGTTGCCTCATCTCACTCTCCACCAGAGAGCAGGGGTAGCTATCGCGGAGTGGCGAGCCAACAACACCATTTCCTCATGCGCTCTGCTATCCCGTCTTGGGTTTCCAACACTTCCGTGGAGGTGCGAACACATGCCGTGCTTTAACACGTCGGAGTGTTAAACCCTAAATCATCCTAAACCCTGATTCCTTCAACCTACTGCAGTTTCATTGCAGCTGAAGGGGGAGGACCTGCGAGGGTGTGTGTGGGGGGGGGGGGGGGGAGATGCAGGGGGAAGAAGGGGGAAGAAGGGGAAAAGGGGGAAAGGGGGAAGGGGGAAGGGGGGGGGTTCACATCTGGCAGGTCACACCACACTCGCGTGCCGTCCGCCTTGGTGACCACCGCGCGATAGCCTGGCGCAGACAGGCAGGGGACAGTAGAGTCCTGAGCGCGGAGCAGGGCGAATGCGGGGACAAATTGTGGTGTGCGCACCAGGGGGGGGGGGGGGGGGGGGGGGCGCTGGAAGAGGGGAGGATGAGGCCCGGCAACGGGGTGCGGGCGGCGGTACCCGAGAAGGAGGGCGCCAGGAAGCGGCCCGAATCCTGGAAAAACTCGATGTGCCACGGCTCCGCGTCGGGCTTGAACCTGCGGGTTGGTAAGGGGCACCGTGGCAAGGGACAACGCAGACGGCTCATCTGGCGCGGCAGCTGCGCTGCGGCTGATGCGCTGCGGTGGCAGCGCCCGGATAGGGCCCGCATCAGCTGCCGCGGCCCAACGAGTGAGAGTTGCGATGCCGGTGACCCAATCTGATCGTTGCGGACTTTGGGCGTTAAATTTGGGTTCCATTGATCAGTGCATTGAATCCATCAGCTCGTAGAGATCATCATAACGATCTGCCCCTTACATCCGATCCTGCCGTCTGATTGATGCCTGATGCGGACCTTCTGGAGCGGTGCTTCTCAGGAGCCGTGGCAAGGTGCGGGGGAAGAGGGGCAAGGTGGGAAGGGGGGGGGGGGGGGGGGGGGGCGCACAGCGGGTTGGTCCAGTTGCGCTCGCGGAGGCCGCGCATGAGCTCAATGATGGAGATCTGATCCAGCTTGTACCAGTTCGGCTCGGCGCTGTACGGCTGCTGGCCCAGGACCTGCGCGCAGGGGAAGGACAGGGCCGAGCAGGGGCCGGGGATGCCGCATCCCTCAGGCCTGCCTACCTGCGGTCCTCCGCCAGCTGGGGGAGGATGGGCGTGGGATTCCGGCAGGAGGCTGGGATAGGGAAGGGGGGGGGGGGGGGGGGGGGGGGGGGGGCACGTGCCTCCGGCGGGACGTGCAGATACGTCGTCTCCGTCTCCACGCCCGTCTTAGTGTCCGTCGTTGTGCGCACATGCTTGTGCACGAGGTCGTCAATGGTGGGGCCCTCGCGCTTGATGCGCAGCAGGTCCTGCGCGGGGCGACGTTGAGTCAGCCGCGGCACGGCGGCCTGCCCCTCCCGACCACGGTGGCCACGCCGCGCTGCAGCCGCCATGCACACCGGCGCACCTTCCGGCTGAAGTGCGAGCTAGGCTTTGGCGGCGCCTCGGACTCTGCCTGCTCGAGAAAGGCGGAGGCAGGGGGGCGCGCGTTCAGGGCCGGCCCTTTTCTCATCAGCATCGTGCGCGGTGGGTGCATGAGAGCCCCGTCTGGGCATGGCAATCGGTGGCAGGGCGGTATTTGGTGGCATTGCCGGGGCGTGGCAGAGTGCCTGTCTGGGCCTGTTCAGTCCTGTCTACCCGCGCTGGTCCTACGCACGCCCTGAGCCTGGTGTGGATGAGCCATGTCAATTGAGCGCATTTGTGTGTGTGTGTGTGTGTGTGTGTGTGTGTGTGTGTGTGTGTTGCGGGGGGGGGGGGGGGGGGGGGTGCACCGCAGCCCTCACTGCCAGCCGCCGAAGTGCGGCACGGGGCAGGGCATGTCGACGCAGCGTGGCCTGCGAGGGGCGCGAGGCAAGGGGCGTTGGTCAGCCGGATGGTCGAACGGCCGCAGGCGCAGTGGGGCAGGGTTAGAATGTGCCAGAGTGGAGTCGCTGCAACTGGACGAGGCACCCAGGAGCGGCAAAGGGAGGGCGGGGCGCGAGCAAAGCCATCCTTATGGGACTGACGGGCATAGAAGGCGGCGCCGGGTGTAGAGAGGGGGGGGGGGGGGGGGGGGGGGGGGCACTGGTGCCTCACCAGCTCTGCCAGACCGCGTGCGGAGCGTCCCCTGTTGCACCAGTACTGTGGCGCGGCGGTGGCCAGCGTGCCCCACCCTGTCGCGGCGGCCATCACGCCCGTATCGCCGCGAGGCCGCCCTGTGGAGTTGCGCTGCTACCTGTCGCGGCCCGCTTACAGGCACGGCGCTACCGGCAATAGACGCGCCAGGCGGCCGTTTAGGGTAAGCAGGGACAGGACTTTCGGGGGCGTCCGTGGGACTCCGCTGCCCGATTGGCGTGTACGTCTCACAGCGGTACCGGTACCCGTAGTGATGATGCTGGCTTTATTGCCCATTCGCCCGAGCCCGGCGGCGGTATTGGGGGGGGGGGGGGGGGGGGGGGGATCGTCGACGGTGATGGGTTTGGTGACACGGGGTTGGAGTCGGGCGAAGGCAGACATTGACAAAGGCGGCTGGGGGTAACCTGTAGCAGCATGTGATGGGGGCGGGGCCACGGGGTGACGGGGGTAAGGCACTGCAAACGCTAAGTACCATAGGCCCGCGGAGCGCGCGTGGCGTCGGCCGGCAGTACCCGTAGTAGTGGCGCCGCCGGTGCTGCTGCTGCCGCCGCGTTATAAGCTCCTTATGTTCCTGGTGTGATATCCGGATATCCCCAATTCCCAATATCAATTCCCCATATTAATTTACATCAGTACGTTATGCGACCGGGCAATGTAAGATAGGATTTGCTGCATGACACAGCATGCTAGCCAGTACAGTGTGCCAGCATTTGATGACAGCTAGGCGCGTGCCTGGAAGCATGCATTGCGGAATTAGGGTGCGAGAATGGTGGTTAGGGCTTAGGGCTCTAGTGTGGGGACCGCTTACTTTTAACAGGCGGAATAACGCTCTGAGAGCCCGTAGTCTTATGAATAAATTGGGGACAGATTTTTAAAAATTGCCTGCGCGCGGTCTAACCCATCAGTGATTTGTGCTAGACGCAACATTCAAGGAATCCATACAGAAATCCAGCTACGGGCCAACAGAGGCGGGAACCGCCATGGCCGCCACCGACTTAGCATCGCCACCCGCACAGACGATCTCCCCAGCACACAATCCCGGGCCACTCCAATAGCGGCACTAGGCCGAATGTGATGTGGAGGCGCCGACAGATAAGGAGCTTCGAAGAGGTCTCGAAGCAAGGAGCGGAAGTGGGGGGTTCAACCCAGAACGGGGCGCCACGGGTGGGTAACCGACGCGGGCCTCCCAGCGCCAATCCGCCGCCGCCAGCTTGGTCGCATCCCCTTCCACCGAACGTAGAGCTCCCTCCCCAACACAACATCCCGGGCCACTCCAATAGAACGGCACTTGGCCGAATGTGATGTGGAGGCGCCGACATGACAGGCGAAAGGGAGAGGGTGCTCAACGAAGAGCGGACGACAAGTTGACCGGGCCAGCAACGACATAGGACGCCGCTGTCCAGCTCGCACTGCTGCTCCGCGGCAGTGACGGCACGGGCGGGTCCAAGGCTACCAAGATGCCACCCGTGCACGAGCCCCGCCCCCATCCCCATCCGGGGGAGGAGGCGGACGGAGGGCTCGCGATTCAGAGGGCCGAGGAAGGTCGTCGGGTCCGCCCAGGCAGCGGGTGGAATGGCTTTATCATATGGCTTTACTCATCAGTGATATCAAATCCGCGCGCAATACGGGTAGTGGCTGGCTTTGAGTGTCTGGCTTCGAGTAAATTTCAAGTCCCATATCTGCGACCAGTCCTTCGAAGCGATCGCTGGCGCAGCGGGACGGCATGCTACCTACTTGGGCCCACTTACTTGGGCCACATGTATTTATATCTTTGCGCTGTGTTTGTATTAATATGTATATATCCCCAAACTTATCCACCATGGCCGTTGATCATGGCCATGCCCCCTAATCGCTCATCATGGCTTTCAAATGTGATGCCTCATATAGGCACCTTGCTTTTACTAGGTCATCTGATTAGTCGCATGCCTCCATCAGTGATATCACACTCCCAATGATATAACCATGCATTTTTGGTGCTCTATATCGTATAGCTAAAATATAATGCAAGTGTGGCAATATTGTTTTTGGAATGGTGTATTTACAAGCACGGCATGTGCTATTCCGGAACCGTCCCAAAGCGCCTCAAGGGGCCGCGCATATCGATAAGCATAATGTATTGGACGAGGCAAGCGCGCTCCAACATGCCGCAGCTCGTCCGGATGAGCCCTTGGTGCCGTTCCGCGGGTGACCCCATAAACTGTATATAGCGCCCGAATCTATATGACCCAAACACAACACGGGCTATACCAGAGCCGTCACAACGCGCCCTAAAGGGCCGCACATATGGGCAAGCATGTATTGGACCAGGCAAGCACGCTCTATACTATTATGCCGCAGCTCGCCCGGGTTAGTGCTTGGTGCCGTTCCGCCGTGCGCCAATATCTATATGTGGCCCAAGCACGAACTGCAAGGGCCATATTGGAGCCATCACAAAGCGCCTCGAGCGGTCGGGCATGTGGATGGGCAAGGGTAGCAACGCGCAGCATCAAGGTACGCAAGAGGAGGTTCACATGGTAGTAGGAAGTTGCGTACATACCCGGAACATGTTGCGTTCGGATTCTCACCTATATGACATGCGATACGATTCCCACTAAATGGAGGTAGAGGGGCGGCATGGGGCCGGGGGGGTTCACTTGATTTCGTCATGCATGGGGGTCGAGCCACATTTCATATGCGTGCTCCCATGCCGGTTCATGCTCCAGTGTGCCAGTTCGTGGACAAGACATAATTATCTAGCGCCTCTGCGCGAAAGCCGCCCAGATGGTGGGGGGGGAGGTGGGGGGGGGGGGGGGGGGGGGCTGAGGTGCCTGGCTGCAAGGCCGCGCCCGCCCAGCAGCCAGGTCCAGTGCCCTCAAACACGTCCACCGCATTGTCAATCTGCGAAAGCGGCCTCCCACTGCCCCTCAAAGCCTGGCCGCTACATAGGCAGGTTAGGGAAGTATGGGGCGGCGCAACGCCGGTAATAAGGGCTTCAATGGCGCCTTCATGCAACATGCGAGTGAAATCGCCCAGCTGCTCTGTCGTCAGTTATATCGGTTGTATCTCCGACACGGTTAGCTCCAACCGTAAATGCGTCGTCGGCGATGCTAGTGGAAAGAATGGTGTGAAAGGGGGGATCCGGCATTGGCGTGGGCATCGCTCAAACGGGGCATGTGCAGAGCATTATTAGTGGTCCGTGCACGAGTATATACACGAAACAAATTGTCCCGCCACCGTGTGTCTAGTCGGAGTAGAGTTCCACGCCAATGTGGTGACCAGACGTTGACACATGCGTATGATTTCGGCCTATTATTTCTTAAAACCTCGAAATCAAGCCCCTAATTGACCTCGAACGACGCGACTGTGCCGCCACTAAGAAAATTGTAGCCCCGCTCGTATAGTTTTTAGTGGTATTTATACTTAAATTTTCTGACGTTTCCTCGCAACGCACTGAGTGATACCACAAGTGTGAGAGCTAAATCACAGCACGGCAGCTCTGCCACGGCGCAACCGCACGGTGTGTAAAATAAGCGATATAGCGCGCGTACGGTGTCATGTACATGTACAAGGACCATCTCCATCCCACTCCCGAATCGGCCACTATATTAGTAGACGCACGACATGAACGAGAACCTGTAGACCACCTCGACCCATGGGCCCTTATGGGCTAGGAATGGGATATGGGCCGAGTCGTTTGGGATTTGGTGAGGCACGAATGAACAATCGTGCGATTCAGCATGTGTCTCATCTCCGCTCGATAAAAATAACCGTATTTTCGCCATTTTTAAAGATTGTCAAAGCCACCCGTCACTCCATCGGCTCCCCGTGCACCTACAAGCAGACGAATAGACCCATACCGGTCTCTATCACTAGGGTATGGCTATATACGGGCCTTTGGTAGGCGTAGGTATATGGGTGGCGCGTCGATCACTCATCTACGGGTGGTGGTTAAATTGACCGGCCCCTAATTCAGCCCATGTATCTAATCTCGGCTCAAAAGTACGGGGCGAGATGGGGCACCGTGCATCGACCACCTCATGGGCCACTCATGGGCTCTACCGCACCTTCATGAGCTAGGCCATGGGACGGTACATGTGCGGCAGGCTAAATAGTAAGATGAAGGTGGCAGAGCATGCTTATGCGGGAGGGGGTCGAGACCATTAAAAATCCGGGTCGGTCGGGCCCATCGGGCCGGCATCGACTAAGATTGACCGCAAACTGACCGCCAGCGGGCGTCACCCCTGCGTATGGGCCTCTACTAGTGCTCATACGAGCAATAAACAGAGAGCTGGCTCAGCGGCCCCCACGGGAGGGGTTGAGGCCGGGGTTGTATTCCCGAAAATGCGGGTTCCCATATCGGACGGTTTCTTGAATCTGGAGCACATGGGGCACCGTCCCTATAGCCCCCGACCTCTAGCTCAATGTTTTGATAGCATCCCTATTAGATAGGCTATGGACCTATCCTATTTCCCGGGCAGGTGGTGCCCGTAAGTTCGGCTCGCGCATGAGGCCGTGAGCATCGCCCCCCGCCTCTGTGAGCTCAACGGGCACTGCCCGTCCGCTGTTGCGGCCGACATGAGGCCGTTTTCGCAGCGCACGGGCGGAATATACCTGGAAATAAGCGATAAACATGATACACTATTCTAGAGTACAAAATAGCGTACCGCGAAGTCTACATTTCGCTATATCTACTCCAATTTTTTAGGCACCCGCTGGGTGCGTGCGTTATGGCAGTGGCGATGTATCGCGACACATCGTCGTGCACGGGCGCACGACACTATGGCCCCACCTCACCCGAAAACACCCTAGTATATTTGCTGATATGTTTCCTCATCCACCCATGGCCTTCCCACCATGCAATTGTCTATGCAGGCGCGGCCCGACGTGCGGGGCGCCAACCCACGTTAGTTGTTGCGGGGGTAATGTAAATGTGGTGCAAGTGTCGTCACTCTTGCATGACACTTGTTAGGGCCAAAGGGCTTGCTTTTGCAGAAGTTATCATTCGTCAAAAACTCGGAAAATGTGGAGATCGCACGGATTCTTCCGGATTACCCGCTTATTATTGTAGGAAAACGGTCGCCGCGCGCCCTAAGTTATCATTCGTCGGTGATGTCACTTCCGCCCTTATGAAAGATCGGAGAAACGTTGTAGGAGCTCATTCCTCCGACCCCCCCCCCCCCCTTCCATTATTGTAGGAGCGTACTTCCTCCAATGGAAGCCACCAGGTGACGCCATGGCGGGGGATCGCCCCGAGCATGCCCCTCCCCCGGCTTGATTCCTCGGCTCACAGCTTATGCGCGTCGCTGCCGGGGATCTTGAGGGGCGTGGAGCGCGGCCGCCTCTCGGGAGGCATACCCGGCTCGGCTGCCTTCGAGGTGTCGGGCGAGCTTATCTCGTGCCAAGCCGCGCCCTTGCTACCACGGGCGACTTCGAACTCGCCGCCATATGTTACAGAGTCGTCCTCCTCACCGTCGCCGTTGCCGCCGTCCTGCGCCGAGCTGCCGGGCTGCGAGGCCTCGCCGTTGGGTTGCGCCGTATGCCAACGCATCATGTGCGCCTTCTTGTTGGGCATCGCGAAGGCAGGCCGCGCGTTGCACTTGCGGCCTGCCCTCATCGCCAATGGGGGAGGTCGGCTGGGCTCGTGCGGCTTTATTTGTTCGGCTGCTGGGCGGCCACATGACCTGTGGGATTGACAGCGCGGGACTCCGGGCTGCGCCCCGACCTCGTTGGTATGCTGGCCGTGGGGCTTCGGGCTTAGCTGCCGGCGGGCCGGCCATCTCTTATCCCCTAAAAGCCTGCCGCGGTTCCTGCAGTGGGCGCATCATACCGCGCACGTTTTTCATTGACGAATGATAACTTATTCTGCCTTACACTTACTTCCCCATGGTGATAACGGCTGAACATAATAAATGTGCAACATTTCAGGATTTCGGGTCATTAACTCTATATTTAGCTGCCCTACTATTTATAAACTCAGATTCGGCGAGAAAGTGGCATGAGACTTAGGCGGCCTGTACGACACGGGACATGCTTTACCGGCAGACCGCTCTACCGCCGTAATTTATACACGCACAACGCGCCACGTGGCAAAAAGTAAATGGCGACTGGTCAATCACCATGTAGTATTTTCACTTTTTCAGTTCCTTTTTGAGCCCTCAGAACGGTATGACAAGGGAACAGCTCTACCAATCAAACTAGCCGCTACCGCCCGAGCACTGCAGGACCAGCCGCACTTGCTGCTCGGTCTCCTGGGCTCAAGTCGGTTGAGCGCTGTCCGCACACGACATGAGATCCAGAGGGAGACGGGTCAGCGAGGCTAGCGGGGCGATGCCCTTCTTGTTGAAATACGCTAGGAGCCAGCGCCCCGAAGGACGCACCTGATGGCGAGACGTGCCGCTGGGACAGCGGCATGGCGCCCGGCGCCCACGGCGCCCGAAACGCCGAGTTGGCGCCAATGCCAAGGCGCACTGGTTGTGGGCGAGCGGGCAGTGGCCCTCCGCATGTGAACATGCCAAGGGGAGAGGCACGATTCAAACGACTAGGGGGCGAGATCGGCCGGGTGGAGACAGAGGACGCGCTTGACTGGCCGCTTGACCGGCCGCCCGTGGCTCCTTGCGGGGCGAATTCGGGCGCGCAGCCGTGGCTGTGAGGCGTGGAATCCGTGTACCGCCCGCGCGAAGTTTCGGTGGGACTACATGGAGCGGCGGGTGAGAGGTAGCGCGATGAAGAAGGATTCGCTAGCGACATGCATGGTGCCGCGTTCAAAATAGAGCGGTAGAGGGGTAGAGCGGGGGGTGGCATCGGTAGCTACCGATGCCACCCTACCGCCGAAATGCTAGACCGGTCTACCGCTCTAGGGGTGACCGGTCTACGGCCGAATTGCACTTTTTGCGACGTGGCGCGATGTGCGTGTAGAACGAAATTACGGCGGTAGAGCGGTCTACCGGTAGAGCACGTCCGTGTCATACATGCCTTATGTGGAGGCAGGGTTGTCGTTCGTTTGATTGCAGCTCCGCTGAGCAGCCATGCCGCCCCCAGAGGTATGTGTGCGGGCTTCGACGAACACTGGTCGAAGCAGGTGATCAACTGGTCCACTGAAGTGTAAGTGAGCCCATCTGGCTTATAGGCAAATGAGCCTGATGATAATGTATTCGTAATAGTGCAGTATACGGCTGCTGCAGAAATGATGGAATGTACTGGTACTATCAAGTGACATATACTGGACTTGCAGAGCAAGACAGGTGTGAGGCATGTGAGGACATGCCTTATATAACACTCCATCAAACACACCCAGATTTCTGACAGGTGTCCGACTGAACCTGAATAGCCTTTTAGATATTGGAACCATATCAAGAAGCATGAGAAATTGACAGATGAGCAGGTAGGTGAAGCATGCCCCTAGCAAGGGCATTCTGCAGATGAGAATATAATGGGACATTTCTCATCATTTGTAATTACAATATTCTGATCCTACAAACTCTGTCCCAACAACAAGCTAGGAATTCTCCGAACTTCTAGACCGGGGGGGGGGGGGGGGGCACTTCTGCATATGTCGCTCCTTCCTCACAGGTGGCCCATGTAGATGCACATGAGTTCTCCCACCCGTCATGTCCCTCCTACACCAGCCTATTTTCTAATTAGGAAGTCACGGGTTGTACTGTGCCACATGACTGCCGCCGTAGTAGGCCGACACAGCTGCGAACGAAAACGCCAGGAGGTAACCGGTACTAGCGACTACTGGTGCAGCAAATTTCAAACGGAGGTAGGCAGGAAAGATTCGCCAAAAACTGCACAGGCTTAGTTACACGGAAAGGGCGGGGTACTTGCGGCAAAGAGCCACAAAAGAGGGAGCAAGGGCGGGTTGTGCATGCAAGAAGCCAGCACAAATTTAAGAGAGTGGTCCAGTTTAGCGGACGATGATGGTTTTACAAGATTTGATGGGTATATACGCACGGCACGGCGATGGCATGGATTTGGAGCAGGGGCTTGAACCCGTATCGACGCTTGCGATACCCACCCCCCTTCTCGCGGTTGATAAATAGGGTGAAGTTGTGGGTGTCCATGGCCATGTCGCGGAGTCCGCATGAGACGCTGGACTCGCCACGGGAGTAAAACACAAATGTTGAGCATACCGCGATGCGCCCTCGCTGAGGATGGTGCCGTAGCAATGGGGGGTGGTCGTGGGAGAGGTAGCAAGGTCGTCAAGGATGTCGTTGTTGACGTCACATGGAAGGGGGGCGCGAAGAATCTCCTCGCTAGTCTTGAACTCACAGATTTGACGTGCCTGATTCATGTCGCCGATGGCCTGGCCGGTGGCCGGGGCGTCATCCCGACCGGTGTGACGAAGGAAGGTGTTCGATGGCCGAGAGGTAGAGTTGCACCCGATGGTGCCGCGCTCCGCAATCCAGGCAAGGTAGCGGACGTAGGTACAGTCGGTGCTGTCATCTAGAGGGAGATGCTTTTCTTGTCTATGCAAAACTTGGCGAAGAGACGAATATTGCCTTCGTAGTTTTAGTAGGTGCTTGCCGTGAGCGAGGTAGTCAGCAGATTCATCCGTTATAGTCATCAACTATATATTGATAAATTGTGAAGGGCTGCCCACCAAACATGCGTCGACCTTCAGGAACAAATGTTTTCTCAATGACTTCCCGGTATTCTTGACTCCCAACGCCTTTCCACCCTGTCCGCAACCTTGTCGTCCCGCTTACAAGGTGTGCCTTGCTTATGCCATGGACACTAGCACCAAGATAAAGGTGCACTGTTGGGCCATGGTGTTCCGTGTCCACCGTGACACGATGGCGCGGATTTCGATATCGCTTCCTGCCCGTGGACTTGTGCAACACTGTGTAATGGGAATCGGTAACCATAACATGCTTCCAATCCACATGTAGGTGTCCTAGGTGGTGATACTCCACCTGCTAACGAGGTACCTGAGTCCCCCCCTCTCGTCGCCGCTAGGCAGGCTGCTGTAGCTTATACCTCTGCAGCTCTACTCCGTATCGAACGTGAGATTTCAGAGCTTAGACATGCCGTTCGGCGACAACGGCGGCTTCCGTGCGACTAAACGCCACCATTGCAACCCTGGACTGAGTCCGGTTGTTCTTTGCTCGGTGAAAATGGAGATGCTGCCGTCATTGGGTTTGCTTACGCGAGGCTGCGGGTGTGGCTGACGGGAGCCAACTAGGGGGTAGGGGGCGGTATAAATGAGCAGCTTGGCGTCCCAATCGTCTGTGCCGTTGAGGGTATCGATGCTACCTCGCATGAGCTCGCTCCTTTGCTCCGGCGTCGGCGATGACGTAGGTTGGTGTCTTCGTGGTGTCGGCCGCGTTTGAGGGTGGCGCCCGCCGGGTGGTGTCGACATGATGCGGGGCGGCACGAAGCTGATGCCATGGCGGCATGGTATTGTAGCCGTTGACCTCGTCTAGAGCGTCGAATGAGTATCGGGCTCGTTAGCTGCCCGTGAGGGGGCCCGGTTGCGCTGATGGCGGGCGAAGAGGGTTAGCGGGGCATGTCGGAGAGACCGCGCCAGAAAGGGGGAGTCGGTGTAGACTCGTGATGTGGATGTTGAAGGACATAGTAGCGCCGGATGGGGTTGACCCCGGCGAGAGTAAGGGTTGATGACGGCTCGCGTAGGAGGGTCAGCGGTGAGAGAATCACGCTCATGCCGGCGACTCCAATGCAGCGTTACTTGGAAGGCGCGCCCGGAGGCGTGTCCTCGAAACGAAGCTGCATGGGGTCGGCACGGCGGAGCACCCCATCATTCGGCCTTGTCGACCGAAGGGGCCACAACTTTCCCCTTTCCCTAGCCAGAGTCCTTGGTGGCGGCCTTTGCAAAGGTGGCTCACGGCGCCACCTACCGCCTCGCGACCCGGGCGCGTAGTCTTGAAGTTTTTGTGGTCGCCGCCGCCACCGTCCCGGTCGCGGTCGTTGCGCCGGGGAGCGCCGCCGAAGCGCTGGCGGGCGGCGATTTTCGCAGCGCTCGCAATGTTGGCGTCGTAGACGCGGTCCTTGTAGAGCTCGAGTAGCTCGGAGAACTCGGGCGACCCAGGTTATCGGTACCGGGGCGGAGGTAACGCTCCTGTACAACGCGTCGAGCGCAAAAGTGTTGCCGTGGTAGTGCATCTGGGTGTCCTAGTGCTTGCGGAGGTACGCCTGCCGGAACCGATGGCCGTCGTCGATGGCCTCCATGCTATGGACGACGGCCTCGAGCCGCTGCCCGAAGGCCGGAGTAATTCCCTCGGTGCCGCGTGCCGCCGCCAGCAGCTTACGCAGCTCGACGGTCGAGCCGGCTATGAAAGCCCCATAGCACGCTGCGTGGTAGTATTCCTCTCTTGCCTGCCTGCTTGAGGCGAGGGTTACCCAGCAGGCACTCGAGCACACGGTCGAGGGCGATGGGGAAGAGCCCGGGTTGTCGCAAACTGTTGTGAGGCACCCCGTTCTCGAAACCGGGCAGATTCGTAGCGCAAGCGGTTTTCTAATTAAGCTAGTGTGGTTCGCTCGAAGGTAGGGGCGAAGGGTGCACGGACGTTTTAGTCATAACCACCGGCGCGGGACTCGTTCCCGCCCGGAATGGCGTCCTCTTCACCGGCGGCTGCCGGCGGCATAGGAGTCTCTTGAGTAGTGAAGAACTTTGGAGAGCAGCTGCTCTTGATGGATGATTTGCTTCAATCTTATGTATCGTCCGCCTTACGACGCGCCGCCTCGATGGGGTCTTGCTTATTACATGTTGTCCCGACGCCCCCGACATCCGCCGCCTTGCCGGCGTCGACCCGCTTGGGGGCGGCAGGTGAGCCGCTGCCGGACATCGCAAAGGGGTCGTCGGGGAGAGAGCCGCGTGGAGAAGAAAGAAAAGAAGAGCCTGGGCTTGAGCCGGTCATGTGGTAACAGCGTGAGAGGAGGGTGGAAGGTTTAGTACCGTTTCCGAGGGCCTGAGGACTCTGCACGGTCCGAAACCGCGAGCAGTTAGACAGTGTTGTGCCTGCAAGATCTTGAGGCCAGCACAAGACTAAGAGAGTGGTCCAGTCCAGCGGATGTTGATGGTTTTATAAGATTTGATGGGTACGGGGTGACCGCTTTTCTCGCCGCCGTTGGCGGCACGTGCCGTAAGGATTACATCGGCTTCCCATCAGTGCCAAACCACCGGTGCCAAACCGCCCCGGTGCTAAAGCACCAATACTGGTGTCAACCCCCGCATACCCTAGAGTAGGTGCAGGGAGGGAAAAAGGAAGCCCCGATAACATTGCTGCCCCAGAGCATACTTTCGATTTTTAAAATAACCGCATGGCGACTATTAGCTGGGGTTGGGGCGGGGCTTTTGCACGTTTGGCACCTTGGTAGCCTTGGACCCGCCCGTGTTGTCACTGCTGCGGGGGAGCAGTGCGAGCTAGACACCGGCGTTCTATGTCGTTGTTGGTCCGGGCAACTTCTCTTTCGCTGTTCGTTAAGGACCCTCTCCCTTCCTGTCATGTCAGCACGTCCACCTCACATTCGGCCTAGTTTCGCTATATTGGAGCGGCCCGGGATGTTGTGTTAGGGAGGGTGTTCTACGTTCGGCGGAAGGGGACGCGACCGAGCTGGCAGCGGATTGGCGCTGGGAGGCTCACGTCGGTTACCCGCCCATGGCGCCCCGTTTTGGGTTGACCCCCCCCCCCCCCCCCCCCCCCCGCTTCCGCTCTTTGCTGCGAAATCTCTTCGAAGCTCCTTTCCTGTCGGCACCTCCACGGCTCCACCTCACATTCGGCTTAGTGCCGCTATTGGAGTGGCCCGGAATTGTGTGCTGGGGAAAGCGTTCCTACTGCGTGGAGCGGCGGGTGGTGGGTGGCGATGCGCCGATGCCTGGTCGGTGGCTGCCATGGCGGCTCCCGTTTGTGGCCCGTATAGCTGGATTTCCCACTGGATTTCTAGTTCGGCGTTCGAACAGTTTATAGAGTCCCCGTTCGGCGCCCTTCCTTTTGGGCATTTGTTGCATGGTGTTGTTGTCTCCTCGTCCGGAATCAAGGTGCTTGGTGCCCCTGTGGGCTCGGCCATTTTCGCCCGGGAACTGCTGGACAAAACGGTCGAAAGATTTCGCCAATTTGGCTCCCGGCTTATCGGTTTGGCAGACCACTTCCACTCCCACACTGCTACTCGTTTGCTGCAAGTTTGCGGGCGTCGTTTTGGCCACCATCTCCGCTCCACGCCTCGGGCTTGGGTCGATCCGAGGGGTATGGCGACACTATTACGTATTTCCTCGAAGATGCCGACGCCGCCGCATTTTCAACGCTTGCCGGCATATGGGGTGTTAGCCCAGACCTCTTGGATACGCCCTTCATGCGCACGCAAGTGTCCCTCCCGGTCCAATTTGGGGGCCTCGGCATCGGCGATAATGTGGCTATAACAGATGCCTCCCACATCGGCGCTGCCGCTCTCGTGGTTGGCCAAGCTGTGACTTTCCTCCGTGCTCAACACGCCACCCTGAGCGACGCCGGGGCGTTCTTTTCCGACCCGTCCGGCGTATCCAGCCCTCATAGCCTCTACCTTGTTGGGGCGTCCTCGATCCACCAGGCTTTGACCACCCCAACGTTGGAGCTCGATGCCGGCGCCAACGCGTCGGCGCCGATGTGAGCAGTCGAGCTTCGCGCCGCTCATACCCGTGTCGTTGACGAGTGTGGAGACGCGGTGCTCGAAGATCTAGCGCGCGGGGCCGTTGGCCTCTGCCCTAAAGTTGCTCCCCTCCAAGCGCTCCCACGTTGCCCGTGCCGGCTGCTCGGCCGCCGGGGCTGAGCCGGCGTCTGCAATGCGCTTGGCGGCCGACCTCCAAGCTATCCCGCATTTCTCGGACTTCCCCTTGCACTCCATGCGGAAAGTACAGGAAACCCTGTGCCACCGCATTCACACGGTCCGTTTCGCAAAGCTTGCTGCGCGTATGCCTACAAGCGGCCCTGACAGCAACCGCTTCCGAGGCCGCCTCTTACGCGCTGCGACAGCGTTCCTGGTGACTGATCCTCCAAGTGAGGGTCGCCTTGGTGAAGTCCGTGAGCGTTCCCCTGAGTACTACGATTCCATGTTCCGTGTTGCCGCTTGCCGCCCATTTGGCCTTCCGGCGGCTCCTGTCCTCTCCCTTGGCGAGCCATGCTCTTGTGCTTCTTGCTCCTTCTCGGTACAAGGTATGCTTGCCCGTTTTGAGGATGCTGGCGTGGAGTTCACTCCTTCAACTTGGGCGGTCGCATACGCTGACCACGTGGCACGTTGCTCTGGGGGCGACTCCAATCACGCCGCACACGAGTGGGCGGCACATGGCCTTTCCGACATTTGCCACGACGTGAAGTCCGCGCTGGGCGTGGGTGTCCAGATCCTCACGGACCCGTCGGTGCTTGTTTCTCTCCCGAAGGGCAGCGACGGGCGGCCTGCCGATGTTGGGCTTTTTGGGTATGGCGGCATCCGCGGAAACACGGTTGCTGTCGGTACCACCATTGCCCTATCCTCGGCGTGTCAACCTCGGATCCAACGACTGCTTTGCGGGCTGCAGAGCGCCGCAAAATCCAGAAGTATGACGAGGGTGTCCGAAACGCTGCCGGTATGCTTCGCTTTGTTCCTTTCGCCGTTTCCGAGTTTGGCTCGCTGGCCCCGCACGCCGAGGCTTTCTTGGTGGAGCTCGCGAAAGCTAGCCAAGCACACACTGGCCAAAAAATCGGCCAGCTCTTGTCTGCGTGGCGCCGCCGTTTCTCCTTGCTCATCAACATGGCACATGCAGACAACGTTCTTGGCGGGGTTGCGGCCGCGCGTGCGGCACGTGATGGTGCTCCTGCGCCGGCGTCGTGTCGCTCGTCGGCATGTGTTGCTATGACCCGGGTCATTGGCTGCAAGCGTCCTCGCCGCGCCTGATAGCCTACCCCGGGGCGGGGGTTCCTTAAGTTCCTGGCAGCTAAGTGACTTCGTGGTTCCCTTGGCTCCTTGGTTCTTGGCTCCCTGTCCTCCTGCTCGACCTTGGTTTCAGGCTTATGTCTCTCTTTCGCTGGCAACCTTTCATAGTTGCTGTTAGTTCGTTTCTAGTGCGCTTTTGTGAAAGCCCTGATGTAATGAAATTAATCCCACTGGATTTCTGTATGGATTCTTGAATGTTGCAGCCATCACATGTAATCATCATTTTAAAATATATCAGCATACACTACAAAGTCTATTAAGTTTCCGGCGCGTAAAGTACTCGCTTCGAGTACCCACAGCACTCGTCCCGCCCGCAAAAACTGATATCAAGGATGTACGACTTCCTGTACGCGCTGTGCTTCAGCGATGGCGGCAGGTAGAGTAAGGACGCACGTGACCGTAAAATTACGCAGTGCCGGGATATTACTCCCTGGACGAGAATCGCTTATCCACTGAGGCCAGTGAGAATTAATACCCCGTTTAGGGCACAGCCACCCCGATTTGCGCTCCCCCCCCCCCCCCCCCCCCCCCCCCTTTCTCCAGACGTCTTGTAGCTGGGTGACGTGCGTACTGTGTAAAGTACTGTACTCAGCACTTTCAGGTGGAAACCAGCCACAATTGCATGTAGAATATGCATCATAGCTGCTATTAGTTGTTGTGTATGCACAGTGCATCTGGCAACAAATGTGATAAGCATGAGCCACATGATTATAGTGGTCTCTGGATGGCCCCTGACCCTCGCCGGCTTAAGCCTTCCATACAAAGTTGTCACGGCTAGTTGTTGGCATTTGGGTAAAGCAGCAAGGTTAAGCATACATAGGGTACTAGTATGTGCATGGGTTCTTCGGGTCTGACATCTTGTGGAACGTCGTTAGTTGGAGAGAGGGAACAACGCCGTTGTGATGTTCTTGATTAAGGTCTTGCCGGCATCGCGAACCTCAACCCATGAGTGCCACCCTGCCTTCCTCTCCACGAGCCAATCTATGAGTTGGTCTTTGTGTAGCAGGTCATCCGCGTTTATTATGGTGGCGTAGTCCCTCGCAAGCGGGTATGGTAGCGTTGTTTGGACAAGGCTTCCCTCATCTTGTCGAATGAGCGCGGGCAGCGCGGCGGACCTCCTGCATAGCGCTAGTCACGTCGAACATGAAGTGCGTTGTGGGCATCTCGTCTACCAGCACCGTCCACAAATTCCTCTGCAGCATACGGGTAGCGCTCCGGCACCGGCCGCGGGCCGCCGTCTCTTCCGCCCGTCCGGTACTCCTTGTGCTCACGATTTTCATTGACGCCACGTGCTCGATGACTAGAAGCTCGAAGGACATATGCGGATCTATCTCACGCGAACTTACGCCATCAGCTGGAAACAGCTGTGGCCCCGCATCCACTCCTGGCTGCATGGACACAGTTGGGGCCTGCCGCCCGGCGGCATGCCATCCCATATCACGCCCACTTTCAAAATGGTCTCCGCCTTAACTCACCTGGCATCCCGCGGCCGTTATTGCGCCCTTGCCGAGCGTAGGCAGCGGCCGGCGGGTGGCGGGCGCGGGCGAGATCGGCGATGAAGTGAGCGAACTATATTATGCACGCCAAGCAAGGATAGGCAATGCCAAGTTGGCGTTGTCAAATCGCTGCGGCAGCACGCGCAAGGTGCGGAGGAAGACAGTTTAAGCCGGGAAGCATTAGTAAAGTACTAGCTACACAATTAGGCCAGCTACAGAATCCTTCCCCCCCCCCCCCCCCCCCCCCCCCCCCCCCAACCCTTTGATCTGACCCAGATTTTGGCCCTAAAACGGGGTATCAATTCTCACTGGCCTTATTTACCCAGAGCTTTCCGTACCGCCTGGATCGCTGCCTTAAATACGGCCGTCGTACGGGTAGTTGCAAATCGCAGCGCACCGTCGTCGTAGTCGTCGTCTCGAGCAGACGCTGCGCAAGCAGCCGCAGGTACTCGCACGGGTGTCAGGTGCCGGTCCCTGTACTGCAGTTGGCTGTATGTATCATGTCCCTGGCGGCGCGGCGGGAAAAATAATGATTCGCGTGGCAGCATTACTCCTAATGATATACAGAACATAATCCTTACTGCTGGCACATGGTCGGTACATGTACTGGTGTGATCTCGCGTGTGATACGGATTAGATGATGTGGATACTGCGCAGGGGAGGGCGGATATTTTAAGTTCGCAGACTTGGTTTAAGGATTATAAATATGCCATAAATATCCCAATGAGGCATTGACGACGATGTGGATTAATCCTTAAAGGTACAAGTATGGGTAGCGTACGCGGTGCCGCTATCGCACCAGCTACAGGCATCAAAAGTAATAGACAGGTTTTTAACTACAGGGTACCGGTACAGCCCACGAATGAACTTCAAATCGGAGCCCCACGCGGTACAGCGAGCCGTTCGGTACTACGGGTACCGGGATTAGGATTACAGAGCCGCCGAAAACCCTGGCCGGAAATCGAAAACCCACTGGCCGATCATTTTTTTGTGGTTAGCCATGGTCGACCATGCCATGCCATGGTCACGACCAAGACCACGATCCAGCCATAGCGGGCAGGCCGGCCGGCCGGCGGGAATGGGCTTAGGCTGCATTTCATTTTCGGCCGTAACCGTAGTCGCAAATATTTGCGCACGGGTACTAAAATGCTCGTAGGAACCGCAAATTCGGCATGTTTACGGTTGCGGCCGGCACTGTAAAATGTGACATCCCATTATCCGCCGTTATTTTTCTCCTCGTCGCCATTGCCCTCGTCCTCATCCCCTTCGACCTCGTTGCCGCCGTCTTCATCCTCGTCCTCATCATGCTGATCGCTGTCCTCGGTGCTCTCGTTGTTACCCCGCACGGCGCGGTCAGCCAACCCACCTACCTCCAGGCCCAACTTGCTCTCCGTTCTCCTCGTCCGCCCAGAAGTCGTCGTCATCCATGCCCGTAGCGCATGGAAGCGGGGCTTGCGGCCGCGGCGGCGCGGGCGGGGGCGGGGGGGGGGGCGGGGGGGGGGGGGGGGGGTGGTTGGCGGCCATCGCGAGCAGTCGCTTGGGAGTGCTGTAGCCTGATGAGCACCCAACATGGCACGATGTGGGCGGCCGACTGGCAAATGAGCAAGGTCAGTGTCGTTTGACCGCACCCCCTCAGTCCTGTGAGTTCGAACGTTCAAACGGGCCCAGCATCAGCACGCCCTGGCGCCCGGGCTGGTGCCGGGCCGAGCAGCAAGCAGGGCGCCGCCCGGCCCCTAGATAGACCCTTTGCGGCCAGCCTGTACATTGCGCTGATCATGTATACTCTGCATAAAGTATTACTTCGATTTACGGCTCAGTGAGCAATATTTAGGGCGGTCGTAAATATTGCGATATTTGCGACCAGCGAGGCCAGCCGCAAATCCGACAATTTACGGTTAAGGCTCAATAATACAACTCCGTGTTATTTAAGCGTTTACTGTAGAGGACCTTTCTGATTGCCCTTTTTTTTGGTGATTTCCGATATCGCCTTCTGCTGCTAGCTCATGTAATTATATTTAAGTGTTTACGACTACCTGCACTCGCGAGCCGCAACCGTAAATTCGTACCGGGTACCCGTACGATTATTTGCGGTTTTTTTTATTTGCGGTGACGGCCGAAAATGAAATGCAGCGTTACGGGATAGTTTCAGCGGAACCCGAAACCCGGAAAGGCATGCGCTGACGCTGGCAACTGACACAACAACTTCTTGCTTGCATCCTCGCCGCGCTGGCCTTTCCGGTCACGATGGTATAGGAGGATTCCGCCGTCCGGGCCGACCGTGAGGTCGCCCGTACGACACTCCACCCCCGCTCTTCCGCGGCAGAAAAACAAACAAAGCACGACGACTGCCACGCTGGCGCGGAACATCTCCACGCGCACCACGGTGCTTGGGTCCCTGCCCCAGGTAGGTCCCAACTCCAGCCGTAGGGCTTTTGCCAGGGTCATCAGGGCTTTCAGCACCACACGCGCGGGCAATGGGGCCCGCATCAGCTCGGGGTTTAGCGTCACCTGCGACGCTGCAAGGCCCTTGCGGACCTTGCTCACCATATCGCCCAGAGCCATCGGCTCCCGGCCGCGGTAGTCCTTGACGAAGTTGTTGACGGCCGACAGGTAAGGCTGCAAGCTGGAGGCTTTGATCGTCCCCAGGTTGCCCAAGCAACCACGTGACGTACCGTGCCATAGTCCCGGGGTCGGCAGCCAGGGCCAGTCGCCGCTCCTCTTCGCAGAAACGGGAATATTGCTTCATGCAACTGGCGTAAGACGCCGCAGTGGCCGGCGCCCACGCATCTGATAGGAGCTCAAGGGTTTGCACGCCAAGGGTGCCAGACCCTAGAACCCGTGTAATGTACGGGCGCATCGAATCAGCAGCCCATGGTGTCGTACCGGTCGCGACCTCGACGCGGTACTACATCGTTGCAGTTCGCACTGGTGTCGCACGTACATCCGGTAGCTGGTGGCCGTTGCCCGGAGACATGGATAGCGTAGCACTTATGGCCCCTCGCCGGTAGACCCATGCGGGAAGGGAACGCGGAATGCAGTCACGGGCCAATGAGGCCTGCCGATCATACCTCGCCCGTCCCGCCGTCCCGGCCGGAACAAACCGGCGCGCGGCGCCACCGTGAGCTCCTCCACTGCCATCTCGGTGAGTGCCTGGTGCCACGCCTTGCCCTCCCATCGCGGGGCGACGACGGTCGCCGCTGCGCCACTTTGCTGCAGCTTCTGCACGAGGTCGGGTAGCAGGGGCCAGGGTGCGTTGCACCAGTTGTTTTCGCGGCGCCAGTCCGCATCCGGCAGGTGCAACGAGTCCACCGCCTCGCACGTAGGGTCCAACCACGCCGCGTTGGGGAGCAGGGTGTTGAGGGCGGACGCGAAGCGGTCGATGGAATGAGGGCCGAACCGGCTCTCCAGTTCCGCGAACATGAGGAGGTCGAGCTGCTAATCGTCGCTGTCGAGGTGCCGGCTTAGACGGTTCGCCCAGATATTCGCAGCCGAGCGAATGTACCGTGCGCGCAGGTGGATGCCGTGCGAGTCCAGCAAGCACCAGAGTCGTCGCAGCTCGGCCATCATCTCGGGAGAGCGTGAGGTTAGGCCCGACAGAACGTGACATACCGCCTTGTTGTCCTCGCGTAGGAGGACGTTGCGCCCGGCGAGGTGGGGGAGGAAGCTTTCCATGGCAAGTCGGACCGCTTTGAGCTCTTTCCAGGTGATGTGCTGGCACTCGTCCGCCGAGCTCCAGAATCCCCGCGCCTCTAGCATGCCGTTCAACACCCCACCCCACCCGTAGCCGGAGCTGTCGGTGTGCAGATAAGCCGTCTCCACCGGGCGGTGGATGGGCTTGCCGTTGGACTGACTGGGCACCGATGTCCACCACTGTAGGTCGCGGTGGAGCTGTGGCGTCATCCGGAAACGCCCGCCCCACCGGTCGCCGCCCACGGAGTGGAGCTCCCGCAGGAAGAATCTTGCGGCCGGGATCGCCAGAAAGAGGTACTGCGCCTGCCCTGCCAGTGACTGCAGCTCGCGCACTGGGAACCACCTGCGTTCCGTGTGGCGCGGCCGATGAGCCGGTTCAGCTTGTCTGCCGATGCGTAGAACATGCTGGACGCGGAGTCGATGTCCACCCCTAGGTGCCTGCCGAACTGGCAGGGCTCCCAAAAGCCCTTCGTGGGGTTCCGTTGCAGCCCCAAGGCGTCGAGGAGGCTGGCGAGCCGTTGACGGAGGTGGAGCGCCTGCTCCATCGATGCGGAGAGGAGGAGGAAGTCGTCCACGTAAGGTAGGATGCGCCCCCCCCCCCCCCCCCCCCCCCCCCCCCCCCCCCTCCACCTGGTCCGCCGGAGGTAGCGCTTGCTCCGTGTGGGCTGCGTAGACGATGAGGGGGGCTCGGGCTCGGGTTTCCGCAGGTGGGTGATGAATACTTAGGTGAGCGTGACGAAGTAATAGGGCGAGAGGCTCCAGCCCATTGGCAGACCCGCGAGCCTGTAGAGCTGACCTCGGACGTCCACGGTGAAGTAGTCTCGGTCCGCCTCCGCGATGTCTAGGGCATAGAAGCCGTCTTGGAGGTCGAAGGAAAACATGTAGTCTCCCTTTTTGGTTAGGTGGCGCACTCCTAGTAGGGCCTCCATCTTGAGCCGCTTGCGCACACAGTAAGAGTTGAGCACGCGGAGGTCGATGATGCAGCGCCACTGGTTGACGCCGGGCTTGGGTACTAAAAAGAGTCTTGACACCCAATTGCGGCAGGTGCCAAACTCCCACGCGCCGGACTCCACGAAGCGGGCAAGCTCGCCCTCGAGGAAGGCGAGCTGCGCTGGGGTAGCGTCCTGCATGCTAATGCCGTTGTGGAAGTTGGGTGGGGGGCGGCTGTGCCTGAAGGGGATCCGGACGCCCTCCTGGATCCACCGTAGGACTTGATCGCTCGCCCCGATGTCTTGCCATTGCCGCCATTGCCGCCGCACGCGGTGTCGCATGTAGCTTGAACTTGGGTAGCATGACTCGGAACGGCGGGGCACACCGCCAGCTCTGCTCCTCGGTCTGCGGGGTAGTAGTCTTCCTCGCAGGGTTGCCGGGCTGAGGCTTGCCCTTGATCTTGTCTTTGTCCTTGTTTTTGTGCGCCCTCTCCTTTGTAGTGTCGCGGTCTGCGTGCGTGCTAGTTCTGCGCGCTCTTGCTCCTTGATGCGGATGTTGCCGCTGCCGCCTCCGCTCCCTCCGCTGCCGCCGCCCTTGAACTGCGCGGCGTCCTGCGCCTTGGCCGCCAGGCTGACCTCGAGTCTTTTGTCGTCCATGGCGTTGAAGAAGCCGTCGACGCCATTGCTGGAGCGCTCGATCGGCGGCGGTGGTGTCGAAGAAGCGCGAGTAGACGAGGCGCTCGGCGACTCGCTCCTCGCCGGTAAGCGCCTTCTTGCACTTGAAACGCCGGAGGTAGGTGAGCCGGTCTTCATCAGCCTGCCCGCACGTCGCGATCGTGCGAATCGCGGAGTCGAGTAGGTCGTTGGCGTCCGCGGTGTCGCGAGCTGTGGCGTTTTTCGCGCGAAGCGTTGCCACAACGTCCGTGAGCGCCGCGTAGTGCGCGGCGGCGGTAAAGACTCCATAGCACAGCAGGTGGCGATACTCGCCGCGCGTCGCGTGCTTCTTTTCGTCGGTAAGGTAGCGGTCCCACTCGTCGTTGCGTGGGGTTCCACAGCCCGGGGTTGGTGAGTCCTACAGGGGGCATAGACTCGGCGTATGCCCGCGGCATGCAGTCGATCTAGTCGCGCGGGTCGATGAACGCCGCGTGGCCTGGAGATTTTGCATGGAAACCGGGGGGAGGGTCGTCCTCCTCGTCGTCACCCTCGAGGCCGTCGGCTGGAGTCGCGGGAATAGGTTTCTGCGGAGGTGGTTGTTGAATGGAAGAGGTGCGGGAGTCAAGCTCGTCGAGTCGCAGCAGTATCCGCTGCACCAGCGCAGTGAGGCTAGCGGTGTCAGTCGTCGAACTCGCGGCGTTGCCTCCACCGCACCCCTCCGAATCTTACAGGTCGTCAGGCAACCGTGTGTTGTCCATAGTAGTACGGCCTGATGTCGTTAATGCAGTCGCGGCGAGCGGCTGGCGTCGAACGTCGTTGTGAGATCGTGTGTCACCTTACGAGACTGCGAGAGTCTCGATGCCGTTGCGCTAGCTGGAAGTTGGCGCAAAGGCAGAAGGTGGAGACACCGCCGCGTCGCGGGGCGTCATATCGGGGTGAGGGATGAACGTAGGCACACGGCAGTAGCGTACTAGCCGCGTATGGCGGAATTGTAACGTCGGGTAACACGCACCCGTCGTACGTACTTAGCCCCGTGCAATTCAAACCTCTATAATTCTCAATATGACAATTTTATTGCTAACTGGCCATTTCCGTTTTTCGATCCGGCCGGGGCGCAGTTGCGGGCGGGTATCGCTGATTTTTGTACATGGTAGCGCATACGCCAAGAGCGGCCATATATGGGCCCGCGACGCAAGATAGCCGCAACATGACCCCGCATGTTTTCAGAGTAGGGCATAGAAATACCCTCGATAACCCTAGATGTACACCGCATACATGCGATGTAACGCATTTGCATCTGGCAAGATGTAGCATTTCACTAATGCTAGACGTATTTGCGTATATGTCCACCATGCACCATCGCATAAATTATGCGACTACTAGGGGCGGCTAGCTCGAGAGAAATATTAATAAAATGAGGATGCCCACCGGGCGGCAACCAATTTGGCGACATGTAGCGTGCAGCCTGCGCACGGATTAAGACCCACCCGTTCACTACTTGTGACGCCTATAGTACCCGTCAATAACATATGGAGAAATATGACCACCCGCTAGTTTCACTGATGTCCTCCGTTTGGGTATGGTCCCACCTTGTTAACTCTTCGGGGAAGGGGACGGGTGCATGACTGCCCAAAAACTCTGGGACATTCCCCACAGGTTTTCGGGACCCATTAGGGCCTTAGCCCTTGCTCGGGGGGTCTAAGAGGATATCAAGGGTAAACGAGTGGGCACCAAAAAAATGCGGGTGAAGTGGCCACGGCGACATTGACCAAACCGCGAATTAACGTTGGGATCCCCTCCCCTTCGACCTCACCAACATGAGCGGCCAAACATCGATCGTCGATGGGGCGTATACATATGCCACCAAAGCCATCATGTATCCGGAACTGCTTTCATTCGGGATATCGTTTAGGAAGTCATGGGGGCCGCGGGCCGCTATCTACCATGATGGCGATGGCTGCCGCCGAGAGCGAGCACACCACGGCCCGCCAAAAGCTAAAAATAAATGGACCTCCGGTCGCTCCTCTACCACGTCGGTACCTCCTAGCCACCAAAAGTCCCGAATACATGCACAACAACAACATGTTCCTCCCCTTCTAGACTGTCAACGATTCCGTTGCCACTCCCATGAGTTGCAACAGCGGCCGTGATAAGCTAGCCGGTTGATCCAGCACTGCGGGCGGTGGAGGTGAGTCCGAATAAGGCACGAGGGGTGCCGCCCTGTGACACAGCGGACCTCCGCCGGCCGCATCCCGAAGTGCGCTTGACCGGGCTGCTGTTGCGGCACCCGTAAGTGCAGTAGGAGGGAAACAGACAAGCAAATGCGCTAAGGACAGATTATTATTAACGACCGTAGTTGTAGTCCGTGATCCGCGATCATGATGGTGGGGCGCGCTGGCGGGGTGCGGGTAGGTCGGTGGCCCGGAATTGCCGGCGCACAAGGCGAAAGTATTTTATTAACGCTACTACGCCTTTACTCACCATAATTCATCTCTACCTCCCGGCTCTGCATGCCATGCATGCCCTATTTAGTCATATGAGCAAGTAGCCCTAAAGGGCCATGGCATTTCCCTGGGAAGGGCTGGTTATTAGGTGATGAGGCCGTTTACATGTGTCGAGAGGTGGCTAGCACTAATTTAGACTTCACGTGCGGAGATTACTAACATTTACAGTACTACTGTTACTACCGTAACTGCCCCCCCCCGCCCCCCCCCCCCCCCCCCCCCCCCCCCTTGCTCCTTTTTTCCGAACCTTCCTAGCGATATAAAACGGCGCGCTTCTTTCGGCGGCCTGAATGGCACAGCCATCCGCATCTTAGCGACTATTGGCAAAACATACCAGCTTGCATCTTTGAAACGCGTGTACAGGTGGTACCTGTACTTGTGTGAATCACTATATTTACATCGGGGCTTTCAACAAAAACGCACTACAAAGAGAACTAAGAGCAATTATGAGAGGTTGCCAGCAAAAGAGGTTGCCTGTACTTGTGTGAATTATTACAGGCATTGGTACCAGGGAAGGTTCTTGTAGTTATTAGACGCTATTGTGGTTTTAGTGACGAGTACGAGTACTCGCTACGAGTCCTCGTAAATGTATTACAACTGCTGGCTTTTTTTGTAGTTTTGTAGTCATTCAGCAGCACACGCGCGAGTAACCGTATTCATACGGGTACCCGTACCTCCCGCCACAGATAAACGAATCATGTTATAACTAGAATTTGTCATCGCTATAGTCGCTATCCCAGTAGTTCCGGGTGCCGACGTACTTGGATGAAGAACGTGGATATTTGCGGTAGAAATTGGGGCCGCGGCAAAACGTTCTCATGTCCGCATTCAATCGGTGCATCTTTCGTCTGATATCGACCCAAAAGGACGTGGCTCGTTCAATTTTATGAAATAATACCTTTTAAGTGCACACAGGAGATGCGCGTGATTGCGTTTAAAATCTATCGGATATGGACGGTACCGATGCAATCTCTGCGCCGAGGCGCGGGGCGCGTTGCTAGTAAGGGAAGATTTACTGCTACGAGTACATAAAGATACAGAAAGCGGCCGCAGCAGCAACGACGCCGATGGATCGCACAGCCCTCCGATGAGCCTGCGGCAGGACCGCCTCCGAGGGCGCAGGTCAGCCGATGCTGTGGGGTTTTAGGGTTTGACTGTCGGCTTTGATGCGGGGACGACGACTCCCTCAGCAGCTCGAGTATCCCATACGACTGAGCGCAAAACTCATCCGCGCAAATGAACGAAACGAGTACAAAACCCTAAAAACCCACTGCTCAATGGCTGTAGTGGACGTTTCCTATTGTCTTCGGGTGATTTCCTGATCGCCTTTTGCAGCTCATGAAACTAACTACAGTACTCGTACAGGTACGGGTAGGAGCTGTCTCAGATACTATCGTCCAGGAGATAGTATCTGTACCACACCCCGGTACCGACGAATCCTGACACGTATCCCATAGTATCTACAAGAGCAGGCAGGAAACCAAACCCACCAACACCGAGCGACCTCGCTTCTTCTTCTCCTCAAGCGCGTTTCCCGTACATGGGACGCCTCGGAGGACCGTTCTGCAGATCGAGACAGTTTTTCGGCAGTGCCGTGCGCGAGCGTTCCCCCGGCGGCGATGCCGAGCCTTTGTTCCGAGCAGGTGCCGGCCGGCGTGTTTCTGCGACTGACGGAGACGAGTGGGGCGCATGGGTTCGTTTGGGACGCCGAGAGGTAAGGCTGCCGAGTCCGAGGGTTGAGGGACGGGCCCCATCGACGACGCCGAAACCCATCTTTGCCCTCACACGACTCTACCCGGAGTAACCAAACCTACCAAACGACGCCGGCACCTGCTGGTTCGCTGTTCCCGTTGTGTCGACGGGGTGGTGGCTTTTTTGCCGTGCTCTGCCGAGTGAGCCGAGTGAGCACCGATATTAAACTCACTCGCGTAGTCCGCTGCCCTCTTCCCAGGGACGAGGCGGGCTTGTCGGCGGGCTGGAAACAGACGCTAGGGTGCAGCGGCCGGGGGCGCCCCAGCAATTGCAGTAGCTGGCGCGGCCTGTTGGCGTCTTTTGTCGCCGCGCCGGCCGACGCGGTGGCGGTCGAGGCATGGGCCGCCGCGTTGCCGGGGGCGGTGCTGTCCGCGGAGGTGGGGGTGCTGACGCAGGCGGCGCCCGGCCCGGTGCCCGCCCGGATCACCGCCGAGTGTTATGGCGAGGGGGCCAACCGGCGCCTGGCGGGCTCAGTGCGGCTTCTTGGCGGACCCGCGGCAACGCCTGGCTGTGGCTACTCCTGCCGGCCGGAGCCGATGTATGAGTTGACGGCGGCAACGACGGCGGAGCGGCAGGACCTGGAGCTCAGGCGCGCTCGAGCGGCCAACAAAGCGAAGAGCGCCTTCCTGGCGAACATGAGCCACGAGATGCGCACGCCGCTGAATGGCATCATCGGCGTGAACCAGGTGCTGCTGAGCGGGCAGTTGGAGCGCGACCAGCGCGAGCTCGTCGAGCTGACGCAGAGCAGCGCCGACTCGCTTCTGAAGCTGATTAACGACATCCTGGACCTGGAGCGCATCGAGTCGGGACAACTGGACCTGGAGTGCACCGACTTCGACATCGCGACAACGGTGGAGGAGTCGCTCGACACGGTGATGATGATCGCGGCCAAGAAGAAGCTGGAGGTCATCAGCTACATCGACCCGGAGATCAACACCCTTCTGCGCGGCGACAGCGGCCGCATCAAGCAGATTCTGCTCAACCTGCTCTCCAACGCCGTCAAGTTCACCAAGTCCGGCGAGATCGTCGTCAGCTGCGAGAAGGACACCATCGAGACGGACAGCCAGATCAGCCTCCTGGTCAAGGTGACGGACAGCGGCATTGGTATCTCGAAGGCCGCACAGGCCAAATTGTTCAACCGCTTCACGCAGGCGGAGGCGAGCACCACGCGCCGGTTTGGCGGCACCGGCCTGGGGCTCGCCATTTGCAAGCAGCTGGTGGGCATGATGAACGGCAACATCGGCATCCACAGCAACCCCGGCCATGGGAGCACCTTCTGGTTCACGATGACTCTGGACAAGCACGGGCCGATGGAGCCCCACGTCGCGAGCGGGGCCAGCCCCCTGCTCGTAGTGGCCAACCACCCGCGCGAGCGCGCTGTGCTCCAGGCGTACCTGGAGAGCTTTGGCGCGCGCGAGATGTCGATCGTCCCCGACGTGGAATCCGCCAGGGCCGTGCTGGCAGCCTCCCCGGCGCTGCAGTTCCGGGCGCTCATTGCGGCGGTCCCCGCAGACGACAACAGCGCCGCCCAGCTGTCCGCCTTCTGCGAGGAGCACTGCGCCGCCATCGGGCGCGCGGTTGTGATGGCGCCCATCACAGCGCTCAGCGCCATGCGCGAGAAGCGCCGCGACTGGATGGTCCTCAGCAAGCCCATCAAGCGCGGCACTCTGGCGGCCTTGCTGCGCAACATTGCCGAGGGCGAGGGCCCCGTGCTGGAGGGCACCCGCCGCAGCCCGCCGCCGCGAGCAAACGTGCTGCTGGCCGCAGACGGGCCGCCGTGTCCCGGGCTCCAGGACATGATCACCCGGGCGGGCTACACCTGCGACGTTACGTCCAACGCCAGCGACGCCCTTGCCGCGATCCGGTCCACCGTCTACAGCGCCGTGCTCATGGACAAGGCCCAGGACCCCGTGGTGCCCTCCGCGCCAAGAAGCGTGCGCAACGTTGAGCAAGGTGTGGACCCGGGCCGCCCCAACGTCCTGTGCAGACATTTATGCTCGCACATTTTACCCATGCAAGAGAAACAGGTGGCTAATACACAATATATGTATCGGTCGGTGTACGGAGGGGGGGGGGGGTTATGGATGAAGCTCCCACATGCGAGTTCCTTGTTATCCGTTTTATTTAATACCAATGATAGCCCACGTCATTTCATTTATCAGCAGATTATTGGTTGGATGGTTGGTTGTGCGCTCGTTTGCAATGTATAGCCAGTTGTCTTGTGGCTTTCTGGCGGCTGGGAGTGTTTGGCTTTTGATGTAGTGCCTCGACCCAAGACGTTTCAGCCCGTGTACACTCAACTCCCTCTTGCCCATAAACATGGCTCACCACCGTTGTCTTAGGAGGTGGATGCACCACCGCCAAACGCTTGTGGTTTCTCGTGTCAGAACTTCAACGCGGCCGCGTGCCGGTGATCGGCGTCTACAACGGGAGCGACTCGGACAGCGACGACAGCGCGGTGGACGATGTCATCCGGACGCCGGTCAACGAGGCGACGCTCGGCCTCATGCTGAAGAAGTGGACGCGGTCGGGGCAGCTGTACGACACGCTGCTCCGCACCGGCCTCGACCGGGACTCGATGCGCCAGGACACCGTGCAGCAGGCGCGCTGCACCTCGCCCGAGGACCTCCATGCGCGCCAGGTCCGCATCCTGCTGGCGGAGGACAGCCCCGCCAACCAGCTCGTCATCGTGCGCACCGTCAAACACGTCGGCCGCAAGCTGCTGGGCAGGGAGCCTGTCCTCGTGGTCGTCGGCGACGGCGATGAGGCCGTGCGCGCCGCGGAGGAGGGCCCCTTTGACCTGGCGCTGATGGACCTCAACATGCCTTGCATGGGCGGCGTGGAGGCGACCCAACTCATCCGCAAAAAGTGACCGCCCGCCCCATCTCACAGCCCATCTTGCCAGGGATACTTTTCGTTGCCCGTACCGGGATCACCCTGCTGCAAATACTATACAAGATGTCTTTGGTCATCTGCGCACACCTGATAATCCATATGACATAGCCACGCAAATCGAGCTTGCATGCTCCCTACACAAACCCTACTTATTGATGTCATTGTTGCATGTCGGTGGCGTTTTTGGCTTTTGTTACGTGGTGCCACGTCATTATGGATTGGTTCATTATGGACGACGGTTCCTCTCATATTGCTTAGAGAAGGTGCCAATGGTCAAAATGCTCTGAACATAAGGGGGCTAGCGAAGTGCCAAACATGTCATATGTGACCTAGACTGTTGGACAAACCCAGAAATTTAATTTTGGGGGCGATTGTTGTCGCTTGTTACCCAATATCGCTCAGCCGGGCCCACTTGGGGTATCTACCATGCGCACATTGTGCGGCAAATACATGATTTGCAAGACCAGTGGATGCAAGACCCGTCGAACAGGTATTGCTTTAATGCCTTTTCGAAAATTGGAGTGTACGGGGTCACCGGTGACCCGCGTCAGCGTCAATAGACAATTCTTTAGCTGCGCCGGCACCCGTATACGGGCAGTACCACTATAGTTTCGCCTACATCTGACCTCTGACATGTTCATTGTGCATTTAGTGCTGCGTTTGCTTGTCAGCACCGCGTTTTGAGTCTTAATTGGTGACAGCAACATCACGCCGCAAGCTGGTCGCCCGTTGCTTTACCAGTGACTATTTGTTGGATGACTGATTGCCCCCCCTCTCCCCCCTCCCGCTACATGTAGGTACACGCAAGATGAAATGCCCATCGTGGCGTTGACAGCTACGGACGATCTCGAGACGCTGGGCCTGGAGCACGAAGGTTTCAACGGCGCGGTGCGCAAGCCACTGGCGCCCGCATCCCTGATGAATGTCCTGCGGGAGCACCTCAAGAGCATCCCCCGTGACACCGAGGGGCAGCCCCTGAGGCTCAACGCCAGCAGCGGCTTCATGCACCCCGGCTACTCCGCACAGTCGGAGGAGGCGACCGGCGGCCCCCGAGCTCCTTGGGAAGCCTCAGGCGCCAAAGAAGGCAGCGGGTCGGTGCCGCGTGTGCGACGGAGGGACCCCAAGACCAAGGCGTTCTGGAAAGCGTTTGAGAAGGAGGAGGAGGCGATGTCGCCGTCGCTGTCGGTGTCGCCGCCGCAGACCGCCAACGTGCTGCTGGTGGAGGACAGCGTGGCATACCAGCTGACCATGCAGCGCTCCATCAAACAGAACGGGCGGGAGCTGCTGGGCGCGGAGCCGGAGCTGACCACGTGCAGCAACGGCGCGGAGGCGCTCCAGGCGATGGAGAAGCAGCGCTTTGACCTCGTCTTCATGGACCTCCACATGCCTGTCATGGGCGGCCTGCGGGCAGTGAAGGAGATCCGCAAAACGTGATCCCTGTCTCTTTTGACCCCCTGCACCATGCCGGCTCTTGCCTGCAACCAAACTATCCGACGGCGCCTCCTGCCATGCTTTGCATGCCCTTCTTTGACCAGCGTGGATTTGCCGGTGGTGTGCGTGCAGCTACCCCAAGGACACCCTGCCGGTGGTCGCCATCACCGCCTCGGAGGACCCCGCCACGGGGGACGACACCTCCAGCAGCCGAATCATGGGCCATTTCAACGAGATCGTCGCCAAGCCCACCAGCGACGAGAACATGAAGGCCATCTTCAAGCGCCACCTGACCAAGAAGGCTGCCTGTGGCCGCTCTGCCCGCATCTCCAAGCCCGCGGTTGGGCGGCCGCACGTGGCCCCGAGCGCGGCGACGGACGCCTGCGCCGCCGCCAACCCCATCCGGTGCCTCGTCGTGGAGGACGACAAGGTGTCGCGGGTGATGATGGCCCGACTGCTGAAGGCCGCCGGGATCTCCATGCTCGAGGCGCATGACGGCATGGAGGGCGTGAAGCAGGCGACGAGCGCCGAGGTGGACATCATCCTCATGGACTGCGACATGCCGGTGAAGGTGCGCTGCTCGGCGGGCCCGCTAGTCCAAGCTGCTGCGGTAGGGCGCGCAAAGCCGCCGTATTTGCAGGCGGGATCCTTTTTCAATCCGCCCCTGGTGCGCATACCCTGTACACCTTCTGGCGACATTTTCATCCCGCGAAAACCGCATCATTTTGCAGTCAGTATATTCGTACTGTTTTTAACAGTATATTCGTACTGTTATTACCGCGCGGCTACGCCGGCCGGGCGCGATTCGAAAAAATCCTCTCGCATGCCATCATGAAAATCCTTCTCGGAAAACGCACAGTGCGCGGTGACGAAGACGAATCGTCTGCCGAGTTGCCTCGGGATGCCGGCCGCCGTGAGGGTGCTGCGAGAAGATTTTCTCGAGCCGCGCCCGGCCCGGCGGGGTCTTGGGCTGAGTACGAATGTACTGTAAACTTGTGCGGTTTATTTCGCGGGAAAATGTCGCCAGATGGTAGCACCGTAGAAAAAGGAGCCTTCAACAGTTTTGAGTCCCGGGCATATCGATGGTTATCACGGAACGCGTTGCTCTTGGCTGTTGTGCTGAGCTGACGGGCTGTTGCTCTTGGGCGCGCTGTGCAGGATGGGTGGCAAGCCACGCGGGAGATCCGCGCCTGGGAGGCCGCCACCAGCCGGACGCGCACGCCCATCATCGCCTGCAGCGCGCGCGCGATGGCCGGCGACCGCGAGCACTGCCTGTCGGTGGGCATGGACGACCACGTGCCCAAGCCGGTGAAGAACGCGGAGCTGATGGACGTCATTACCAAGTACCTGAAGGCCGGCGGCGACAGCCCCGCGGTGCGCACGGCCAGCCGGGCCAGCACCTGCGGCGGCTCGCCCCCGCCGGGCTCGCGCTGCGCGCTGCTGGTGGACGAGTGCCTGGCCACCGCGGTCGACACGCAAGGCATGCTGGAGGCGGAGGGGCTGATGGTGGAGGTGGTGGAGAACGGGCTGCAGGCCGTGGAGGCCTTTGAGGCGGCCTCGGGGCCGCAGTACGAGGTGGTGCTGATGTCGGGGAAGCTGGCCATCGCGACCGCGCGCGACACGGCGGCCGCGCTGCTGGCGGCCGCGGAGCGCTGCAGCCTCGTGGCGCCGCCGCTGGTGCTGCTGCGCCAGGCGGCCGCCGGCGACACGTCCGGCTCCAAGGCATCGCCTCCCAAGCCCGCGGGGCGCAGGTCGGTGGACGTGCGTCCGCCGTTCAAGTACTCGGTGCAGCTGCCGATGCAGGCGGACCAGCTGAGCATGGTGCTCACATGCTGCGGCCTCAAGAGCAGCGGCACGCTTCCCGACGTACGCGGCCTGCGCCCCTTTGACGGCGAGGCGCTCATCGGGAAGCTGTGCCTGCTGGTGGACAGCAGCGCCGACGCGGCCAGCGTGCTGCGCTCACTGCTGGCGCCGGTCGGCATCAGCGTGCTGCACCTGGCCGACCCGGCGCAGCTGCCGGCGACGCTGGCGGCCAGCAGCTACAGCGTGGTGCTGCTGCACCACCCGGACTCTGCCGCGCTGCTGGCGGCCGTACGCGCGCATAGCCCGGACCTGCCGGTCGTCGTCCTGCCGGCGACCCACCGCCCAGAGGACCTGCTGGACGCCGCCCCCAGCACCGCCGCGCTGTCGCAGCTGCCCTTCTCGGCGCGCCGCACCGCCATCCTGGGCGCCCTCTTCCGGCTCACGGCGGGCACCGTGACGCCGGAGGACGCCAGCCGGCGCTCCTCGTTCCAGCCGCAGCCGCCGCTGGAGCTCGCGCACTGCCTGACGGTCTTTGCCGGCGACTGGCCGCTGGCGCTGGAGCGGCTGCAGGGCTATGCCGACAACGGCGCGGCGCAGCTGGCCGCGATCGCGCTCGCGCTCGCCGCCACGGATATGACCGCCCTCCACGCCGTGTCGGACGAGCTGGCCGGCGCGTCCCGCGGCTGCGGCATCGAGCGCGTCGCGTCGCTGTGCGACCGGCTCGGCGCGGCCGTGGAGGCGCGCGGCGGCCCGAGCTCGCCGCAGCTGCTGGCAATCCTGGCCAGCCAGCTGCAGGGCACGCTCCTCGAGACGGCGGCCTTCGTGACCAGCCTGAGCCACATGGCCACGATGGACATCGCGCGCGGGCTGGTCTGGGCGGGCGGCGACCTGCCCGGCCTGCTCGACGTCCTGCTGGGCGCGCTGCAGCGCACCTGGAGCGAGCTGCAGGACAAGGAGGCCGCCATCCGGGGCGGCGACGTCCGCGTCGTGGTGGACATGACGGCGGGGCTGATGGGCCCCGAGGTCGCCGCGGCCGCCCCGCGCCTGTTCGCCGCCGCCTCGGAGGCGCGGCAGGTGGTGCAGGCCGACGGGCACGGGCACAACGCGCTGCGCCTGATGTGGCGCGAGCTGGAGCGCCTCCGCGTGGACCTCAAGCTGCTGCGCGGCACGGTGGCGGTGCAGCTGCGCGGCCAGTGGTCCAGCCGCCCGTGACACCAAGCAAAGCAAGCAGCAAGCCGGCTGGGCCCACCCTCGCCCGGCGACAGCGCCGCGATCTTGCCGGCTTGCTTGGGTGGCAGCCTTGGATCGGTTTGACCAGGAAATGGCGTAGATGGACAAATAGGTAAATAGCAAGTGCACATTACGGATGGTGGAATTAATTATTACTGTACCTCTAGATTTGAGATCCTGCAGACAACAGTAGTATTGTAACAATATCTACAACAGTCGCTATGCTATGGCAGGTGATGTTGTCTGTTCAATGGCAATATTAACGCACACCACTTCATGCTGGCTTCTAGTCAGATGATTCTCTAGTTTCTCTCATTTGCTGGTGCGGGCTCTTGTCAGCGCACAGCATCATAACACCCATAGAAGGTTGCAGGTGCTATATCGCTCTACGCCATGAAGTAGCAAACGCGATGTAATGTCATGACGTCTTACTGTAAATGCGCAGCCAATATTCATATTGCCACATGCTGCTAATGAGACCGTGGCGGGAACATATCCGCCAACGCTGGATGGTAGTCATATTGCAGGGATATCTACAAGGGTACCCGCGCGACCTCATCGAGTAACAAAACATTTTTTTTCAAAGAACAGGATGCACCGCCCTGCAGAGCGCAGATTCATGCAACGTCTATGTTCCGGAATAATTGCCGATAGTTTGTCGGCAATTGCCGATAGTTTGTCGGATTAATTGCCGTTAATTGCCGAAAAACAATTTGTCGGCACCGATTTCATCTATCATAGGAACACCGCATAAAAATCTATATATATGTCTTTTCATTATTGTTAACGCCACGCAGGCACGCGCCGCACACCGAGCCGACGTAATGCGCTGTTTACATACATATGTACTGCTAGACGATGAACGTATACTAGCCCAAAAAGAATCGCACATAGACGCAGTATGTATAGTAGTCAGTTCTTGGAAAGCAGCACAACACACTGCGAGTGGAGCACTGCGAGTTCCTTTGTAGCCCCTGCCCCACAGTAGCCCCTGCCCCTGCCCCTGCCCCTGCCCCTTTTGGCAGATGAATATGAACAGGCTGAATTGTAATACGCGGTTAATTGATATGGATATAACATTATTACACCTGGATAAGCTACATCACACGACACCACAGCACAGCACACACACAGACAGTATACACCATGATAATCATGTCAATATGAGTATCACGGTAGTTTGTTTGTATTGAATATCATCACTGCGATGCTGCATGCAGGAGGCTGTTGTATGACCTTGCATCCGCCTGCCACGTGGTGCACCTGTGTTGGGCAGACAATGACATTGCGAATGCGGATATAATACCAATACTAGACGCAATATAATCAGCAGCGTTCCCAGCAGCTTCGAAACTCCAAAAATGCGACGCGTGCCAGTTCTATCTACCTTAGTTATTGGAAACGAACTACAGCCTCAATTAATGGACACAGCTTAATATATGAAAGTGCGCGGATTATAATTGATCTCGTTTCATCTTGTTGTGTCATGCTGCATCATGCCGATATCAACAGGCTGCCCCTACGGGGCGCTGCCCGTTACATCCGAGTAGATATCTGCACTGTTTGTCTCTCATTATGGCGTTGTGACGCGCCCCTGCCTCGCGAGTTACACAGGTCTGTCGCGGTTACACAGCGCAAACACTTGCAGCCGGTCCTCGCCACTGTGGCCGCAGTCTGACCACATCATTATTGTTTGCAACTACTGACGTACACCGCCACGCTATCATGACTCTGCTGCGGCCGAGACAAGGGGCTTCACTACATCCTCCAGCACGAGCTGCATGCGCTCCGGGTTGCGCTCAGTGTAGCGCTGGATGTCCCGCACACGCGGGATGCGAGCCAGCTCAAAGTCCCTGAGCGCCTGATATGGGCAGCGGGCAGCGGGCGCGGACGTAAATCTGGGACACAGAGGATGGTTCGACACTGCGCAACGATGCTGCCGAGAACGCACAGTGAGGGTTCGAAAACCAGTGGCGAAGCCATTGAATGCCATGTGAAAGCGCAATCGCAGACGCTCAAGGGAGGAGGGGAGAGCTCGTGGTGTCGTGGGCTGGCAATTGCCGAGTGACTGTGTAAACCTGCTGACCATCTCCGAGTCGATTTCCGAGTTTTGCGATCCTGTGATGCATTTCAACGCAGTAGCGGCCAACCATCGGCGCCGAACAAGCACAACGCTTGATGCCACACGGCCGCGCGATATCGTATGATATACAAGCGTGTAGGGGGAAAACTTGAAACGGAGGTGCTTATTGGCTGTGTTTCCCACACTTCTAGCGTAGGGTAGCATCGGTATATAAGTAGCAGCAATACGATCGCAGTCGCGCATTTATGTCATATAAGCGACATATATGTACGATATATGTCTCGTACTGCGTGTACCGACAACGAGCACTTAAAAACCATTATAACTCGGTTGATTTTTTTTTCGTATGTACCTGTATCACAAGGTACGAGGAAGGCTTTAAACGTATGGCCGGTTTATGCAAAATACTACTGGTGTGAGTACCAGGAAAGATACGACATAGGTAATGGTTGACAACCGTTATCACAGATTGGCCGATGGTAATATGATAAATTATGTGTCAATCCGAGGCACAGGCAAGCAAAATTGTAGAGGCAAAGATGGAGGCAAGCACATTATACAGAGACGCAATTCCGCGTCGCGTCATTACATTTGTCATCGTGTCATCACCATGGCATGGTGCAACATAATATGACACCACGCCCCGAGAGCATGGAATGCCATCGACTGCACTAAGGCGATGCCCCTTACCTTGCACTTCCCTCCCCTCCCGCCTTCCTTCTCAACGTGGTTTCCATTTGGGGTATGTGTCCAACGACTGCCCTCAGAGGTTTGTTGGCGGTAAGTGGGTCGCGACATGGACGGCTCTCCCCCGTGCATGACCGGATCTTGTCCCAACCTCAGTGCTGTGGATCTAGAGCCCTTGAGTATTGCGGCGGGGCGCCCCTGCCACCTCCCGGCGGCGTGCCACCCCTGCTCCCGTATTTGTATCCACCTATATAAATAAGATGAATAAAATATCGTTAAATCGGTATTTTTATCGTATCTTCATCGTTGTGCATCGGTACGCATTCCTATCACTTTATCTAATTTGGAGAAAGGCATGTGCAAGGTTTTCGTTATATATGGGCACTACACAATTATAAAATGTAATTAGTGCTTTCCGAAATCGACTCGCAATACGACTATGATGTATCTCTCAGTTTTCTCCCAAGAAAAAGGAACACATTCAAAATTGTCGAACTTCCATCCTAATAGACTGGTTGAGCTACTCGTAATAATTTCAGGTGATTCTTACACATTGTAAACATACTCGCAGGGTATACAGACATCGTGATTGTCACACTACATTCCTCCCCCTGCGAGACATCAATTCTCGGTTTCAGTAGGGATCGCAACGGCGACCTCTAGGAAGCTCGGCCGATAACCAGTGCAACAATTGTCGAGGCGACATTCGCAGCAAAAGCACGGTGCTTGCCAGACGGCCACGTGATATCGTATTATAGTGTATGGTTGTTGTAAGCTTTTAAGGTACACATTATAACGCACTCGCAGCGTTCGTATATAGACACCGCAATTGTCACATACATCTGCCGCGCGTGCATACCCATGCAGTAGGCACATGTGCTCACCCTGGCACGAGGCAGCGTTTCGGCCCACGCGCGACCTTCAATCGAAACATGTCAATGGCGTGGCGTGGCGTGGGGTGGAGGGGGACCGGATGCGGGGACGAGCCGGAGGTTTGGGGGGTGGCTCGGCTTCTCACCGCCTCCGACAGGCCATGCTGCTGCACACTCGCTGCCAGCACAGCGGCGTCCTCGATCGCCAAGTTGAGGCCCTGCCCGTCTGGAGCGCCCACGTGGGCAGCGTCCCCGATGAGTGTAATGCGACCGCGCCCCCAGCGGGCTCCCTGGAACATGTGTGTTGGGGGGGGGGGGGGGGGGGGGGGGGGTTATATAAACGGCCCGGCGCACATCGAGGTGGGGTCAGCAAGGCGGAGGCGTGCGCAGGGGGGGGGGGGGGGAGCAACGTTCTGAGAAATATAAAAGGTACTGAATTGTGCGCGAAGAAGGGGCGATAAGAGGATATCAGCCTCGGATGTAGTCGGCAGCTTTAGTTGGGAGCAATGCTACGTGCCTGGCCACGGAGCACCATCATACATGGCAACAATGCCGGTTGCTCGGCAAGGCTGAGGCTGGATAGGTCGGGTTTAGACACGTGCTTGCCCACATTGTATATGTAGATTAGCAGCAGTAAAACCCAACGTCCAGCGATCAATCTCACCGTCAATTCAGTGTGGAATGTCGGTGCTACATGACCTTCAGTGAATTGGCATATGTACGCCAAGAGAAGACTCCGCAAAAACATGCCATGCAACAATCGTTTTCAAGGTTTATCTTCGTGAAGACAGCCCCGCGCCTGATTGATGGCAATCGACTCACCTCAGGGAGGTTTTCCAGTGAGCGCCGGAAGAGGCCGTGCTCCGTGATGTCGCCTGCGGGGATGGCGGTTATTGCGTCCAGAAGCATGCCTGGGAAGCCTGCAAACGCCTGCAGCCACAGCTCTCGCTGCGCCGCCGTTTTGGCATCTGCAAGGGATGATTTATGGACACAGTGCCGGAGGGGGGGGGGGGGGGGGGTCAATGCTCTTTCCATCTACGGGTGCTGACGTAGTGGTTGTATGAACGCTGCGAACGCGAACCGGCCCTGCCTGTTAGAGGGCAAATGTAGACGAAACCATAGGGCAACTATAACGAATGTTTGTATACATGCACGCAAGCCCAACTGGATGATGCTTGTGGCAAAGGTTCTAGTTCTTAGTAGCGCTATATTAAGATCGATATCCTTTTATTCAAGGCGGTGACAACGAGCCACAGTATGTTGCCACCCTTCTTGCGCATTCCATGTCACCGATACGGTGCATATCGAAAATGATACGCGTCGTACCGTTTTATAACAGTGACGATTGCCACGTACCCCCAACAACAATTGGTACAGATAGTCGTCTTATTCATGCCATTCTATTGTCTATCGCTCTTAAGGCTGACTTGCAGTAAATAATGTGCGTGAAGTAGTCCAGAAAATTTTTATCAATGGAAATACCTACTCAAAAACTGCACTTAGTGCGTGCCGGAATGGATATAACTTACGTCACCAGGGCGCGCACCATTGGTCTCGCCGACGGCACTTGTCGCGCGCCGCTCGTGGTCATAGGTCAGCCCCAGCAGCTCAAGCTCCGCCACAGGGGCGTTCCCACTCAGAAGGAGCGTGTCCGCGCGGATGGGATACACCGCCATGAAACGCGTCTGGAATCCCTTGGCGGGGTCCTGGATCCACCGGCTGCAGCACAAGGCACGCCGCACAGTGGGGCTTCAGCATCACATGGCCGGATTGAACAAAAACCAACAGTCCTTAACTTTGTCGGTATTGCTTGGGAGATGGGGAATGTCCAATGTTGGTTGGTAGCCTTGTGACGGAAGTAACTTGCCAGGCTCACACGGACTCCCCGCCCTTCCTTTTCCTGCCCCCTGGCACTGGCTATACCTGCCCCTTCATTGACAGCACCACGGCGCAGCCCCACAGCGTACGTAACCGGCATATAGGCGTACTTTTCATGCTTACCGACCCAAGGACCCGGAATCAACACGAGCTGCCCCTATGCAAAACAGGAAGGCTAACCCTGGAATGTAGTAAGGGTGGACGACGTTGTAAACGCCGTATCAGAACAAAATGTGTCTACCTATAATTGTTGAAGTCTGCAGAACAGTTTTCTATTTTCCAAACATACACGAATACTTCACGAATTTATCACAGACGCGGATTTGAAATGTGCGCGTATGTGCCTGATACGTGCGCTGTGCCATGCCGGCGGTTAGACAGCAAATCGTTTCTTTCTTCTGTGCCCTTAGTGCTCAATAGCTGCCGGTACCGAATTAATTGATACATATGGGATTATCGAGTGGCGCGCATGTTTCCCATTGCGATGCCGTCCGAGCCGCTCTCACTCACTGCGCGGTCCGGCATTCCGGGTCCTGTTCCGCCAGCCACTTCTGCAGCGGCCCCGCTGACGCGGAGAGGTCCAGCTTGCCGCGCCACATCACGCTGCCGCTGAAGTCCGGCGGGGCGTCGCCGAGGGCGCGCTGCCGCACCCGCGAGTAGAAGCCGTCCGCGCCCACCACGTAGGCCGCCGCCACCGCCGCCCGGCCGCCGCCCGAGGTGTCGAACGTAAGCAGGCCGCCGCCGTCCCCTTGCGCCTCATAGCCGGCGAACCGATGTTCCAGCTCGACGCTCCCGCCCGGCAGCATGTCGTACATCGCCCCCCTGATGTCCTGCCACGCCAACAGCGCGGGCTGCCACCCTGTCTTCTCAAGCAGGTCACCGGCCATCGCGCCCGTTGGCATGCGGGTTGTCAGCTGCCCATGCATGTCGTGCATATGCAGCGCCTTCACGGTGATTCGCTTGTCCCACAGGCCACCGGCCAGATCGGGGTCGATGGCAGCGAGGGCTCTCCAGCCTGCGCATGGGGATGCCGCGAGCGCATGTCACCCCTGCACAATATGTACCCCTCCCCTTTGTGCCTTCTTAAGCAATTCTACTACGGGGTCAGCAGGAGGCATCCTGAAGCAGATGTGCGCACCGTTCACGTGCATTAGCACGCTGGCGCCCGGCTGATGGATATCTGGCGACGCCTCGAAGACCTGCAGATATGCCAGAGCTTGGCTAGCTTCAGTGCTGGGCTCAATACACCTGTCCACACATATCAGCACCCCTCTACCCCCCTGGACGTGCATGCACGTCCAGGTCTGGACAAAACAATGTATGCAAATGCAAATAAAAATACATAAAATAATTCACTTAGCACAAACGTGCAGTCTCTTTCTCGCCCTCTCTTTGTTTCTCTCTCTCTCTCTCTCTCTCTCTCTCTCTCTCTTACATGCACACACACACACACACACACACACACACATTATCTGGTGAAGATGAAGACCTCCGTTCAGACCTGATCTTCACACACACGCGTGCATATGCGTATATATGCGTATAGATTATTTACACACACAGGTAGTTGAAATACTTTGATTACGCTCCTGTGTTGCTGCTGGCGTATCAAACCGCATATGTAGGTGTATGCGAGTACGTATGGAATAATTATTATGTAGCAACTGTTTTGTGGCAATAACAGCAATGTTTCGTTGGATCCGGCCAGGGGGTAAAAGGACCAATTGCACTACTGTCCAATTATTTAATACTATCAGTATTACTATTATTTAATACTACTGTCCAATTATTTAATTTCACAGCCCTTGAGGCCAATTGCATCACCGCACATCATGCCCATGGCACCAAGCACATACCAGTCCTGGCAAGGCCAATCCATGTCACTATTAGATGGCTCAGCGTATGGGAATAGGGCTCTAGTGGCGGCCAGCATGTTTTTAATGTATGTCAGCAAATAACTAATTCTAATTACCCGGCGGGCACATTTAAATATTGGCGGCTGTGAATACCGTATTTGACCAGGGCTATTACATGAAAGGAAACATTTTACGGCATCTGCTATCTATTAATATATATATATATGTTTAATCACAATATAAATATATACATATATGTATGTTAAATTATATATCTAGCCGCAACGAGTACTGCTTCACTGGCGAGTCTGCCGCAGCCACACCTTGACAGACAGCGTGGAGACCGCTCGCCGCAGCGCCAGGGCTGTGGCAAGCCCGCCCGGGCCACCGCCCACGACGGCGACGTCCAGCGGCTCACTGGCGGCGGCAGCTCTCGGCGACCCCATCGCCGCCCGGGGCCGACCCCTCCCTCGCGACAGTCCCCCTCGGTCGATGCGGCCGAGGGAGCCGGGCGCCCTCTGAGCGCGTGCCGGTCCAGCTGGTGTCAGCGACATCGCACGCGCGCGCCCGTGGCCGAAACCTTCGGTATGCGGCGGCGACTGCTCGCGTCGCATCTGTCAGCCTAGACTCCGCGCTGATGGCGAGTTGCCAGTTCGGATGGAACGAAACGACGGAAAGGGAAACTTGATGCTCATTTTGTTCGCCGCTGCCTCAGTGCGCGCTCGCTAACCCGCGGAGAGGGTTGGCACAATGGGTGACAGCTCGTCGGCCCACATCTAAATCTGGCGCCTCTTGAGCCGCCACGTCGACGAGATTCTGAAAGGTTCACCGATGTTGGATTTCTCATTACATTCGGAGCTGTCAAACCAATGACTTGATTATCCGGACGATATGATATTGGAAACAATACGGATGCAAAGCTGTTGCTGCGCAGCCATTTCTCAGAACAGCGCCACGATAGTAGCGCCACGCTGGACGTCCGCGCTCTGTCACAGCGCGGTCTGGCCAAATTGGCGGCAGCACGGCAACCTAGCGACCTCAAACGCAATAAGGTGGCCGCGCTCTGGTGCAAACAACCCTCGAGCCCAGCGCTCCTGCCCCAGACAGTACCCCTCAGTCGGCCCCTGCCACGCCCCGCTTCGTCCCAGATAACCGATCGCCATGGCCGCCGCTATGGCCTCCAACGCTGCGCTTGCCGCCGCCGCCGCGCCCTCCGCGCGAGGCAGCTCCGCGCTCCCCAGCCGGTGCGTTGGTTCCCCCACCCGCACAAAGAGACTTATAACAGTCGGCCGCCTTGGCGGCCCCACTGGCGGCCGCTGAAGCCACAGGCAGACTCAGGCTACAGAAGCGCCTTCGGCCACCGGCCTCGAGGGGCGCCACCTTGGCGGCGGTGGATGGTGCGGTAGCGTGCGGGTTTGTTCTCCCCCTCATGGCGCGCCCTGACCCGCCGCGCCCCGCCATCTCGTCCTGCAGGTCTAGCGCCTTCGTGGGCAGCCGCGTGACGCTGTCCAAGCCCCAGCCCGCGGGCCCCTCCAGCCGCGGCGCGCTGCAGGTGGTCGCCGGCAAGGGCAAGGGGAAGCAGCTGTACCGCGCGCGGCCTGGCGGCGGCGGCCCCCAGCGCGAGGTACTCCTGCCACTTCACCCGCCCATCCCGCTGCCTGCACAATCCCCCCCCCCCCCCCCCCCCAAAAAAACCGGCCCACCGTTCAGCCTCTCATTCCACAAAGACATCCTCAGCTGCGCTCGGTTCTCACAACCCTGTGCCTCACCATGCCACAGCTGCCCCCCACCCCGCCGGTGGACCCCGACAACGTGGAGTTTGTCCTCTTCGTGCGCTCAAAGAAGGTGCGCCATGGGGCACACGGCGGCAGGAGCGCCCACCAGTCTGCCAGTCTGCCCCGACCCACGCTGACGCCCCCCTCCCCTGTGCCCGCTGACGCGCGCAGACCCCGCAGTGGATGCCCCTGAGCGTGGTCAAGGGCGGCACCTCTGCCAACATGCTCGTCAAGTCCATGGAGGGCAACTTCGCAAAGGACACCTTCAGGGACACGCTCATCCGCAACATCGGCGAGGTCATCTACAAGGTGCGCCCGCCGCCGCATGGCCCCTATCCCGGCCGAGTCAATTACCCACCGTCATGCCACCCTGCCTGTCCGTGCTCACCCCCCCCCCCCCCCCCCCCCCCCCCCGCCCCGGCACCCCAAACAGGACAACGCAGAAATCGAGGCTGGCCTGAAGCAGGCGTTCCCGCCCATGAAGTGGGTGACCGAATTTGAGTACGGCTTCAAGATCCGGGTGCGCGCCCCTTCCCCGCGCCATACCGCCATCATCCGCATGTGCGCGAGGCCGACAGCCCCACAGCTCCCGCGGGTGGCGGCTGACCCGTGCGGCGCTGCCACTGCAGGACAAGGCCAAGCCGGACAACTGGTACATCGCGGAGAACTCCAAGATTATGATCGTGAGCCCGCCCTTGCCCCACCCGACCCACCCGTTCTCTGGGGGCAGGCGCCGGCCCAATGCGTTTACGGAACATCCCATGGCGCCGCGGGGTTCCGCTGCTGCTCTGTGGGAAGTGTTCCTCACGCAGCTTTATTTTAGAAGGAGTCCACATCGACAATCTGCACACAGTTTAGAAAGCGCCAAGTCGTGCACGAATCCAGCCGCAGTTCCACCAAGCTTATCCACTGGAAGGACAGTGGATCCAGCAGAACGGGAAACCATGTGAATTCCAGAGTGTTTACAATCCCACGCATAGGCGTACATGTTCGTGATTACAACATTACTTGTAGTTTTTGTGGTGTTTGAGGAATCGGACGCTTGTTCTGCCGACTTGTGGAATCATACAGGCACTGACACGTTAAGTTCAAATACCCCGTTCACAGCCTCGCTCACCCTTTCAATTTCCAGAAGTAGCCTTCCCGTTTTGCACAGGGGCAGGTCGTGTTGGTTTCGGGTCCTTGGGTCGGCAAGCATGAAAAGGATGCCTATATATATGTCGGTTACGTACGCTGTGCCAAACGTATCATCCCCGGATTCGGTATCGGATGGCTTTGCGGATGCGCGGACAACGTGGATGCGGGCGAACGTATCCCCTGACAGCGCCACGCCTGTTGCGCCACAGATCCCGCCGAAGGACAAGCTGCCCAAGCCGCCGGCCGAGGACCTGAAGGAGAAGGCCGGCAACTTCCTCAAGGGCCTCGGCGGCAAGTAGGCAGTGCTCCCACCCATACCCCCCCCCCCCCCCCCCCCATTAGTAAACGAACAGCAAACACCATTTTGCATGTAAATGCGGTATCATCATCATTCTTTGCCGTCTCCCCCCCCCCTCCCCCCTCAAATACGTGGCGCAGCTGTGCCGTATTGCAGCGGCAGATGCTATCCCACATGGGCTGCGGTGCTGATGCAACTTCGCATTGTGTCCTTGTTCCTGCATGTCAAATATACAGATGTATAGATACATGTGTATGTGTGTACAGATTTCATATTCCCAAATATATGCACATATTGGGCGCATATGGTCAGGATGGGGCGATGCACATTGCTATGCGCCGGGAATGGTGCACGCGCAATTGGACGCGGATGTAAGTGAGGTTTGTCTGCCAGAGATCATTCGAGCGGGGACGGCCGGGGCTTGGTTATGATGTTCGGTGTCTGCGGCGGTGGCAGCACATGTGTGTGTGTGTGTGTGTGTGTGTGCATGGGTCGGTTTGGGGGGGAGACCAGCTGTCATTGGAGTTGCCATTTAATTGGGGGCGGAAGCGTCCTGCAGCAATTAGGCTGTCTGCTCACGTTGAGCCACTATGTAGCAGTCAACTGTGCCTGGTCGCATTGTGTGCATACCTGTACTCTTGTGTGGGCAGCGTCACACGCGGGGGCATGTTTTGACATTTGGAATGAGATATGCGGTGGTATTGAGGGCGGGACAATTTGCACAGTGAGGTGGGGTGGCGGGGCCGGGATTGTGATGTATGTTTGTTATTACATGGCATTGCACGTGTTGGTATAAACAGGCTGCTGGCTGGCAGTGCCCAGCAATGGTCAAGAATGGGTCACCAGATATATGTTCAGGGGCGTTATGGGTAGTAAGAAATATGTATACGTTGTGGAAAGGGGCTTTTAGGTGCTGATGGGGCTCATCATGTTCTCGAGCTCCTGCTGCTTGGCTTGCACCTCCTCCAGCTGCGCCTCGCTGTGGAGCTGCAGCCAGGAGAGCGCATCAGCGATGCCCTGCAGCAGAATGTCCTTGTCGCCCGCGGTGACGGCCTTGGTACCCCGTGACACGGCACTCTTCATCGAGTAGGCGTACGTCTCAAGCTTGTTGCGCGCAGCCATGCGCTCCGCAAACTCGCGGTCCTCCTCAGCAAAGCGCTCCGCAGACTGGATGAGGTCCTCCAGCTGGTCCGCGCTAAGGACGCCCTTGTCGGCGTTGATGGTGATCTTCTCACGCTGCGCGCCGCTCTGGTTGTCGGCCCAGACGGTGAGAATGCCGTTGACGTCGATCTCAAACGTGACGTTGATCTTGGGCGACCGCGCAGGCGCAGGCGAAATACCGGCCATCTCGAACTTGCCCAGCAGATGGTTCTCGGCTGTCTTGGCACGCTCGCCCTCGAAAACCTGGATCAACACCTCGCTCTGATTGTCGACAGCGGTTGAGAACATCTTCTCAGCGCGAGTGGGGATGGTGGTGTTGCGCGGGATGAGCGTGGTCATGACACCCCCCGCGGTCTGCAGCCCCAGCGACAGCGGCGTGACGTCGAGGAGGACGAGGTCCTTGATGCGCTCATCGACAACCGTCTCCCCGGTGGCCTCGTCCACGGGAGCCAGCAGCGCCGCCTGGACGGCGGCGCCCATGGCGACCACCTCGTCTGGGTTAACAGAGTGGCACAGCTGCTTGCCGCCGAAAAACTCGGACAGGATCTCCTGGACGCGGGGAATGCGAGTAGAGCCGCCAACAAGCACGATATCGTCGACCGCCTCAGGGCCCAGCCCGGCGTCGGCGAGAACCTGGGAAACGGGGTCCATCAGACGCTGGAGCAGGTCGGCGCTGATGTCCTCGAACAGCGCACGCGTAATGGTGCAGGAGAAATCACGGCCCTCGAAGAGTGCGTCGACGTGCACGGTCGCCTGCTCTGTGGACGATAGCTCACGCTTGGCGGCCTCCGCGGCGGTGCGCAGACGGCGCATGGCGCGCGGGTCGGCGCGGACGCCTTCAGCCTCCGCCTCCGCCTCGAACACTGACGCCAGGTGGTGCACCATGCGGTCATCAAAGTCTTCACCGCCCAGATGGGTGTCGCCTGCGGTGGCCTTCACCTCGAGCAGCCCTGACTCCATGGAGAGTAGCGTGACATCGAAAGTGCCGCCGCCCAGGTCGAACACCAGCACGGTGCTCTCGCGCTCGCTGTCCTCGTCGGACAGACGGTCGAGGCCGTACGCGATGGCCGCTGCGGTGGGCTCGTTCACGATGCGCAGCACTTCCAGGCCCGCGATCGCACCCGCGTCCTTGGTCGCCTGGCGCTGGCTGTCATTGAAGTAAGCAGGCACCGTGATGACAGCCTGCGTGACTTCATGGCCCAGGGACTCCTCGGCAACCGCCTTCAGCTTGGTAAGCAACGCAGCACTGATCTCTTCAGCCCGGAATTGCTGCAGCTCGCCCTTGTACTCGGCCTCGACCACAGGCTTGTCGTTGTCGTCCCCCTTGACGACAAAGGGCCAGAACTCCATGTCGGCCTGCAGCGAAGGGTCGCTGAAGTTGCGGCCGATCAGACGCTTGGCGTCGAAGACGGTGTTGACGGGGTTCATCGCCACCTGGTTGAAGGCCTCAGCGCCCACCAGACGGCGCTCGGGGGTAAAGGCTACGTAAGAGGGCGTCGTCCGGCTGCCGGTTGAGTCGGCGATAATCTCAGGCGCGCCATTGCGGTACACACTCACGCAGGAGTAGGTGGTACCGAGGTCGATGCCAATCACACTGGAGGCGGTGCCGTTGGAGGCCATATTGAGGCGCTCGTCGAGAGATCGGGGACGGAGCACGGGATCGACGACGGTCGGCAGGAGCCGGTGGGAAGTTATTGTGCCTGTTTCTGTCGAGTGCGGTGTCGGCGACTGCTGTTAGGTAACAGCGGCAGTGCAACGGTGGCTAGGTATCGTCGTTTTTGAGGCTGGGAGACGGGTGACTGTTCAGAGGCACAAACTGGAGCGAGTATTAATACCCGATCTTGTCTCGTCTTGCGCAGGAAGGGTGCCGCGGATGGGTCACCCGTCTTGGTCTGGGCTTGTCGACAACTGACCGATGGCAGCACGACGCGGCGCCGCGATTATGGAGACCGCGCGGGGGCCGATCGGGCCGCGGGGCCGCGGGCGGGTTCGATGTTTGTCGCGCATGAAGTGTAGTGACTGCTGTATCCAGTACTTTGCGTGCATTCTCCGGACGCTCTCCCTGTAACCAAAAATCCACTGCTGTATCCATGTAAACTTCATATCAAGTTCCTCCCACGCGGAGTCTCTCGCGAGATAAAACATGTACGAATGCACTACAGTTCGGTAAAACCGTTAGGAATATGGATGCGGTAACGGTCGAGTACCGGGACCCCCGGGCCGGACACCTGGCGCGCTGAGGCATACGAGTAATCCTTAATCCTTATAGCGCGCCACTGTTGAGAAACTTTAAATTAATATGAATATTTAATGGTTTTTTTAATTTAATTGGGCCCGCTCCCCCGCCCCGCATCATTTCGCAACGTACCCGACGGGTACTGATGTCTGCGCGCTACTGCGGATATATAAATAGCGGCGGCACATACATATCTCATTGCATCAGCGTCAGCCATCCGGATATTGAAGGAATGGCCATGATATTGAACGAATGCTTCCTTGTCGCTACTCGGGTACATTGTTGTCGCTATGTCATTTTGTCGAGTCATGGTTGCGTAATCATCCGGAAAGCCTTGGCTTGCTGAGGCCAGGCCAGGCCAGGCCAGCAGGCCAGGCTGAAGATCAAGACATGTTTTATACAGCGGTACAGGTATCATCGTCATATCGTCGGCATCGATGCGCTGGAGCTACTACACTATTATATATATATATCGTCATCATACATATATGTACATGAGCTAGCTTGCAGAAGGCGATATCCGGAAATAATCACATCGTCGTCATACAATCGTATGTTTTCGTACGGGTATCGTGTACTGCCGATGACGCGATATGATGCACGGACATGTCACACGCGAACATGCCATGGGAGATTGTGTGACGTGACAGTCGCCATCGCGGCATCATGTCACCGCTTGGTGGAGCCCGGGCCAAGTGCACGGCTGCATGGTCATGCGGACGGCATGCGCACCACCCACGTGATGGACAGCCACCGCCCCCTCAAATTCAAAAACCACTCAGTCGCAACCAATAACTCCCCAGGCAACAAATATTACCCGTAGCATATCACAGGTACCGCATTGGCGTGTGATGTGGCGCGGTGAGACCGTGCCGCTAGTAGCGTTGGATCAGATCCCGTGTCTTAGGTCAACGCCCCATAGTCGGGGTGCCGCATGGGTCGAGGCAACTACCGCGGGGTGGATACAGTAGCCACGGAGACAGGGGCTCGCAGGGGGGGCACTCGGGATGAGGGAGAATGAGAGGTACTCTAGTTTAATGCTTCTGCTTCGATGTGCTATACGGGAGGTGGTGGGGGAGTTGTGTTATTGACCGAAGGTTGGCCCATCATCGGATGTAGTCGCGGATGCCCATCATCGGATGTCGCTCCGGGAAGCTCGGCCGGACGTCCACGAGCGACAACCGGGTTGACCACTGTGAACCGGGTTGACCAAGTGAAGTTGTGTTTTCTCCAATGCATGCTAGAACTTACGGACGGAGCTGGGCTGGTGGGCGGGTGGGTCGTGCCCCGTGCGATGGCGGCAGGGCACGGCATGGCCGTGATGGTGTGGGGGTTGGACGAGATCTCGGCGGTTGCCCCGCCATGCCCGCGCAGTCACGCGGTAAATGTCGTGTAGTATATAACATTGTTTCCATTATCAAAGGAGGTATATTTCACGTACTTTGTTCACATGCCACCGATGACGATGATATCGGCTTCTGCAGCAAGCTCATGTGATTATATTACCGATGACGATGACGGTATTGTGCCACGTGTAGAATGATCCTAAATAGTGCTATCTATTTTACTATTCACGTTCGAGATTGGCACGTTCGCTATTTATAATGTTATTCGATGTAAGGCCGTCACAAATTGATTTGTTGTTCAGCTGCCGTTTTCTCTCTCAGAAAGGCGGGGGGGGGCGGGGGGGGGGGGGGGGGGGGGGGGGGGGGGGGGGGGGGTAAAATCGGATATCGGCAAAACAAGATGTTGAATCCCAAACCGTACTTAATACGGTATCGGAGAAGCCGTAGCGACGCGTATGGTCGCGCTTGGCCCCATGTTTGCGTGCGCGTTATCCTTGGCGGCGCCACGTCGGTTTTAGAGGCTCTATAATTCGACACACCCGCCGCATAACCTTGGCGGCTAGCCACGATTGAGCATCACAACACCCACTCTCACATCAGCCATCCCCAGCGCTTGAAACTGATTGATGGCGTTTTGTGAATATGCGCGAGCGTCAGCATCGACAACGTGCCGCAGCCCAAGCCGTCATGGAGGAAGGCGACTGAGTTTGGCCCGCCGACGGCGACATGCTCGGAGGTTATGTTGACAGTCTCGCGTTATCTTGCCCCAGCCTCCCTACCGCTTCCCGATGCCGTTGTTGTCGCCATGAGCGTCCCGAAGAACACCGCCGACACCGCGCAAGATTGCACTTCGTTTATCGACGACAGCCTCTCCGACGCGCCGGAAACGCTTGAGGTGGCTTTCCTCCACTAAACGGCTACCCTTGCAGTAGAGACGCGCCTACCGCCGGTTAGCCCTATGTTGCGTATGATGACGGTAGCTACATCTGGCAGCCGCCACCGACCTCTCCACACGGCACGCTGGTGACCCCGATAGTCTGTCGAGGAAGAAGAGACACTTCAACGATATAGTATATTGGCTTGGGTATATTGAAGTCGGGTGGATGACCGATACAACGAACAAGATGGGACGCGACTTCGTGCAGCATGCGCACCTCGCGCCGTTCCCGTGCGGCTCACCAAAGAACGTAACAAAAAGAACGGCGGGGTCACAACATTTCCCGCGGTAACCCGTAAGACATTGCGAAAACTACTCGAATATAAGATCCGATATGCGGTTCGCGCCGTTAGTATAGTGTGCACCTGCAGCGTGATGCGCACATCGCGCGGCCCATTGCCCTTGCTCTAGCCTCTAGCAAGCCCACGACTGTCAACCATCGGCACCGCGACCGCCCGCAGCGCCAGAAGTACCTCTTTATGCGGCGAGGGTGGGCGGGTCGCGACCGCTGGGCCGCCACGCAGGCGGCGTGTTGCGGGATCTCCGCGGCGATCCCGCAGCAACCGATCTGAGCGCCGCCCCAACCAAAAACTTCGCACCGATGGTACAGGCTCCGTCGGACCAGCTAGGGGGAAAAGTACACTATCTATGCCCTCTATTTTAACTAAAATGCCTGTCTTTTTGAGCTGTTTTGGCCCAAACGGCGTATGGTGTCAGCAAAACGCGAATCCCTGATGGGGGTGGTCAATCGGGCGGCAGTCGCGAGGGCGGACCTCTTAGCCGCCGTCCCGGGACATACACGCGCCCCGAGCCCACCGTGATCGCTCAGTGTCCTCGAAAGGGGCAGGAGGTAGGGATACGGGGTGGGCGGAGGCTGGTGGGCTGGACGGGGGTGTGCTTGTGGATGCATGATTCGCCGCCCGCAGTGCCGGGCGAGTACTTCGGGCGGCGCGACGCGGATCCCGCAGCGCACGGGCGCGGCGCGCGCGGACAGATTATTCGTACTGTATTCGGAGCGCAAAATGCCGTACGGGTTACCGCGGGGAGTGTTGTGGTATGCGCGCAGATGCAAAATAGCCCCGCCCCCTCCGACGACTGTCTAGAACGGTTCTTCGGCAAGTTTGAAATGGGCAAACACGCAGACGAGCCGGATCCTAATAGAGCTGCGAATAGACTAAAAAAGCTGCTCCGCGGCAACGGCGACTAGATGACGAAGGGGCAACAGTGTTGTTGTCGCTATTCATAATGGGCTATACTCCAAGTTTATAGTCGTGCAAATTCGTCTACGCAATCAGATATAGTAGAATCGGGCGGGCATACATACGGGCGAGCAGGCATCCGGGCGCGCCCGTCCCCCCCTCCGTCACTTGTGCTTTATGTTCTTGCGGGTTGCGAACATGCTCTTATTGCCCTAGAAAACATTGTAACCCAAGCCAATTATACTTTTCGACAGACCGCACAGCCCCTTCCCTTTGACGATGAAACAACAACAGCAATCTGCTCGACAACATAACGCCGCACGCCGGGTAAGGCCCAGCTCCAGTCGTAGGATTTTTGCCAGGGGCAGGGCTTTCAACACCACACACGCGGCGGGCAACGGGGCCCGCATCAACTCGGGGTGTAGCGTCAAATGAGACCATGCCCACCAGATCCCCCAGAGCCATCGGCTCCCGACCGCGGTCCGCGAAGAAGTTGTTGACGGCCGACAAGTAAGGTTGCATGCTGGAGGCCATGATCCCCGTGTTCCCCAGCCATGTGACGTACCGTGCCAGAGTCCCGGGGTATCTAGTCAGGGCCAGCCGCTGCTCCTCCTCCTATAACCGGAAAGATTGCTTCATGCCGCAGTGGGTGGCCCGCCCACGCCCACGACACACGTTCGCCCACGTGCACGCCCACGCATATAAGCTCCAGGGTTTGGGCGCCTAGGGTGTCATCAAACCCCCGCACGCGTGTCATGTGCGGTCGCATCGAATCAACTCACCATGTTGTACGTCTCGCGACCTCGACGCGGCGCGGTACTTAACCGATGTAGCTCGAACCGGTGCTGCACGTACCACCGGCCGTTGTTTGCCGCTGATGCCCGGTAACATGGATAGCGTAGCACTCACGGCCCCTCGATGCAGGTACACCCATTCCGGAAAGGAACGCGGTATACATTCACGGGCCAGTGAGGCATGCCGATCCTACCTCGCCCTTCCCGCCGCCCCGGACGGAACAAGCCGGCGCGCGGCTCCACCGTGAGCTCCTCCGCTGCCATCTCGGTGAGTGCATGGTGCCACGACTTGCCCTCGCAACGTCGTGGCGCGACGACGGTCGCCGTTGCGCCACTCTGATGCGGCTTTGTGCACGAGGTCGGGTAGCAGGAACCAAGGAGCGTTGCACAAGTTGTTTTCTCGGCGCCAATCCGCATCCGGTAGGTGCAACGAGTCCACCGCCTCGCGCGTTGGGTCCAACCACGCTGCATTGTAGCGGGGGACCAGGTGTTGAGGCATACGCTAAGCGGGCGATGGGGTGAGGGCCAAACCGGCTCAACTTCCGAGAGCAGTAGGGGTCGAGTTGCCAATCGTCGCTGTCGAGGTGCGGGCTTAGACGGTCCGCCCATATGTTCGTTGCCGAGCGAATGTACCGGGTGCGCAGGTGGATATCGTGCGAATCCAGCAAGCACCAGAGGCGTCGCAAGCAACTCGTCCATCATCTCGGGCGAGCGTGAGATTGGGCCCGTCAGAACGGGACATACCGCATGGTTGTCTTCATGCAGAATATGCCGTAGCATCCGTCATATCCGCGGGCGCACGAAGATCCCGACAGCCAATCAAGACCTGCCTGGTAGGCTAGGGTTACAACTAGGGATCAACACCCTGGTTACGACCCCGGACATGGCACCAGATCGGTTAGAGTTCCATATTCCGGCCGTAGCTCTGAATACGGCGCGAGGAGACCGTAACCAAGACCAGAGACCCGCCCAAGCGCACCTGGGCGGGACGTCCAACGGAACTTAGAGAGTCCCTCTAAGTGAAACCCCTAACAAAGACCCCTGAGGGGGACTACGTGCAGAAGACGAAGTATTGTAATGCTGCTGGTACAAGGCGCAAGACTAACATTGTAGCCGCAGCTGAATAGGAATGTAGGATTATGAGTACAATTAGACAAGGACAGTGCGTAATCCGGCCGGCGCGCAGGACGCGCACACACGCGTGCGATTAGCGGTTAACGTGACGTGCGGCCGTCTTGCAATGGCCGCGATCGCGTGCGTTTAGAGGGCCCCCGCCTTCAGGCGGTCCCTCTTCCCCCTTGTCTTGTCTGTGAGACGCATAGGTAGGAGCATATGGACGGGACAAGGACGGTGTAGAGACGGAGATCGGCTTGAGGAACGAACGAAGACCGAAGGTAATTACGGTAACATGCGTGCTCGTGGGGCGGTAGTACGCGCGCTGCTCACCTTGACTGCCTCTGTGGCGGCCGGGCTTTGTGGGACAGTCGGAGGCCGATGGGGCAGACGATGCGATGGATATGTTTTGAGGGCACGGGACTGGGGTGTAGGGGCGCCGCCGTGCAGTCAGGCACCTCAGCCGCCCCCGCCAACCGGGCGGCATGATTGCGCAGAGGCGTTGGATCATTATTGTCAAAGAAATGGCACACTGGAGCATGAGCCGGTCCGGAAGCGCGCATATGAAATGCGGGTCGACCCACACGACATCAAGTCCCCCGTCCCCCCCCCCCCCCTGCCCCACGCCCCCTCTACCCCCCCATTTAGCCAGAATCTGAACGAAGGTCACATATCAGAATCTTAACGCAGCATGTTCCGGGCATATACGCAACTTTCTGATATCATGTGAACCGCCTACTGCGCACCCTGCTGCGGGTTGGCGCCCCGCTGCCCCGGCCGCACTAGCAAAGGAAATGCGGTTTGTGAAATCGATGGACAAGAGTCGATTCAAGTCTTATCTGCGGTCGAAAATGATTTGTTATAATCGTTGATTATGATCAATGAGGTTAGTTGTTGCACTCCTCCGCAGTACAACCTGTATCACCAGTGCAATGAGATAGGAGAGGGGATATATCATTCCTTGCTACCTATGTATATCGTACACCAAGTCACAAGGACGGAAGCGCAACTTCTGGATAAAGGCACCCCCCACGCCCGACTCCAAATAGCCTGCATAGTATTGCCATGCTGGTGAGTTATGTTATACACACATATGTAGGTTGTGGATGAGAAGCCCGAGACACGGAGGCATGTGGTGTTCATGCAAAATACATGGGACGAGCAATGGGTGCCCACTGATGAGTACGGCAAGTAGGCCATACTGCGAGATAGGCGTGCCGAGGTTGAGCAGCATGACAACCACGTGTATGTTGGGGAAGTGCAGTACTTCCTGGAGGTGACCCACACAAGCCCTTCTATGCCGGACCTCACCCTCGTTGTGTGCCGACTGCACGCAACTGAGCGCATGGTGATAAGGGCCACCCTCGGCACTAGTGTGCGGCAGGGCATGGCGCCCCTTCGGCCAAATATTCGTAGGGGGCATCACGCCTTCCATGTCGCGATGAAGCACATCAAGGAGAGACGGTATTGCTTCTATGCTGGTCTGGACATAGTGACAAACCAACACTTATCCCGGTTTGGCATATGTTTTCACATGATGTGAGGCAGTATGTGTGGTGCAACAAAACATAATGACCATGCACTACCATCTCAATTTCCGTTAAGCATGTAAGTGTAATCGATCGAAGTTATGTTGCCCAGCAATTCCGATTAGCGCCCTAGCGCCGCTGCCTTGCGCACCCGGCGCCCCAAATCTAGCCCCCCCTTGCGGTTTGTATCAGCGGCGGCTTTAAGGTCTCTACCATCCACAACACCACTTCCAGCGGTAACATGTACGACATTGCGCGATCCAAATACGGTGCGAATAATCTGTCCGCGCGCGCCACGCCCCTACGCCGCGGGGTCCGCGTCGCACCCCCTGCAGTTCCGGGCGGGTACTGGGCGGGCGGGCTCAGTATTTTCCCGGCACTGCGGGCGGCCAAGCATGCATCCACTACACACCCTCGTCCAGCCCACTAGCTCCCGCCCACCCCGTAGCCCTACCTCCTGCCCCCTTTGAGGACACATAGCGATCATGGCTGGCTCGGGCGGGCGCGTATATGTCCCGGGACGACGGCCAAGAGGGCCACCCTCGCGAGTGCCGCCCGATTGACCAACCCCATCAGGGATTCGCGTTGTGCTGACACCATACGTCTTTAGGGCCAGAACCGCTCGAATAGACAGGCAGCTTAGTCGAGATAGAAGGCCTAAACAGTGTACGTTTCCCCCTAGCTCGTCCGACCGAGCATGTGCCATCGGTGCGAAGTTTATGGTTGGAGCGGCGCTCAGATCGGTTGATATGGGGTGGCCACGGAGATCCCGCAGCACGCCGCTTACGCGGCCGTAGCGGTCGCGACCCGCCCACCCTCGCCGCATAAAGAGGCACTTCTGGCGCAACGGGCGGTCGCGGTGTCGGTGGTTGACAGTCATGGGCTTGCTAGATGCTAGAGCATGGGCAATGGGCCGTGCGATGTGCGCGCCGCGTTGCCGCATGTGCACAATGTACCAACGGCGCGAACCGCATATCGGATCTTCGATTCGGACAGTTTTCGCAATATCGTACGGGGTACCGCAGGAAGTGTTGTGTCTTAATATGACGGCGGTTTAAAATCGCCCCTGCCCGCTGTCTGCTGATCAAAACAGTCTAACAGTCTGCTGGGGGGGGACTGCCACGGGAGGCGACACAGTTGGGACAGTCATAGGGGCAAGGCTTGTCAGATTGTTACACCGTCTATGCTAAAACTACATCACTTGTGCGTGCTGCTACTCGCTACTTTACTGGCTATGGGCAACTATGTCTCATCTTTAGCTTCAAGCACTTTGTCTGGTGGCCCGACTATACCTCATCTGTCCGCAGCCAACTCGTCTCCAAAGGGGGGTGGAGCATCTACTCAGCTGGTTTCACTGCAAATTTCGTGACTCGACTAGTATAGAACAAGATCCTATATGCCATTATCTATCTACCCATTGCATGATGGGAGTCATTACGGAGGCAGCTCGCCCGGTGGCCTCGTCCACATCCCACGTCCATGTTTGGGCTACGGCAGGAAGGTTGCCATGAGTGATGCTACGGCACTTGTTGGGTGCGGGTAATCGGGGACGATGCCACCCGCAAGGTCGGCTTCCCACTTCTTGACAGCCTCTTAGTCTGCGTACATTGGTCGCCATGTCATGGGGAAGGTTCATGTACAAGTAGCCGGACAGCAAGGCCGTAGCCGCGAGCGATATTGCTGTGGACAACTTGAACTTGTCGTCGACGAAGGCTTCCCGCAGCTTTGGGTTTCCTAGTGGGTCCTTCGCGATGCACACTCCCGAGGCGTGGTACAGCTGATCCCGCGCCGCAGCGCGCTATGTCCGTCCCGTCGACTTCGCTTAGAAAGCCTCCATCAGAAACCGGGGTATCGTTCGGCGGGTCTAAGAGGAAGAACTTCCAGCCCCGGACACTGAGGGTTCCCGGCGGTGAGGATGCCCGGCCATGTCTGTTCCGTGTCCAGAGAGACATACATGTTGTTGTCGCTACTGTGGGTTGCAACCCATCCCGCCTCGAGATGGATGCACCCCCTTATTTCCACCAATTGTTGGTCGAGGTAACGGGTGAACTTCCTAGGGACGCCGTCGTACGCTGGGGTCAGTTACTGGTTGGCCATACTCGGCGAGACGAGGAACCATGAATGGTGGGTAACGCTGGGTGCCGGCGGCGGGTGGGTGCTGGTTGAGTAGCTGGGTTTAGGTTCGAGGTAGCTGGGATAAGCCGACAATTTTGCGGCACCGTGTGCCAACCGGCCTCTTGAGACACTACAAGCCGTCGGCAGCTCTGACGTAGTCAGTTGCTTGTCTCACTGTTCGGGCTTGTGCAGACGCGTATCGTCAAATTAAAAGCTCATTATGCGACCTCTGCCCAGTTAAGGGGTAGTTACGGGCGAATTACGACCCTATAACACGTATGTGTCAAATGAGGACACATGTGATGTCCTCATTTACACGCAAAATACGGTCGCCATTCGGGATAGGACTCAGGAGTTAACACAATTTCGGGGATAGCATGGTATGGATACGCAGCAAGCCGGGTACTCGCACTACTGCTACGACTTGCGCTATGCAATAATATCGGAGCGCAAGTCGTCCAGGCGCGGCGCTGGACTTTTGAAAGCAGCAGCTGCGCCTACCTGACGCACACTCGCACACCCGCAAGACATTCCGTAGCTGCTCGTCCCCCAACACCCTCCATCACGGCTAAGCAAGCCAAGCTACTTCCAGGCACCCCCGTGGGCAAAAAGCTGAGAGGCCTCGAGGTATCACCATACCAGTCGGCGGTATGTGCATGACGGACCACATCCCTGAGGACGTGCGGCACGCGCTATTCCACGGCCATGCGACCAACTGCCACATCCGCGTTCACCCAGCGCAACCCCTGGGCGGGGACGCTCTCGGCTATGATCTCGTGGACATACTGAACAACTGCGCTGAGCGGAAGCAGAACGACGAAGCCGAAAAGGATAACATGCGTGCTGCAGCTTTTTAAATGTCCGATGATGACGTCGTCTCGATGTATTTTACGTCGTGCGAACCTGACGCGTTGCGTGTCTAGATATTGAACCCATCACCCGAGGCAGCCCCCCCCCCCCCCCCCCCCCCCCCCCCCGCCCGCGCGGGTAATCTGACATGGGCATTGGCAATCAGAACGCCTCCGTCGACGGTCTATGCCATACTCCCACGAGCCGGGGGCTGGATTCCACTTTGAAAGGTACAGTGAGTCGGCGGGTGGTTCGCATGACTTCAGAGAGGATTTGAATTTCACAAGCGTTGACCGCCCCGTGCTGCGTTTTTGTTGTTGCTCCTACCTGCAGCCGAGGACAAGACGGTGCTGTCAACTGTCTTTAAAGAATGCTGGTCGCGCGACACTCCGACGGGGATCCCTTACCCTCTGAAGAAGACGCCGAGGTTTCCCATCGCCACGCGCGCCCTCGTACATCGAGCGGATATGCTGCGCTACCTTCAACTTCCGTGCCGGCTACACAACCGAAAACCGCTGCTACGCCAAGGAGACCGTCACTGCCGCGTTTCGAGAGTACAGCCCCTCCCCTTCCTCCCAACCCCACTGCGACCAACCTTGTGGGCTGTGCGGATGATGCACCTTATGCTATCCAGGGAGCAAGGGAACGTGAGGAACTACCTCGCTCGGCACTACTTCCGGGATGCGTTGGGCAAGGACGCCCACGGTAGGAAGAAGGGACCATTGCCGAGCGAGGACCGAGTGACTCGCGAAGGCCCGCAACCTGGCATAGGCATGGCAGCAGAGCGAGCTCGGGAGGTACTACCAAGCCGGCTAGTGCCGCGCTTCTAACGTGGTGTTCAAGGCCGAGGAGGAGGTCTGCGAGGCGACGCCGCACTCGAAACCCGCAGGCGGGTCGCGTTTGCTTCGCACTTGTTCGATTGCACAGCCACCGCCGCGACAAGCAATCAATACGCATGTTGAATTTTGCAGTAGCTGTGCCAGACCCCCGCCCAGCCTCTACGTTTGGCGGTAAGCCGATCGTATCAAGTGTTCAGCGCAACAAGGTCGTGGTGTTGGCGCCGGCGGGCACCGCTGCATCGCCAATGCTCCATGGTTTTGTGGGCGTGTTGGCGCGGCAACAACAGAAGGCGGGCGGCATCATCAATCACAACACCAACGCGGTCAAGAACCTGGCCGCCACGCAAGCCTTCCCCGGCGACAACGTCGACGAGGGAAGTTGCCCGGAGCCCTCGGGCAAAAAGGCCAAGCAGCCCGTCAAGCCCGCGTCGGGAGTGGCGGCCCGGGGCCGGGGCGGTGCTGGGGCCAGAGTGGGCGGTGGGCCGTTCGGGCCGCGGGCCGGCCGCCATACCGCGATGGCGATAGTCGCTGCCGCCACCCGTGAGCAGCAGGCCCGTCGCCGTGGTGGTCCTGGCCGAAACCGGATGTAAATGATTTATTCCGCTTGCCCAATATGCCGCGCTCCTCGCCGCCCACTGCCGCGCACTCTCGCGCTATCGCGCGTCATGACGCAACACGATTGTCGGGCTTCTAGAGCCAACAGCAAAAGATATAGTCCACCGTGGATATAGCGTCACAACGTGATATGCGCGTGATGGAGTTCATTACGAGTGTGTCACAGAAAGGCTGCATACGAGTGTCATTATGCTAGTAAGATTACGGGGTAAATACATAGTATTGCATGCTAATTACTAGGTGGTCCGGTAGGCAGGCTAGCTTAATGCCCCCACCCCCCAACCCACCCACCCCCAAAGACGGTTGGTCGCCAGAAGGGCGAACGACCGCATGGCGCCACTCGGCGCTCAGTGATGCTGGTTCAGACGTGGGAATGCGAACATGTAACGGCACGGAGGACGTTGCATCCGTCGAGGTGGGGGAGGAAGCTTTCCACGGCGAGTTGGCGTTGGCGCTCGTCCGCCGAGCTCCGGAATCCCCGTGCCTCCAGCATATGCCGTTCAACACCCGCCCCACCCGTAGCCTGAATGACGGTGTGCAGACAAGCCGTCTCCACCGGGCGGTGGATAATAATAGACTTGCCGTTGGACTGACCGCGGGCAGCGATGTCCACCACTGTAGATTGCGGCGGAGCTGCGGCGTCATCCGGACGCGCCCGCCCCACCGGTCATCGATCTCGGAGTGGAGCTCCCGCATGAAGAATCTTGCCGCCGGGACATCGCCGGAAAGATGTAGTGTGCCTGCCATGCCAGTGGCTGCAGCTCGCGTACCGGGAGCCACATGGCGTTCCGTGTGGCTCGGCCGATGAGATACGTGGCATGCGAGAGCTGGTCTAGCTTGTCTGCCGGTGCGTAGAACATGCCGGACGCTGAGTCGATGTCCACCCCTAGGTGCCTGCCGAACTTGCAAGGATCCCAAAAGCCCCTCTTGGGGTTGCGGTGCAGCCCCAAGGCGTCGAGGAAGCTGGCGTGCCGCTGAAAGTCCGCTGCAGCGACGCGGAGGAGAGAATGAAGTCGTCCACGTACGGTAGTAGGATGAGCGCCCACCTCCGCCTGGTCCGCCGAAGGTAGCATTTGCTCCGTGTGGGTCGTGTAGCCGATGAGGGGGCTGGGGCTCGGGTTTCCGGAGTTGGGTAATGAACACTTGGCTGAGCGTGACGAAGTAATAGGGCGAGATGCTCCAGCCCATTGGCAGACCGGCAAGTCAGTAGAGCTGACCTCGGGTGTCCATGGTGAAGTACTCGGCCCTCCGATGCGATGCCTAGGGCATGACAACCGTCTTCTATATATGTCGAAGGAGAACATGTAGTGTCCCTTCTTCGTGAGATGTCGCGCTCTCAAGAAGGTCTCCAGCTTGAGCCGCTAGCGCACACAATAGGAGTTGAGCACGCCGAGGTCGATGATGCAGCGCCTATGGCCGTTGACGTCGGGCTTCGGTTCTAACATGAGTATTGACAGCACTTGCGGCAGGTGCCAAAGCCCCACACGCCGGACTCCACGAAGCGGGCAAGCTCGCCCTCGAGGAAGGTGAGCTTTGCCGGCATAGTGTCCGGCATGGTGATGCCGTTTGAAAGGGGGGTGGGGGCGGTTGTGCTTGAAGGCGATCCGGACGCCCTCCATGATCCACCGTAAGACTTGATCGCGCTCGCTCCGACGTCTTGCCATTACCGCCATTGCCGCCGCACGCGATGTCGCATGTAGCTTGAACTTGGATAGCATGACCCGGAATGGAGAGGCACACCGTCATCTCTGCTCCTCGGCGTGCGGGGTAGTAGTCGTCTCCGCGGGGGTGTCGGGCTGTGGCTTGCCCTTGATCTTGTCTTTGTCCTTGTTCTTATATAGTCCACCCTCTCATCTTTGGTAGCTCGCTCTGCGCGCTCTTGCTTCTTGATGCGGCTTTTGCCGCGGCCGCCGCCTCCGCCGCCGCCCTTGAATTGCGCGGCTGCTTGTGCCTTAGGTTGTCCGCCTGTTGGAGGCCGACTTCGAGTCGTCTGTCGTCCGGGGCATTGAGGAGGCCGTGGACGCCATCGATCGCTAGAGCGTTCGGCGACGTTGGTGTCGAAGAAGCGGGAGTAGACGAGGTGCTCGGCGACACGTTCCTCGCCGGTAACTGCCTTCTTGAGCTTGAAACTCCGGAGGTAGGTGAGCCGGTCTTCAGTAACAGCATGCCCGCACGTCGCGATCGTGCGAATCGCGGAGTCGAGTAGGTCGTTGCCGTTCACGGTGTCATGAGTTGTGGCGTTTCCCACGCGAAGCGTTGATGCCAGAGCGTCCGCGAGCGCCGCGTGCGCAGAGGCGGTAAAAAACAACATAGCACCGCATGTGTCGATACTCGGCGCACGTCGCGTGCTTCTTCTCTATAGTGGCCCCACTCGTCATTGCGCAGGCTCCATAACCCACCGGGGATGGTGGGTCCTATGGGGGGCATAGACTCGGCGCATGCCCGTGGCAGGTGTAGTCTATCCGGTCGCGCGGATCGATGAACGCCGCGTGCTAGCCGGGGGATTTTGCAGGGAAACCGGGGGGAGTGTCGTCCTCGCCCTCGTCGTCACCCTCGATGCCATCGGCTGGCGTCGTGGGTATGGTTTCCCGCAGTTGTAGTTGTTGAATGGACGAAGAGGTGCATGAGTCTAGCTCGTCGAGTCGCAACGTCATCCGATGTACCATCGCAGTGAGGCTAGGTAATAAGCGGTGTCAACTGTCGAACTTGTGGCGTTGCCTCCACCGCCCCCCTCATCCAAATCGTAAAAATCGCCCGACAGCTGTGTGTTGTCTATGGTACGGCATGCTTTTGCCATTTGCAGTCATCGCGGCGAGAGGTTGGCGTCGAACATTGTGTGAGATCATGTGTCAACTTGCGAGACTGCGAGAGTCTGGATGCCGTTGCGCTAGTTGGAAGTTGGCGCAAAGGCAGAAGGTGGAGATGCTGCCGCATCGTGTGGCGTCATATATGGGCGAGAGGCGGGCGCGATGGGCACACGGCTGTATAGCGTACTAGACGCGTACGGCGGAATTTGTAACGTTGGCGGGTAACACCCGTCGTACTTATAGCCCCGTGTCGACGTGTAGTTCATCAAACCTCTATAATTTTATTCAAGATGACGATCAACATTTCTTTATAAAATATATACCGTACAGTAATAAGGATATATATTTAAAATTATCTGCCTGACGATCCGTCGGCACTGCCATATAGCGCTAGTCGCTATATTTACATGAGCTAGCTGCAGAAGGCTGCACTGCAATACAGGGTAGCCTCTGTAGTAACGCTTGTTTGATGTACGGATTAGTACCGGTACCGGTAGTGCCTTGCACGTTGGAGGTCACGGACGGGGCGGCGCGCTTCAACGCCGACGATGGGTTTCTGGCGGACCTTCCGGAGCACGTTTGGCCGGCTCTTCACGCCTTCCGCACGTCCATCAAGGCGCAAGTGGGGCTGGAGGTGCGCTTCGACAAGATGCAAGCGTACAACGCAGACATGGAGGCCGCGCGGCGTGAGGCTCCGGCCGACATCGAATGTCCTGAGTTTTGTTTCGGCATCGCGGTCCTCAACGTGCCGCTCGGATCGCCAGAGTATGTGTAGGCGTACATGCGCGGCAAGGCAGCGGAGCTACGAGAGGACGAGGTGGACGCTAGCATGAGCAAGCTCCTATCTGCCAAGCCCAGCCGTCGGCACACCCACGCCCTGCATCACCACGCATAAGCCCTGCTCGAGCATTGCATGCAACACAAGGCGGGGTATTGGCTCCGCAATTGTCTTCCGTCCGAGGTGGAGGCCTCTGCGGAGGCGGTGGATGCCACCGTCCTTGCGGCGGTCGAGCGGGTGCTAGGGGTCTCTTTTGATCGCTCCACGTACGGCACCGACACCAATCCGGTGGTCACCGATTTCATGGCGGAGCTTTTGCACGACCCCGACCCCGCTGCAGCGGAGGTGGCTACCTTGAGCGAGGATGCAGTGGCCAGGGCGAGCAGCATGCTTCACTTTCCCACTCGGTTGAAGGGAGTTGGCATCCGCCGCATGGCTACCGTTCGTGATGCCGCCTTCGTCGGCTGCATGAATGCCATCTTCCCAAGGTTCCTGACTAGGAACTCCGGCACCAACACCCCCACCCCTGGTTTCTTCGACCCACAGCTCGGGTCCGTCCTTGGCCGAGGCAGCTTCAACGCAACTTCTTCCGCCCGCCGGTATGACCACTTCCTCAACGATGCTCAAGGGTCGGACAGCTACGCCGCGGAGATGCGCGAGGCGTGGGGCCGCCTCAAAGCGGCTACTGCTGGCCATCTCGGCGACGCAGATGCGCGCGTGATGGAGCGGGAAGTGGAGGCTGCGTCGGGCTCGCAAAAGGAGCTGGCGGCATTTCTAGACCATGTCAACAACTCTCGGCTTCGAAATGAGGTGTGCGCTCTCCCTGTCACATGTAGGGAACGGATCTTGTTCAACCAGCTCGACGCAGCGTCATGCATGTGGACAGTGGCCATCCCCACCGCGCGGACGGTCATGACTCCGCATGAGCTGCGGGAGGTCGCTGCCGGGTACTTCTTTCTGCCTAGCCCGTGCTTGGCCCCGGTGGTTGGGAGCCAGAACATTTTGCCCTCGACGGAGCACAACCCCGTCACTGTTTATCTATACGGCGACGCGCTCACGAACCTCCCGGCGCCTGGAGACAGTCACTGGCGTGTACGGCACGACGCTATCGCAGATGCCTTCCGCGATCACTGTGTTCACGACCTAGGTATCGCTGTACGGCGGGAGGTGGATGGCTTGTTCCGGCAGGCAGTGCCTCTCGCACTGTGAGATTCAGATGTGACGTAAATGTCCCCTACTGGTGACGAACGACGACATACGGGGACGATACGGGACGTACGAGGGACGTGGATTGCATACCGAGTAGCGACGACTATCTCGTGCGACGTGTAAAGTATTATATGAATTTCTCGTTCCGATGATTTCATCAAATTGATATACGCACGCGGGCTCGCGTGTCGCGCGCCGACGCGGAGCACCCGGGCTAAGTACATGCGGCTGCACGTACTCGTTGCACATCGCTGCATAACGCGGGGTTGCTGGCGTCGCGGTGCGCCACGCTGGCGGGCCGCGCCCCCGGCCCCTGCCAAGGAGTAATCACGATAAGTACTGGCACGGTGCGGCGGCTGACTCTCGCGAAGCCGTGCCCGCACAGCATTGGTGCTTAGTTCGCGCGTAGCATCGCGGCACCGCATGCATGTGCCGGCAGGGTGCTGGGAGTGCCGGGCAAACCATGATCGCGGGCTGCCGGCATGCGATCATGGCTTGCGCGGCAGTCCCAGGGGAGGTGTGGGCCGGTGTCGCGGAGTCGCTGGGCCAGTGGATGCTTTTATTACACTGGCGAAGCATCACTTCGCCGTTGTGGGCGGTGCCCAGCACAAAACTGCTCCTGCCTAATTTTCTATACATTTGAAATTCAGGCTAGGGGGGCGGCTAGGGCACATTTGTGAGGCATGTCAGAGTTGGAAGCCGCGCTAGGTGTTCCTTGGAATATGTGAGGATACTGCGCCTCCCCGGGCTTACCGTTGAGAAATACCCCTCGCGCCACTTATGGATGGGTTCCATGTGTGCAAGCCTTGGCGGGGAAGTCGCGGTCCACGTCAAAGGGGCATAGGGGAGGAAAGACCCGACGTGGTACGTGCTCCCGGGGATTGCCGCTCTGTCTGTCTCCCACTTGTGGGCTTCCTTTGTGATGTCGGACAGGAACCGGCTGAAGCTGTCCGGTTCAAGCCATGTGTGGGTGAGGGCTTCGTGCACCACGCGTGCGGTCAACCACATGAGTTGGAACATCGGGAACTGCTCCGCCTGGGCCCCGGCGAGGAGAGGCTCCATAGCCCCGTCGTCATCGTTCTCGACGAGTACCGCGGCCTGCTTCGCAGCGATCTCGAGCATATCCTCGGCGCCTTGCACCCGAGGACATTTTGTAGCGTGTTCTCCTCCACGCTAGCGTATGCTAGTTGGGTTCGTGTACAACGCTCCACCATCCTGGCCCTTTTATGGGGTGTCATCGTGAGTGCCATGGTGGGCGGAGCCGGGTGGTTTGGGTGCAACGTGGTTAGGGTGCAACTGGTGACGCTTCGTCGCCTCATGTGATTGATATCATTGCGAAGCGGACGTACCGTCGCGGCGCTGCTGCGAGATACAGATCGCGGAGTGGGCACCTGCTGCCGTCGCTATGTGTGCGTGAACATAAAGATAAGCGGCGATATACACCCGACATTAGCCCGGTGTATTGACGCTTATTTGCATAGTCGCAGCGCGAGTAGTAGTACGATGTATCGGTGCAGTGCCGCGCACGCGCCCGCACGACGTATGTGCGCGCGATGTGCGGCACGTTGTGCGGCACGTTGTGCGGCACGTTGTGCGGCGTTGTGCGGCACGACGGGCGGAGGTGTGGGCGGATGTAGGTGGCATGGTAGGTGGTAGGCGGTAGGTGATGTTCGTAGGTGCGGGTCTAAATGCAGCCGCCACAACTACCGATGATTGTGCAACGCCCCAGCACGCGCATGAAGTACAGGGTCGCCTGACGGTCACCGCCGCTCACCGCTGAACCAAGCGCGGACAGCCGCGCACTCGCATCTGTGCTGCCTGCCGGTGGTGGGCTACATCCACCCCAACTCTCAGCCCCCCCCCCCCCCCCCCCCCCCCGGCGCGCGCGCGGCAGCATGCATGCCGGGAAAGGGATGGATATCGAGTGTGTCGAAGGATGACGTGTACATATGCAAGCACTGCCGGGGCTGGGTGACGGGCAATAGTGATAAGACGGCGCGAGAGCGGCACTTCCTAAAATACCCAAAATGTAGCCACTCGTTGAAGCGTGCGGCTAAGTTGCGCCGCAAGGCCGCCTTATTACAAGCAGCAGCAGCAGGGGCGGCAGCAGCAGGGGCGGCAGCAGCAGCGACATCAACAGCAGGGGCGGCAACAGCAGGGGCGGCAGCAAGAGTAGCAGCGGCGGTCGGAAACGGCCCGCCGGCGCCGGTCTCGGACGACGGCGGCTCGTCGGAGGACGATATGATGGGCGTGGGGGATAAACATGCACTAGCCCCCCCCCCCCCCCCCCCCCCCCCCCCCGGCGGCAGCTGTCGCGAAGATTGCAACTCAAACATTCTTCGGCAAACCGCTGCCTGCCGCCCCCCCCCCCCCCCCCCTCGCGTATATTTATGTAACGTGAGCACTCTTTGGCAAAACATGGCAGCCAAACCGCCCGTCTCATGACCTTTGATCGGACGGCGGGCATGCCCCGTTCGGCAGTACTAGCTATACTGTACACAGAATTCCCCACTCCTGCCGAATAGTACGGCTGCGATTCGCGCTCCCATATACTAATAGGCGTAGTTATCCACAGGACGATTCGTCATTGCGCCCGTGTTCGTACTAGATACCCGATACCGGCTTGATAGATATATTGCGTACTACCCGGTACTACACGGACAACCTCGTACCTTATACGTCAGTGCCATGTAACGCGTCACCGCGCTAGTACGACTACCACTACAACGATTACAAAAAGGGTTTATCGCCCGCCGGCCATACCGCTGGCGGATGTACTCGTACGTAACTGGATGGACATGCCGCCACCAGCAGCAGCCTTCACGGATAATAGTCGTAGTGCTTCGTCACCCGTATGTCACATCTCATTCTCACAGTGTCGGCAACACCGTACCCATGGATGAACTCAAGGACCTAGTGCCGGACGCAGAGCTCTCCCTTCCAGCGTTCAACGTCGTGACCGGGAGCTATGATCCCCGTAGCTTGAAGTCCACGCTGCTAGGGTTCAAGACTATGCGGTCCGGGGTCAAGTACACTGCTGTGCCCCGCACCACGGCTGTGGATCGGTTTGAGCGCTCCCTATTGAGCGACATACAACGGGGGTTGGCAGCGCGGGATGCGCCGTGGCACAACACGGAGCCCGGACAGAAGGGTGCTCTTCGAGACATCCTGGATATGTAGGATTACACGGGCATGCATGGTCTTCGGCACAGTGGGTGAGGTGAGCAAGGGGGTGCGCCGCACAGTGCGCGGTATCGCATGCTTGGCTGCGGATCGGGGTGCCCTCTCATCGCGGGGCACTCGGTGCACCACCCGGGCTCACCAGGAGGCCTTGCTCGTAAGAGATTTCCTCGGGGTCCTGAGCTTGGTGGCCGCTCGAGAGCGCGCTCGCTGCCTTATCCGACGGCGTAGATTCGTCTGCCATCCCGTTGATGAAGCTGCACATCACGTCCGAGGATCACCCACACACACGTGCCCGCGTGGCCCGGACTCTGAACCGTGTGCGCATCACTCATCCATCCCGCCTCATGCGGGATGCGGGCCGCTTTCAGGCGGCTTGATGTGTTGATTTTCTACACCCCTCCACATAAGTCCGGGATCTGTGATCGCAAAGCGCAGACATGGGCGAGGATAACGCCGGTTGCGTGTGCATACATGCTAACTACAGTGGGAATAGTTCGGGCAAACGCCTATTGTGCGCTTTATACCCACCCGCGCGACAATACGACCATTTGTGGGCGCCCTTTGATTAAAAAAATGCGAAATCGGTGCATGAAGTGTTGGCGCTGGAAAATTGTGGGTTGCGCCAACCATCCAAACCTATGGAAAAACGGCACTCGTCGCACCAAAATCGGTGAATACGGCCCTTGGCATACGTTGCACACACCGTGCGTGTAGGCCACTGAAAGGATGTCGCTATAGGCACGACGTGACGCCCCAGCCAAAAGCAACGACAAGTTGATTGGCCACTGTGGCGAGCAATTTTGGGGTGAAAATGCTGTTGTTTCGGTGGCGAACGCACGTAGGAGAGGCGCTCGATGCCCCCCTTGGCGTAGGGCAATGCTCTACTATGGGGGCGCGTGGTGGAATGCCAGTTGCACCGTTTCGTGTGCGGGGTGGCGCGTAGGGGCGTGGACTTTAATTAATATGAAATTCCTTGAAAAATGCTGTGGAAAACGGCATTTTGGCTGGTAGATGTGTGTATCGCTAGGAGGCAGCACATGCTAAGTGTTGGTGGTCCGTGGTCATCCACACACATAACGCTCTCGCGCAACCGAGTATGGGGCTTAGACACGCACTTGGCGCAAAGCCACGCGCCCGACATGGGTGGACGCATGAGGCAGTGAGGGCAACTTGGATGATCATCTTTGGGGATTATTTCCGGGGCCTCCAGAAAACGATTTTTTGATTTTGGAAGATTGGTTTCGACGCAAATTTGAACGAGATACTGCGTGGTATTTTTGGAAACTTTTTCTGAGCAAACCCTGAGAAGTTATAGCGTTTTAAAGCCAAGGGGGTGTTGCTAAGCGTGGCCAACACTGAGGCCTGGTCAGTATCGCACCGCGACATGTACTAGCCGCCGCCCACACGGCTGCACCTCAACCAAATGCACCCGAGCCCCTCGCCAACGTGTTTCCTCACGCGTTCATGGCCATCCCGCCGTTTGATTGTCTATTCACGCGCGTCGGCTTGCTTGCTTGTGCGTGATACCGACCCTGGTTTTGATGCAGTTGCATCCACGCACCAAGTGCAGCGTGACACCCTAGTCAAAGGTCTTTAAGCTTCGGTTTGAGCCACTCGTCATGCAGGTCTTATAAAACCCTCTGAGATTCCAGGGTTTCATCTCATATATCCTACGTTCAGGTATCCTAGACTTCTGAAGTCTTGAGACTGCGCCGAAAAGGGACCCCAAACTTATGTGGAAGGGTATAGTACTACTTTTAGCAGTAGGTGGATTTGTTTCTGCCCTTTTTGTAATTCACACCGGTAGTGCCTTGCCCCCCGCCGCGCCCCACTGCCTGCCCGTGCCAGATAGTTTTTTTTTTCGCCCCGTGCCAGATAGTAGTACTGTACTTTGCCTGATGCGCCCGACGCCACCCCGTGTAACCAAACCAATCATCCGTCGGCACTGATCACCGTTCGCCTGCCTCATCGGTGATGGACCAGCGTCATCGAATCAGGAGTCCGACTCCGCCGCCCTATTCACCAGCAAGTCGCGGAAGGGGTCGCCCCCTGTCGCGCGCACGCGCGTGTGTGAATCTGTGGTCGTGGGAGGAGTGATAAACGTAAAATACCCCCCGAACAAGGTCACGCTGCCTCCCAGGACTTGCTCCCAACGGCGCCGCCAGGCAGGCGCGATGTCGATGTTCCGTAACACATTCAAAATCCTGTACAAAAAGGTGCGCGTCGCGACCCTGCCTGAGCGTTGCCCGCGCGCCCTTTCGCGGCCCCTACAATCCCCTCCCCCCCCGCCCCCCCCCCCTTCTGACCGCAGGTGTACGACGCCTTGCCTAAGGAGTACCAGGTGGGGCTGGTTAACCCCTTCCACTCCCCCCCATTCGCAACCCTTTATTCCATGCTTACACAACCCTAGCATCAATACCATGCCCTGTCACCATGGACCCGTCCCCACAAATCCCCCAGGCAGCACTCACCTCAAGCCCATTCCTCTACCCCATCCTCCTAGTGGCGCACCAAGCGCGACCTGCAGCGAGAGGCGGACATTCAGCGCCTGTTCCTGCTTACCACCTACTGCCGCCGGGCGGCATCCGGTACGCCCCTCCTTGATGGGTTGGCAAGCCGGGGGCAATCTCTCGATGTGCACCCGGGGCGGCGTGTGACTGGGGGCGATTGGTGTGCGCAGGGGTGGAGGGCGGCGAGGCGGCACTGGCGGAGGTGATTGTGGCAGAGTACGATGGCCTCTCCCACGAGCACCGGATCGCGGCGGTGGCGGAGAACATACAGACGCAGGCGCGCGCCTCAACATGCTGGGATGATGATTGGAGGTGTGGGGGCTCGTGTGGCGGCGTGACACCTGATGGCGCATGCAGGTGCAAGGTGCGCTGCAGCAGATGCACGGTGTGTTGACGCGCCACGGCGACCCACTGAGCACGGCTCCGATGGGGGAGGCATCCGCCTCCGGGGGTGATGCAGGCATCACGGAGGAGCCGAAGGCACGTCGCTCCGGGCTGGCGGCGCTGCTGCCTGAGGAGTCCGGCACCCGCAGCGCGGCGTGCCATTCGACGGACCTGGACCTGGAGGAGCGCGGCGGGAGGCTGACGATGGGGCGCCTGTCAGCGAGCTTGCGCGGCGCGCTTGGGTACTCGCTGGCGGTTGCGCCATCCGGCATCCCGCACAAGGAGGCCGGCCTTGGGCTGTGGCTGAAGGGGTCGGTGCTGCCGGGGACGGTCGTGGCGCTCTACCCGGGCGTCATCTACAACAACCAGCAGTACAAGTGACCGCCCTCCCACACCTACCCATCAACCAGAGTGGCGCCGCATCTGCACATGGCGGTGCTCGTAGAGATCCGCAATGGAAAGGAGCGTTGCTGGCATCTTAACATCATGCTGATGTGCCCGGGTCTGCCCTGTACAGGTTCATCCCCGGGTACCCCCAAATCGACAGGGATAACAGCTACCTCTTGTCGCGCTACGATGGCGTTGTCATCGACGCCAAGCCCTGGGAGGAGGGGGACCCTTACGGCGAGACGTGCTGGCCGCCTGTTGGGCTCCGGGAAGGTGTGGCTGGCTGCGAGTGCCCCCCCCCCCCCCCCCCCCCCCCGGTCTTCCCGTTGTATCCGCATTGGTTCGAGTCCGGCTCATTCTCTGCTGTATATGATCGTTAGTCTCGCTTTCCTGTTTGGCGACTGAATGCAGCTGTCAGGCGCAGTGGGGGGCAGCTGACACGGCAGGGCTGTCAGTGGGCTGGTGGAGGGAACTTGAGTAGGGGGCGGCTGCGCTCACCTGCTGTGGACATGCTTGCGCTGCAGACCCGCATGGCATCGACATCGATGGGCGCAACCCGATGGCGCTCGCGCACTTCGCCAACCATCCGCCGCCCGGACGGCAGCCCAATGTGATGGTGGCAGCGGTGGACTTGCAAGTGGATGCAGGTGTGAGCCCGCGGGAAGGGGGAGAGGGGCATGGTGCAAGCTACTTGCTTCGCTTGGCGCCACAGCATCAGCGCTCACGTTGATCCGCGGTACCCGGGGGGGGGGGGGGGGGGGGCAATCCAGTGACACTGGCTGCTTTCCCCCCCCTCCCCCCCGTCCCCCCTGGTCAGAGCATCCGCACCTGCGGCGCTACATACCCAACCTGCTCTACGAGGAGCTGCTGCCGGGCGCGTCAGCCGCCGTGCCTCCGCCCGTGTTCCTGGGGCTGTGCTTTGTGGCGACGGAGCACCTGGAGGACGAGGAGTTGTTCCTTAACTACCGCTACAGCCCGCACGTGCCACGGCCCTCCTGGTATGGCGCATGCTGAAGGGGGGGCTTGCTTGGGGAGAGCGTGCGGGCTGTGCTGAGCTAAAGTGGGGTTGCTTGCTCCTTGTTGCCGATGCAGGTATGTTCCGGTGGATGTGGAAGAAGACAAGCGCCGATGGGCCACGTGACCGCTGCACTCCGTCAACCACCGGTGATTCGAAAAGTGAGCCGAACAAATAATTGTTATCTCGAGGACGTCATTCAATATTCTTGATGTTCGAGTCGCGTGGGGCGGGGATCATCGGTGTTATCACTGCGAGTACGGCAGCTTGCACTCTCACCGCACTTATACACGACCATGCCTGCCAAGCCGCACGGCATGCAACGAAAATGAAATGGCTCAATCTATGTAAATGGCACTGGGTGTGCGCCGCTACACAAGCTGAAAGCGCTCTTACCAAACCCTAAACAATGGAGTGAACATCGGGCCTGTCCCTTCTGTATGGAACTATGGATTACATAGTAGCTGCTTGCACTTTGTTAGCTATAGGACAGCGCTGGCCCACCGCTAGCTATAGTTCTCTCATAATGATACATTGTCCAAATAAAATACAAGACTGTAAGGATTTATGATATGAATCGAACTTGGAAGGTCGGGCGGATCTTGTGAGCTGTGCGGGCCGGGGAATCGCGGCGAGAGTGACGAAGCCCTCGCCTGTATTGATTTCCGAAATAAATCAATGTACATTACACCGTTAGGCGCATATTTGCTCGCATTGTTTATGATTCAGTCGCTGAGAAAGTGGCATATATACGATAAGTTTATCGCAATCTGGGCCAGTATATTGCGGAATGTCCGCCTCATCAAGCTCAAACCTCGGAAACCTTGGATGAAAAGGTACCGACTACCAGTCCTGTAGACCGATGAGAAATCATCACATCCGGCGGAGTAGTCCCTACAGGGTACCGTACCTGCTGTAGTGATCGCGAACTCTGATGGTTTCGAATGTGAGGGAAAGCTCCACACAGTGCCACGACCACGACCACACAGTGACGCGCCGCCGGTTCGAATTACCTCATCGCGCCGCCTCCGATCGTCCCGTTGACCGATTGTTAGCGAAATCGGCTGCCCTGACGACTGTGTGTGGGCGATGAACAGTGGGGCACAGTGGCACCCAACGCGCGGTCTCTTCGGTAGTGAGCAGATGAGCGTTCAAGACTTCATAAAACCAGTCGTCGTCGTGGCGGCTCGTTTCGCCGAACGAGTCCTTCCGCAGCTAAGTAACAGCAGCCGTACCTGTACCAGAGCCGTACCAGCCAGAACACATATGGCCGCTCCCAGCCCCCTCACGTCATCTCTGTCGACTACACTCCGCGCCGCGCTGTCGCTGCGCGTGTCGGACGTTTGGAATGAACCTCGGTGGACCGAGTCGTGCCCGCCTGAGGCCGTGCTCGACGGCACGCGATGGGCGCAGCTTCGATACGGCAATACGGCCTTCTGCCTGCGAGAGGCGCCACGCACTGGTCCGAAAGATGGTGACCGCCGCCTGTCGACTGCCCTCGCCTAGTCCGCAACGTTTCTCGAGAGGGGACGGTCTTATTGACAGAGTTGTGCCCTAACTTACTGACCGACGTCTCGATATCCAGATCGTCCCGTGGTCGTTCTCTTGCACGGAATGGGCGGCTGGAGCCATGTCTGGCGAAAGCTGCTGCAGGCACTGATCGGTGCGAACGATCGCGCCGCCCCGCCCCCCCCCCCCCCCCCCCCCCCCCCCCCCACGCTCCTCAAAGCACGTGGGCAAATGCCTGACACGCACCGCTTCGCCGCTTTCTCGCCGGGCCCAGGTTCGGCACGGTGCAAGGCGGTGTTGGTGTTCGACCGGTACGGTCGAGGGCTGAGCGACGTTGCCATCGACCCGAGCAGCGGCCGGCCGGCGCGCCACAGCGCGGCGCTTTTCGCGCAGCAACTCAACGACCTTATGCACGAAATTAACCTAGAGGATGGCGCACCTTTATGGCAGGAAAAACTAGTTGTGGTAGGCTCGAGCATGGGCGGCCTCATTGCCACGGAGTTTGCTGCAATGCATCCTGACCTGTCACGGAGACTGGTTTTGCTAGCACCGGCAGGCCTCACACCCTGGGTCACCTTGGAGCGGAAGGTGATGATGTTCCCAGGGGTGGGGCGCCTGTATCATGCACTGTTTGGGAAGCGCAAGGAGGTGGAGTCAATACTGCGCGACAAGTTCGGCTACGATGTGATGTACCTGGAGAGCCGCGATCCGGTGCTGCTGGAGCAGCTAACCAGTGCGGCGCTGTGGCAGCTGAACGAGAAGCCAGGGTACATCTGGGATGTGTATCGAAGCATCACACAGATTCAGTGGGACGGGCAGCAGCGCAATGCAGAGTTCATCGGCACGCAGACCATGGACGTCCAGCTGGTGTGGGGCAGCGAGGACTATGTGGTATGGCACTACTTTGCGCAGTTCTGGCAGCAGGCAATGCCGCAGGCCAAACTCAACACGCTGGAGGGAGAAGCCCATACACCACACCTGGTAGACGCACGCATTCCGCAGCTTGTGGACATAATTCTGCCGCTAGTTCCACCCGAACAGCTCTAGCTGGGGCCTGAAAGCTATTGAATAGCTATGACATCATGCCTTGAAATTACTGAGCGTTCTTCAATCCAGTCTCCCTACTTGGCAAGGTAAACAACTTGCGATAATGTGCAGGATTCCATTGAGAGCGCATCAATGCATGGCTGTATGCATGAGGGCGTTCCCTGCTATATGCAAGCATAAAAAGGAGCGGGGGTGGGGCACTTTTTGGAACCATCACCAAATTGCAGTCAGCATCAAGGTGGCCTTACCCAGCCCTCGACGAAGTGCTATGATGCCGCTGACCTGCTGTATGTCGCTGCTACTGCTGTTGCTGCTCTAATTGCGCCTCGGCCCTCTGCTCACCCCTGCTGCGCAATGCTGCCTGCCTATCCAGGTCTCGCAGCTTCTCAGCACAGTTGGCCTTACTTGGCCCCCCTCACAATCACGGATCACCTGGTAGCCGGCACGCCCACAGAGTTGGCAGAGGGGCAAAGCTATAGTGGTGTAGACACTTTGTAACTCAGCATCCATGACCCCTCCGTCTGCATCACCTGTCCATCAGCGCAATGCATCAGCAGTGGGCGCAGCATAGCAAGCATGAAGGTGGCCTAAGAGATGGCAGCAAGCCTCACCCTGCACACACAACGCACAAGGTGGGGATGTAATGCTAGGCGAGGTTCTTCTTCTTGTACGTGTAGTACTCCATATTGACGGGGGTAGCACAGGCCAGGCCGTAATCACGGAGAAAGGAAGCATGATGAGATTGGTCCTCATCCAGGGGTTGCATGCCGTACATGAAAATGTCAGAGTTCTGCAAGGACATTGGCAGCCAACAACCTGCACCCCAGGTGGATCAGTGGCATGTGAGGTGCAATGCGGCCTTGTTGTCTGTCCGCTCGGTAGAGCGGTGTTCCCCGGATCGATTCCCGGCTCTGTTGCTTCAGGGCGACATCGTCCTGGCGTGTCCTGGGTTTATCCGGTTGATGCATTAGCCCTTCTTCGGGATTCGAATGAGGCGACGGTCGAATGACTATGCCAGACCTACGACTGCAGATGGCGCAAGAGGTAAAGTGCTGGGGCAGCTTCGGCCGATGACCTGGGGTAAACTTTTACGGCGCCGCTTGCCTGGATACGGATAGGGCTGCACACGCACGGCGCGGCGGTGTGCTGCCCAGCAGCCGCCCAGTGCTGCTAAATACTGAAAATAAAGTTTCGACCCCAAGTAAATATACCCCTCCCCATCAATTTCTTCAGAAATCCGGTACCTAAAACACGAAATTGAATCGGAACTGCCACACTTGCGCAATATGACAAGTGTACTTTTATTATAGGCCAGCAAGGTTCAATTAGCTGTTTTGGGTGCCCCCTTTATTTTGCCCCCCCCCCCCCCCCCCCCCGAAACAACTTCTGAGCTTTCAGCACTGCTAAAGAAACACCGTCCCCCAAAACTCATTATTTGGCACGTATTTGTATGTGTATGTGTATATGTATATGTATATGTATATGTATATGTATATGTATATGTATATGTATATGTATATGTATATGTATATGTATATGTATATGTATATATGTATGTTTATGTATATGTGTATGTATATGTATATGCATATCTATATGTGATTGTGATGATTGTGATTTTATATGCATATGCATATGCATATGCAAATGGATATGCGCACATATGACGTGAATGTAAATGTAAATGCTGTGAATGTGCATGTATCTGCAAATGACTATGTGTATGTGTGTGTATAGGCTGGGTAATATGGATATGGATATGCAGTTGCATATGCATAAATATGAATGTGAATGTGAATGTGAATGCTGTCAATGCATATGCATGTAGTGCATATATGTGTATGTGTATGTGTATGTGTATGTGCATGTGCATGTGCATGTGCATGTGCATGTGCATGTGCATGTCCATGAATGTAATGACCCAGGCCACCTTATTCATTGCGTAACAGCTGCACTAAAGATACCGCATAGTTGCTGTTAGTTCTGTTTGTAGTGCGCATTTGTGAAAGCCCTGATGCAATAAGTAATTAAATCTTGCCGGCCATACTGTCGCTACGGGTAGGAGATGGCGGAAGCCGCAGTCGAAATCCTATGATAGGTCAGTATTGAATTATCATATTTAACGTAATCATAGCGTAATAATAACGAATCTACGTTATTCCAATGGTTATTATTACGAATCGAAGAAATTAAATCTATGAATGTTCTATGCTGTATTAATGTAAGTGCAACGCAGCGCCCAATCCTTGATATATCGAATGCCAACCGGTCGAGTCAGACAATCGTACAATCGCGTCCAGACGCGTCACATATTTTTGCACGCGACGATCATAAGTCTGCGGCTCTGCGGTTCTGCCCGCACAGCATCCACCGTCTGACTGTGCGCTGACAACGGGGTCGTCATTGTCACATTCAGAGGGCTAAACCGATGACGTAAGCAGCGTTCTATTATACATAAAGTAAATCAGGTATCAGTAGCCCAGGAGCTCTTTTGCTGGCAACCTCTCATAATTGCTCTTAGTTCTCTTTGTAGTGCGTTTTTGTGAAAGCCCCGATGTAAATAAAGTAGCCCAGGAGTACTGGTATGCCAGTAGGAGCGACCGAGACGCCTAGGCTATATAGTACCCCAACATCAGTCTCGCATGCTGCTCCGCGCCAACTACAGGTACTTGAATTTACATCCATCAAGCGTTGGTACGAGGTACGCAAATAGTTGCGCCAGCTTGGCCACGGAGTAATGGTAGGTGTACGTATGTGATTACATGTGCTAGATGCAACATTCAAGAAATCCATTCAGAAATCCAGAATGAAATCCAGGCAGGTAGGTGTACGTATCCACCCAACGAGTAGCATGCGGCGACGCTCGCGCTCATGAACTCATGCCAAGGTAAGGGCACCGGTACGGTACGCCCGCGCCGCCGCGCGGCCGTTGCCGCCGCGGCAGCGTTGCCTCTGCGCTCGCAACGTGCGTTCTGTGATATGGACACCGTTTGCGCGAGCTTGACATCCATATTTTGATCCGCTCAGGGCATCTTTGCCAGCCCCTGTCTACCGTTAAAAGCTGCTTAGATCCAAGACTGGGCCGAGGGGCAGAGAGGCAGGCAGGGCCCAAGCCCGACAGCTGGCTAGTGTACAGGTGAGCCAGGCCGGGAGCGTAATCTTCGCTGCACGTCTGCTGCCAGCTCAGCTCACGAGCTGCTCAGACCTTCTCGCTCGGGCACATCTCGCAACGCCGCCGGCCGCCAAGCGCGGGACCAGGCGGTGGCGTGTCAGGGCCAGGCAGTCTGTAGGGTAGAACACCATGCAGTAGAGTAATCATGTTCGCTGGTCGCAGAGAGCCAGGTGGCCTGCCTGCGCGGGTAGCTGCCTGCTATGCTGAGCGCTTCTCGCCGGCTATTTTAAAGTACTGTGACAGCAGCAGCAGCTCACTAAATATCACGCTGTCGCACTGTTTAGGCGCCCCTGGTGCACCCAATTCACCCCTCGGTGCGGCACTCGTCGCGGCCAGAAGCAGTCACCTGGAAGGTTGCGCGTATTCATGCGCTACGTAGAATCCTTGCTACCATGCGAGGAGCTGCTCGGTGTGGCGTTCCCGCGAGGGCGGCAGGGGGGCTGAGTGGCCTGCTCCCGGCTGCTCGGTGCGTGCAGGGTGCGCGTGCCGGATGACAGGACCGGTATCCTGTCCAGTGCCGCAACCGGCGTTGGCATCCTGCGAACGCCCTCAGCCTAACCCCACAATCTCTGGGAGCATCCGTAGCTGAGCAGAGGGGCCATTGTAGGCCGACGGGTGGCGATATGGCGCGCGCTAACGGCCGGAGCCGACGGCTAACCGCGGTGCCGGCGGTGCCCTCTAGTAATAAGCGCGGCGACATGCGCAGCCCGGTCGCAGCCGGCGGCAGCGGCAACTACGTCCTTCTGACGCGCGTCGCGCTGGTTGCGCTGCCCGCGGGGCTGTATTGGTGAGTGCCTGCTTCCGCGGGCGCCTTGCGGCCGTCACGCCCCCGAGCTCACGAGCTGTAGCTGCCCGTGGCGGGCGCTCCGGCACCCCTCTGCAGTCCACACCCGGATCCAGACCCTTACAACCCCTGGCACTCCTGGCCCGGTGCGTCCCCAGGGACTTTGGTGGCGTCATCAGCATGTGCCTCAACGCAGTCACTATGTGCTGGACCGCGGTCGCGCCGGTTGCCACCGCGGCGGCAGACCTCATCGTGAGTACCCGTGCATACCGGGGCTATGGGACCCTCAGCTGCGGGCATCCAACATGCCGCCCACGTGTCACTGAACTGGCTGTCCCTGGTGGATCCTGCCCCGATGCCCAGGCTCATAACCCTCCAGAGGCAGCCCTCGCAGCTCTCATCACAGTCTGGGCTATCTCCAGCGCCTCGCTGCTCGGCCGTTCCGGTGGCCGACGCCGCGGTTTCCGGCACCACGCAGAAGGTGCCAACACCCGGACACTGTGCTCCCTCGCACTCACATACGCACACTCATACCAACACATTGCGACCTAATACTCTTTTGCTGTTTCCCTTCGGTATGATCTTACGTTGCACTGACCGGGATGCGAACGCACAGGTGTGCACAACCTCGCGAAACGCATCTTCCGGCACAGCGCCACCCCGCGCCCACCCCCAGGGGTGCAGCTCCCCCGGCCGGGCATCTCCTTCAAGGTCACGTCTGCCTATCTGCCCCTGCCTTCTTCAACAGTACGGGTGCCAATACACCTGTAGACAATAATACTCGTGATATAATCCTCAAATTCGCGCCACAAACTATAGGTGGAACATTCTGTATAGTCCCCCTTTCGTTTTGTCACTATTAAACCTCTTTACGGATTATCATTGACAGCGTCCTTATATCTGCGTTTGTATTTGGTTTACACCGGAAAGTGGTAACTTTTTCGGTGACATGCTTGCATCGCCAAGCGCTCTGCCAGGCGCTCACTGACAGATGCTCTGCCCATGACTGCAGTTGACGCCCGGACCGCGGATCCAGTTGACATGGGTGACGGCCAAAAGCGAGAAGAGCGGCGACAAGCCGCCCTCCGGGGCGACCACCCCCACCGCCCCCGCCGCGACCCCCCTCGCCTCGCCCACTCCCGCCGCGGCAGGGCCCTCACCCCCCGCAGCTGAACCCACCACCTTTGCCCCGAGTGTCTATTGGCCCGACCTGAGCTTCCTTCCGTGGCATGGCACCCCGCCGTCATCCCCAAAGACGCAGGTGCGGCACCCGCTGGCCGCTCTCTTTTGCCGCAGTAGCATACCACATGTTGAGTTTCCACTGTTGGGGGCCACTGTATATTTATATGTGTGTGTTCTCGAGCCCAGGCAATAATGAATTGCGTTGCATAATTCACCTGGATATCAGCGCGGGATTTAAATAGCGTCGTGATACATGTTTCGTGATACGCACAGTTGGGATGCTCCCCCCCCCCCCCCCCCCCCCCCCAATGAGTAATGCGTGCCAAACCCTTAAACGCTGTGACGCGTGCCAAACCCTTAAGAGCTGTGACGCTGTACAGACAGTAATTCACACTCCATGCCATGTCAATCTATCATGCATGGCGCCCAAGGACTGACTCTTGCTGTCGCTGTCTGTGATGATGCCCAATCTGCAGTCCACCTCCGGAACGTCGCCACACGGCATCTTCACCGAGTTTCAGCGCAACATGGAGCATGACCTCCAGCGACACAACCGGCACGTCCACCTGAGCCACTCGTGCTCCATGCCGCTGCTCCGCTCCATGCACGCGCCCGGGCCCGTCAGCTTCGAGTGCGACATCGGCAGCTCCGACCTGGACGAGATCATGGAGTCCACCCCGCCCGCACCCGCGCAGCCTCTTCCTGCTGTTCAACCCAGCGGCGGGCCAGCACCGGAGGGCGTCATGGAGGCATTGCTCAGCCTGACCAGCACGGTGACAATACCCTGCCCGTACCTTTTCCCCTCCTACGTAAGGAGACCAAACTTGCAACTATGTCAGCGACATCTCCGCCTTGTGATCGGATAAAACATGCTTCCCCCGGTATTGTGCTCGACTCTTAGGTTTCGTGATCCTGCTTAAAGTCGTTGTGTCATCGTACTAACATTAGCTGTTGTTGGATTTGTTTTTGGATACAATGTTTTTGTGAACAGTTTTGAAATTACCGGAACATGTATTTCGGTTCATGGGCCCAAGAAATAATGAACTGTTTTGCAGTGATAACGAGTTGGAATATCGTGTGGTATTCATGGTGTATTCTGATTTGTTTCAAGATGGACATAGTTCTTCCTTCTCAAAACAAATATATAGACAAATAGACAATATACAATAGTCCCGTGAACCCAAATTGTTATATTCTACGATACATTATATGTTTAAAAAAGACAGCTGTTTTTCACTGTGTTTTATCAGATTATTAATTATATGCTGCTGTTTTGTGTATCGCCATGCTTGCCTCCTGCTGACCTTCACCCCGCCCCATCCTCATGCAGGACAACCCACAGCTCACAGCCGCCATCCCGCCGTCCTTCTTCCTCCAGTTCGCCTCCATGCTGGGCGACGAGCCCCAGGCGCTGAGCGCACTGCAGTCGGGCGGCCTGCCGGAGGGCTGCGCCGGGCCGGCAGAGCTCTTTGGCGCGGAGTCGCCCGACTGCGTGGGGAAGCTGTGGGAGCGGCTGGTGCAGGAGTCGTGCCCCGGGGTGCTGACGTACACTGCGGAGCGGCGCCCCCTGCGCCGCGGCATCTTCATGTACCGCACCGTGACCGTCTACGAGGACGCGTGCCCCCGGGAGGTGCGCCGCTTCACGCTCGACGACAACAGCCGAGCGCGCTGGGACGACAACGCCATCGAGCACGGCCAGCTGCCCGCGCCTGGGGACGGGGTGAGCACCCACGGATTCCATGCGTCATGACACTGTGTGGTGTCTTTGCCCTCTCCTGCTCACTTTGACCTCTTCTCTGAAATGCACACTGGTACTTCAAGACACATACTATATCGAGCAACCTCGCTGTTAGCTCGCCTCACCTCAATTTTACCCCCCCCCCCCCCCCAACACACACTCTTGTAACGACATGTTTTTTGTATTTATCAGAAGTAACCAGGAAATATAGCGCGAAAATCCCCATGTTATGCTGCGAAAAAAACGTTGTTTGGGGGAATCATGAGCCCCAAGCCATGGCGCAATAAAGTGCCACAAATAGCGGATACAGTGTCCTCAAACTAACCCACCCCCCCCCCCTCTCCTCGCCTCCATCCTTGTGCTTAGCCACAACAGCAGGAGAACTGCTTCCTGTACACGCGATCCAAGTTTCCCCGTCCCATGGCGGCGCGCGAGTATCTGTACGCGCGCCGCGTGGCGAGCCGCCCCGATGGCGGAGCCTACATCGTACAAGCCGTGCCGCCCGCCGGCGGAGCGCACCCGCCCATCCCCGCCCACAGCGGCCGCGGCGTGCGCGTCGCTGACTTCACGTCATGCGCGCGCATCCGGCCCGTGCCTTCTCCCTCTGGCCGCGCCGCCGGCGCTGTGGAGCTCGCCATGATCTACTTTGAGGACAGCCAGGTGCGCTGCGAAAGAATGCTGGCCGACTTTTGTGAGGGGAAGTTGCCTCCGTGCAGCTCAATGCGTGGCTGGAAGTTCTGAGGATATGTACATACACATGTGCATGGGCATGTCCCTGTACAATACAGGTGCCTTTCCGGTCGCTGAGGTCGAATGCTAATGAAAATATAGCGAATCTCCTTATAGGTTGCATGCAAGCCCAGGCTGAGGCATGAAATAAGGGGGTTTTTCGCCCCCGGGACAGGGTTGTTAAAATAAGGGTCGTTATCGCTGCGTCGACACCCGGACATATTGATACATGTCCTTGTATGGTTGTGTAGTCCTCTGATGTACCTTTTTGCCCTGATGCAGGTGAGGCCGGGCCTGATGAACATGGCCGTGGCCAAGGGCCTGTGGCCCTTTGTCCAGCGCCAGGAGGCGGCATTCCGCTGCTACCAGTCCAGCCTGCGCCGGCGTAGCGCCAGCATGGAGCTCAGCGCCGCCGCGCGCCCCGCAACCGCCGGCTCTGCAGCAGCCGCGGCGGCCCAGCCACCCGCAATCGCCGACGCTGACGCGGCGAGCGCCTCCTTTCTGCATGCCCCGCCCACCTGGCGCTCGGCGCCCGGCGATGGTTGGGAGCAAGAGGACATGCCGGAGGTGGAGTTCCAGTCGGTGTCACCCAAGCCAGGGAGCCGGCGGGCACGCTGGAAGCGGCGTTTGTTTGTGGCTGCTGTCATCGCACGCCATATATTCGACATGGTATCGGACTGAGTAGGGCAAATAAGCACGCACTTATCTCCGCAATTTTGTAACCCCCCTCCCCCCCCCCCCCCCCCCCCCCCCCCACACGCGTTTTTCCCTCTTTCTTAGACACTTAACCCTGCCGGTGGAGTAAACCTGTTTCCAGGCCATGCTGAGCATATCGGAATGAGCCCAAATAACACTGATGTGCAAAGGCTGTAAGGAAACTTGCGCGACAGCCGCCGTGACACGGAGGGGTTGCTTGTGGTGGCTGGCTGCAGGCATTTGCAAAATGATGTGATGGCGCGACGCCATGCTTGGCCGCATGCTACATATGTACACATCCATGAGCGGCATGTAACTGTGGACCTCATCTTGCTGGGCATCATGCTTATTTTTGGCCATCGACGAAGTTGTTGCACATAATTTTGCCCGTAAATATTCCTTATTACCGCTACTTATTTCGAGCCATGTTTCACGGATAAATTTATCATTCATTAAATTAGTAATAGCAGAATTTCTAGGCTGGACTTATTTATGGATGGCTTCGTCGCAACAAGCAGCATATTTCAAGATGATACGTCCGACCAAGCCCGACATATCCGCGTCGGAAGCCTGAACAAGGGCCATTTTTTATGAATTGAAATCTCACCGCGTCTAGGCATTAATTCAGCATCGTTACATGAGATAGGGACTAGCGACTGGAGATTTACTTTTGGCGACATATTTATAGCGATTTACGGATAGGGATTGCCCCATCTTCGCTACTAGATTACGCGGCGGAACACCTCGACTATCAGCAATCAAGGCTGCAGCACTCCGCCCCCCCCCCCCCCCGGCCGCCCGCCGTTAAATAATTATTTTTAGCGAGCAATTCCCCTCTTATGGGGCACCTTTCTGTTTAACCTAATCCCCCGAATCGCCACATTACTGCATGCCATCCCCGTCTTTTGCATCCCATTCCGGGTGCTGTTGGCTGTCTGTGGCCTGTTCTATGACTCAATTTGACAAAGTTTAGGCATAGAAGTGCCGGGTTCAGAGGGCGGAGGTCGGGCCTTTTTAGAAAATCGGAGTTTTCAAATTATGGGGCACCCCGCGCGGCGGGCCTGCCGCGCACCATCACCTAGGGACACATGCGCGGCGACGTCACAACACCGCCCGGCCACGAGCCTAAAGACGCCCCCCCCCCCCCCCCCCCCCCCCCCCCCCCCCCCCACCCCCGCCCCCTATCTGCCCACGTTGGTGTCTAGAGGGGCTAGAGGCTGCCGGGATGGTGGCGAGCCCTGCGCCATGGCGAGGATCTGGAGCGCCATCGCGGTCGAGGTCGGGTCGGTCCGGGGGGCGCCCACTGCCTGCGACTCTGCTGGCGTCTCGGGCGCGCCAGGCCCAGCCTGTTGAGCCTCCGCCGCGGCACTAGCTGCAGCAACGGCCCTGGCCATAGCCTGATTGGCAATGTGCTCTGCGTCGCGGGGAGAAGGCGCGCCGCCCGTTTTTTTTTCCGAGCCGACTCGCCAAGATCGCTCCTGCCCGCACACGCACGAACGCACGCATGCCCACCGACCGCCCCCGCGACAGACCAACACAGCAGCCCTTCACCCTATCATCCCTGCTAGGTATGTCACGTCACAGCTGGCCCTGGTGGCGAGCCAGGTTACGAGAGGATGTGTCGTCGGCTGGCAGAGAGCGGCCACGTGTTGCGGGTGAAGATTCGAAGTTTGAAATTTCACATTTTCCGAGCTGACCGATCTCCACTATCCCGGTCACAGTTCCCACATACGAGGCATGCGCGCACCGCCCGCTTGGGAAAACCTAGCAGGCAGATAGGTCTAGGGCTGGTGAGAAGCCCACCTCCATTCCTGCAATCCTACTGGCTATGGCTGGCCTTGCCCCGAGAGGGTGCCCCATAATTTGGGTGCCCCATAATAGGGGAATTGCTCGCCATATGACGATATTTTCAAAAGAAAATATGGATCCCAGAGGCCTGCACTGGCGCCAGACTGTCAGCAACGAATTCACTACCATACCGTCTCCTCTCTGGCCTGGTTCTCCTCCGCTTCGATCAGCAGATCCTTCAAATACTTTGAAGAAGGGTCGGCGGGAGCTGGGGGGGGGGGGGGGGGGGGGGGGGCTCAGTGGATGTGGCGCGCACTGTGGCGGCCCCCGGCTGGCCTCTGTTTGCTCCGGCCCACGACAGCTGCGCTGCGTTCGGACTGGGCGCCGCGGCTGCCCCTTTTTGCGATGGGCGGCAAGTGGTACGCCGTGGCGCGGGGTCGGCGGTCAGGAATCTTTACCTCCTGGCCTGAGTGCCAGAAGCAGGTCCAGGTGCACCACTGCCTTCGCGTTTTTCCCTCTTGAGCGAGTCGGCAGGGGCGACTATCGAGCCGTCCGAGCGCCACCCGTACTTGCACTTGCTGCGCGCCGTAGACAACTCTATGGTGGCCATGCCGCCGCCAGCTCTTACCTGCCTGCGTACTGGCCAGCCGCCTTGATTGTATTATTCTTCCCCCCTCTCCTCCTCCTCTCCCTCCTCCCCTCTCTCTGTGTTGAAATCACGACGCGCCTTTTTCGGCCACCTTGTTCTGCAGGGCTTCAGCGCTCCGATATTCAAGAGCTTCAAGTCGCAGGCGGAAGCGGAGGCCTTCCTGGCGCTGCACGGCGCGGGTGACACAGCAGGCGACAAAGCGGCGCCCAAGGACGCCTCCGGCAGCGGCGGCAGCAGCGGTGGTGCAGCGGGTGCAAGGTGCTGCCTGGACCCCCCTCAACCCCCCCCCCCCCCCCCTCCCATCACCCCTCACTCAGTGTCCACAGATACGTCCGGTCACGTCCAGTCCAGCACAGCACATCGGTGGAGCACCTCACTGGCACCGCGCTGGCAAAACCCTCGCCCCTCCCCGTTCCTGACCGCAGCAAGCGCAAACCCGGAGGGGGGTCCCCCGAGCCTGCCGGGGCCAAGCGGGCGGCGCACAGCGTGGCGGACCGCCCAGTGGCGTCAGGCACCGACTACTTGATGCGCTTTGATGGGGGGGCAAGGTGGGGAGCAGGACTGCACCCCCCCCCCCCCCCCCCCCCCCCCCCCGCCCCCCCACCTGCGATGACAGGCGGTGGATAGCACAAGGACAAGGGTTGTCCATAGGCGTCAACGCGGTACTTCAGACTCTGCAAACCTGCCTTTCCTGTCGGAGATCAGATTAAGGCACATGCTTATCCACATTCACAAAGAGTAGAGGTGAAGGTGATGGTGTGTAGGTGGGTGTTGGGGGGGAACAGTCTCGCGTCAACGCGGTACTTCAGACTCTGCAAACCTGCCTTTCCTGTCGGAGATCAGATTAAGGCACATGCTTATCCACATTCACAAAGAGTAGAGGTGAAGGTGATGGTGTGTAGGTGGGTGTTGGGGGGGAACAGTCTCCTCCTTCCTGACCCACTCCCACATGTTCCCTGTGCGGAACTGACTGACTGCATGCGCTGCAGGGGCAACCCCGGCGAAGCGGGTGCGGGCGCTGTCATCTGGGACCCGCACGGCAGCAAAGTTTGGTGCGCCCCTGCGCTGCTCCCCCTCCCTTACCCCCACACTCCCCACACTACCCCCAACACACCGCTTACCGCACGCAGTATGAACCCTCAACCCGGCATGCTCGGTTTACGGACGTCGACGGTTTCCCGGGATACAAGAGCTTGTCGCCCTGAACACCGACCCCCCTAAACCTGCGCTGGAGGGCGGGTACCGCGTATCCCTGCGGTGGGTCCGCTACGTATGTTGTTTTGCTTTTGGCCCCCTTGCGGGAAAGGAGAACAGCAGGACATGCCGCAGATTGCAACACGAACATCTGCTCACAGAATCATCCACTTGATGGTGCATAACGGTTCATTAATGTTGCGACCTGCGAACCCCATCAAATGTCACGGAATGTCGTGGCAAGTGTCTGCTGCCCCCTGCTCCCACCTGACCCCCCCCACCTGCGGCCGCCCGCAGGCACGCGTGGTGGTGGCTGGGCACGCAGACCAACAACTTTGCGGAGGCGACGGGGCTAGAGCGCGGGCTGGAACAGGCTCGCGCGCTGGGCATCAGCCGCCTGCGCGTGGAGGGCGACAGCAACCTGCTCATCAACCAGCTCAACGGCGTGTACCAGGTGAAGAACCCCGCGCTCAAGATCATCCACGGGCGGTGCCGCAAGCTGGTGGAGGGCATGGCCGCGGTCTCGTTTACGCACATCTACCGCGAGGGCAACGGCGACGCGGACCGGCTGGCCAACACCGCCATGGACACGCGCGCCGATGGGGAGGAGTACTTTGCGGAGGGGCAGCTGTGCGCTAAGAACTGAGGCCCCCCTCCCCCCGGCGCCCACGGGCCTGCCGTCACTGTTGTATGTATGCCGACAATGTTGGGAACAGCGCGTGAATCAGTGCGAACCTGGTATTTGGGCTACCCAGAAGGTCGTTCAGCGATTAAAGAGCGGGCGATGCGCTCGCACCGATTGGCAACTTTTACTCGCTATTAATGTAAATGCCGCCGCCCCTCGCCCCTTCCATTCCATTCCCAACATGATGGCCCGCGCTACGTCTATGCTTGCCCTGCCCGGACTGGCAAGCCGTCTGCCCCCCCCCCCCCCCCCCCCCCCACCCCCGCTTCCGTCATGCCTGAGCCCACTCACAAGACACAAAGCCCGCCGTTATGCTGCAGCCACCAGCTGTGCTGGCCTTCCATCTGTTGCAGCGCAGGACTGCGACCGCCACTACCATGTGCTTCATGGTCGCTTCCTTTCCTGGCGTTACATGTGCATGAACGCGCTGCATGTACGGGCACTGCCCAGGAAGGGTTTTCCTAGGTTTCCTGGGGTGTTGGCGCCATGCCCAAAGCGCTGCTTATATACAGCTCGGGTGATCCCCAGCGGCCCAGCCTTCGCAGAGCTGGGAAAACAAGGGCGCTCTGCTGCGCGTGCCCGCGGCGGAAGAATGAGGAGTAAATAAGGATAAATGAGGATAAATGAGTAAATGAGGATAATGAGAATGTTACAGCGCGCGAAATGATACCTGCAGTAACGCGTCTCGTCGCACTCGGACCTCTGGAGTTAAGTAGATATTCTATCGGGGATCACCGAAGGCGCCACTGCACCGCACGAAGGCTACGGGCGCCCTAGAGCAGCTGCTTCAGCGCCCCCTTCTGTGCCAGGGCCGTCACGTCGTCGCAGCCGCCGATGAACTTGCCCTTCACGAAGACCCGCGGCACGCTGCGGCCGCCAGTCATCTTCAGCAGCTCGTCCTGGATCTCGTCGCAGTCGGCGCGCGCCTCGATGTTGAGCTCCGTCACCGCGTCGCCGAAGGCCTCCTTCAGAATCGCGAGGGCGCGCTTGCAAAAGGGGCAGTAAGTCTTGCCGAACATCATCACGTCGTTCTGGCTGATCGCCGTCTCGATGAGCTCCTTTGCCGCCATGCTGCCTGCGCTGCTGGAAGCCTTGGAGGAGGTGGTGCCCATACACGTCTGAGAGCGATTCGGTGGCTTCGCGTGGGGGAAGCCGGGGAGAGAGCACAGATGCGGTGCAGCACGGCTTTGGGTAGTTGGTGATTCCGAGCTGAGCTGCTTGGCGTGACTTGTTGCGGGTGGCGGTGGTTTGGTATTGTGCGGCGGGAGCGCCGGGGTTAATCCTTATATGATCTGGCGCTCCGGCGCGAGTCGCCTTGGGCGGCAGCAACGACGGCGCTGCGCGTGTGCTGTGCGCTAGGCAGCCGCTCAGCACGGATGAACGCCCCCCGACGACAACGTAATGCGTCCGGAACCCTAGACTAAATGATGTCATAAACCCTGGTACGAGTACCCTGTACCAAAACCTGTCCGGGGTTTTCTTGTCGCGACAGTGCATGCGGAGGGTCCGGCGCGCGAACGCGCGCATCTTCCGGATCAGCATCGGTCAGGCCGTACACGCTGTGCACGACGTACACATGCGGCGCCGAAAGCGCACCATCACTGCTGGTCGACGACGAGCGCTCCGCCGGTAGTGCCTCCACCAAGCTTCTCCACTCGCGCCGCCCCTAGTGTCAGAGCCACTGGGGTCCTTCGCACCGGGCTGGGTGGATTCAGCGGGAGCACCTCTGCTGGGTAGTGGCGCTGGCCGATCGGCGTAGACGCACTCAGCAGCTACAGCGGACGCCGCGCCACCGCCGCATGTGAGTGGCGCCCCAAACAAAGCCCCCCCCCCCCCCTCCCCCCCCCCCCCCCCCCCACCTCCCCATCACTCTGTGTATGAAACGACGCACACCCAACCAGCGAAGAGACGTCGTGCGGAGGCAGAGCAACATGGAGGTTCGATTGGTGTGGGCTTTTGGAGCGGCTATGTTTATGAAGCATGCGCGTGTAACTTGTCCCCCATTCTCCCACATGGTTGCAGCATCGCGGGGGCTCAGCAGTAGGGGAGCTCGAGGGGAGCATTGTCAGTCCGCAAGTGCTGCCACGGGGGCATTCTCAGCTGTGGGGGCCTCGGGAGTGTGAGGAGCGGCTTCTGCGGCTGAGCGGATGGCTGCCCACACTCACCCCCTCGCTGCAGGCCAAGCGACCCAACCTACTGCAAGCAGGGCACTGAGGCGGACGGCGTCCTCGAGGAGGGGCGCTGAGAAGAGGCCTACGGGTGTGGACGCGCCATGGGGGAGAGCCCGGGCAGGCGGGGGCAGGGGCGGGTGTACAAGGGGCCGCCCATCCCGCGGGCGTCGCTGCCCAAGGGCGTCCCCTCCATCCCCACCAAGTACGAGACCATCGTGACGCAGCCCATCAAAGAGAAGGACGGCTTCGGCACCAGCACGCAGCGCTTCACCTTCAGCGAGAACGCGCAGCCGGGGCCTGGCTCGTACCACCAGCAGCTGGCGTGGGTCAACGACAGCGGCTCCATGTCCAAGAAGGGCATGGGCAGCGGCTTCGTGTCCAAGCACCAGCGCTTCACGTTCAAGCCCAGCTACACGGGGCCGGGGCCAGGGCAGTACAACTCGCACGTCCGGCCGGAGGAGACCAAGTTGAAGTTCAACCACGCCACCACGTCCGCCGCTTTTGCTGCCGCTCGGAGCGAGGGCTTGGGGCCGCCGCTGCCGGTAAAGGCCTCACGGGTGCGTCCCCCTCACCCCCTCACCCCCTCTCTTTCTTTCGTTGCGCCCTCATTCAGGGGTCCGCATCCTTGCGGCCGTTTAGGCGTCGTCCCATACTGCAGCGGACACCAACCGCAATGCCTCGATGCCAACTGCACATTGATGCCAACTGCACAGGCGCAGGAAGATACTCTGGCACGTATTCAATCATCGAATCGATGCATGCATCGCTCTTTTGGGATCGTCTTGTTCGCTAGGCATATTGATTCTAGATGATGCACCGTGCAGTTCACTCGTATTTATTTCTGGGACATGGGCACCCGTATCGGTATCTGCCTGTTCAACCTGGGTCCACTCACATACGATATCAAATTCAGCGTCAATTTGGACTCTTCGCGAAATCGAACGTGAGCTGACTAGGGGCATCACTCGGAAAGCTATAGCTGACTGAAGTCAAAGTTAGCCATGATGTCATTTACCCCAAAAAGAACGCCAAGTAATAAGTCACGGCAACACGCTTTCCATAAATTATAGACCTAAAGCTGCGCCTGATGAGACAGTTCGTGGGTTGGTTGCTTAAGCTACATACCTAGCTGGCACTGCCGACCTGCCTGGCTACTAAAAAGGTATCATGGGTGAATCAAGAGCTGACGCCGCATACCCCCGACTCGCAGACTGGCTCCGCGCCCGCGCCCAACACCTACCTGCCCAGCGCCAAGAGGGACGGCGGCAAAGTACGACGCCACGCCGGGCGCGCAGCTGCGCACAGGGCTGCCCTATGGTACGGGTGCCTGCCTCACTCGCCCGGCCTTCTTGCCATGCGCAGGTCTCGCTGGGAAGCGGCAGTGCCAGCGTCAGCGCCTTCAAAACGACGACGCGCCAGCAGCGAGAGCGCGCCATGGAGGAGCCCAAACAGGTGCCCGGAGGGAGCCTATACTTTGGAGCCTATACTTTAGATTATAAGTAACATGTATCCTTACATATTATGTATTATATATCAAGTAATGTCTTAACATGATACAATAATACATAATGTATTTGTATTTACTTGTTGTCCTATGTGTTTCTTTTCTGCTTATTTTATATCTACATATCTAAGCATATAAAATAATAGTAGGGGGCAGTATCATATATACAATCTCCTCATCTCAAAGATATAATTTAGGGTTTCAGGTTCAAAGCCCTAAGTGACCCCTTCAGGCCACATACGTATATAAGGGCCCAACATTGAGACGGCCCTCCCCACATGATGCACATCTGGCTGACACCTCATCCGTCTGGCCGCTCAGGACTTTATATATGATGTATTTATATATCAAGTAACATATTAACATGAAAAATTAACACATATTATAAAATGTATTTGTATTATCTTTCATATGTGTTTATTTTATGCTTATTTTATATTTTTATATTTAAGTACATACAACAAAAGAAGGGGGCAATATTATATATACAATCTCCTCATCTGAGATAGAATTTAGGGTTTTGGGTTCAAAGCCCTTATTGGCCCATTCAGGTTACACATGTATAGTAGGCAAGATTGACACAGCCCTCCCCACATGATGCACATCTGGCTAACACCTCGCCTGTCTGGCCGCTCAGGACTTTCCGGGCCCCGGCTCGCACGACCTGGCAAAGTCATGGGAGGTGCAAGAGAGCGGCGCGACCGCGTTCCGCCACGCCACGGGGCGCACGGGGCGCGACGGCAGCCTCCGCGCGCGACCGCCGCCAGCGATGGTGTACGGCGACGCCGAGGCCGCCGGCGCTGCGGGCCCCGGGCCGGGCGCCTACGAAAACCACATGTGAGTCGCCGCTCCCCAACTCACACCGCGCCCCCACCCCCGAGCCTCAAGAGGGGGCTGTTGCACTGCATAGTTAGCACAAAACCGGATAACGTGCCGGTAGATTTGGCGTTCATCTATACCGCGCGGTGTATCAGATGAATGATGAACGCAATTTGTGGTGGATGACAAGACAGTTGGTTTTTACTCCTACAGAACTGGCTTTTAAGCAGCTGTTCGTACGGGTAGTGAGGCCCCATATCTTCATGCTACATCTTTCCACCAAACGTTGTGATGTTCGCCACGTCCGCGGTCGCCGACCCCGCGATATACATACTGCAGTTGAGTACCACCAAGAGCCCAAGCGTTCCAAATACATGCAAAGCCTCAGCGGTTGCATGGAAACGACTTCTTGTATGGGTAGCAAGAAACCCCAATTTGGGGCTTGTTTTGCTAGAGACTGCTATAGCTGTGTTGCGCTAGCTGCTGAAACTGCTGTATATGCATTGGCGCCGTGCTGCTGAGGGTCCGTTCCATATCTTGGCTCGGGGGTGTCAGTTGTCCGGTTAGTTGCCCTGGTCGCCTGCGGACAGACACCGCCCCCATCTGAGCGACCCACCCCCCGCCCCCGCAGTATCCATACCATCGAGCGAAAGCAGCACAAGATTGCCACCGGCGCGGGGCGCATGGAGACGCCAGCCTTCACGCCCACAGAGACGGACCGCTTCGGGCAGCCATTTGTGCCCAAGGTCACCCTTTGCCCCCCAAACCCCCTTAGCAGCAGACACTGTTCACGAACCCAACTCAACAGTCTTAGGATACAGGTGCGGCAATTAAAATAGAATAGAATGGAATAGAACAGAAATGTGTTGATAATTTGATTTTGGAAAGAACTAGTGACAGATCCATCTTAGTTGTATCGCAAATCGATTTCGGATAGCACGAAGTACATTGTTTGAGTTTCCCATTTATTCAGGAAAAGCACGCGTTTCTTGTTTGATGGTAGATAGCGATCCAGGAATGCGGGCCACTGCACAACGCTAATCATACTGGCAATGATTCCTAAGCTTCATTATTAGCAGGCAATCCTTGTCCTTCCGCGTCGGATCGTATCTTGTCGAACACCGTAGCAATCCTTGTACGGTATACAATACAAGCACGTATATGTCCTGGTGCGAATAAGGATTGCAAACGCCATGATCTGCTTGTACCAGTAATCAGCAGAGGCAGACTATATTTGAATGATCACATAACCCTTAGTACTGTGTCTAGACATTCTAGTATGACGTGGCTCCTCGAAAATTATAACACACAGGAGAATAGACTACATGTAATAGCAGAATATAATAGGAAACGCTAGACAGGTGGCAAAATACGGCCAGGCTGCCGTTTGAAGCATACAGGTACGCGCTAGTCTTCTGTATGCTGTACGTCCTTGACATGGCTTTCATCAACACCGGTCCTTGCTCATGTCCACGCAGCCTTGACAGGGCGCCCGCGCTCTTTGCCCGGCCGCACTTCCGACCCTCCACCCGCCACCCCTGCAACACACTCACGACATTCTGTGCTGTGCCCCGCCAGGTGGCCCGCCCGCAGGTGCCCGGGCCAGGCAACTACGACGGCGTCAGCGCGCCGCTGTTCGGCGAGAGGCCCTACGGCTCTCACCTGCCCACGCCCGCGAGCGCCTTCACCAGCACCACCGACCGCGCGCCGGCGATGGGGCCGGGGCGCGCGGCGGTTCCGGGCCCGGCGTACTACAAGCCCGCGAGCCAGCCGAAGAAGCGCACCTTCCACCTCAACACGCGGCAGCAGTGGGTCAGCAACTAGAGGACGGCTCTTCAGCCCCACACCCAGAACTGCAAAACAGAACCCGCCTGGACAGCGCTCGCCAATCGGCATAACGACCACTTTGCTGGTGGGGTGGGTAAGCTCGCCTCCGATACAAAGCAACTCAACCAGGCATAGGTATTTCTGCTGTGAATTCAGTACTATCGGTTTTAAACACTGAACCATGCTCGTGGGCTGGGGGATTCTCCTCAGCAAAGTCCAAACAGCTGGTTTCGGAGCAGCAGCCGTCCCTGGCGTTACAGTACAGGTGTAGCATTCACGGTCACGCAAGTGCCACATCTGCGAATACGCGGGCCGGTACGCGGATCTTAACAATAGGCGTGGACTAATGCTCTGATTTGGCACGTCGACCCATGGCACCAGCAGCGTTGCTCGGTATCGTACGGGTCAGCATTGTACCGCGAGACCGCGATGCGCGAAGCTACCGTTTCGTAGCTTGCGGACGGATAAATGGGACAGAAGCCTGCTCGCGACGATACTGTGACACAGGTGGCAATCCAGAAATCTAGCTGTCGTCGCATTTATCGTGGCTGCGGTGATGATGAGATAGGTCATCGGCTTCGTGGATCGACCATGAATCCAAGATGGGGGTTTGGGCGGTGGGGTTTCGGCGGCGGGCGGCGGGCCGGCGACGATAATATGCGACGTTGTGGTTTCGGAGCTGCTTCCCGCCCCGATGTTGAGCAACGCCGCCACGCGGGATGCGACAGCCCGGGTTATGTCGATATGAGCGCGTGACCAATACAAATGAGGAACAAAGCCAGACTTTTGGTACAAGGATGTAGCGCGGCACTGCGCGGGCTTTCCAGGTCGGCCGTGTCGCTAGGTCGGCGCCGTGCGAGCCGCCGTAACGTCGATCCGCGTCGCGACTAGCTTCGGCGGCTATGACGTAGTGGTCGCCCGGTCAGGGTCTAAAACAGCCTCCCGACGATGCGTATACTCCTGGGACATTCCCGGGTCTTAGCTGATGGCGATTATGATTGCCGCTGATCAGATTAGGGCTCTTGGAGCGGCCAAAGCCCCGTGCGGGGTGTAACTCGTTACCGGACCGGCGAGGATGTCGAGTGTTGTTATTAATGTGGTTTCGGAGCGGCAGTCGGCTACGGGTTTTGGATCAACGCCACCATATGACGCGAGACTGCCTGTCTGTCGATACAGGAGCGCGAGTACAGTAAACGGGATAACCCGTGTGTCACGAGTAGCGTGTCTCCAGAGCACTAACCGACCTCGGCCCGGCGCTGTCCCGAGGCCACGACGCGCCATGCCCGGAATTGTGGTTTCGGAGCATTCGGGGAGCAATGCGCAGCAAGGAGTACATTATTCCTCGTCATTTACAACTGCTCGAGGTCCCGAAGCGGCACCCGAAACAATGACAACAGACAGCACCGCATTAATTCCAGCTCTTCCCCATGGTATGCCAAATGACAGTGGCAACAATAGGGACACCCCTTTTTTCAGCAATGATAAGCGGAAATAATGCGGCATGTTACATGGGAAAGCGAGTCACGGCACGAACCGCCCATTCCCCCATGCCTGACGGGCGGCTGATGGGTTTCCTAAACACAGAATCTACAGCTTGACCGGCATAACTCCGGTTTTCACTCCACCCCGACTGCTCCTTGACACTCTCCCCGACAAACCAGGGCGGCGAAACAGGGGCGCGCTCCACCGCTCAGGCTACGGCTCCAGCACCGGCGCCGCGTCGACGCCCTCGATGCCCTCGCCGTTGCCAACTAGCGGCACCGCGCAGAGAGAGGTCCTGTAGCGCCCCGCGCTTATCTCTTGCCCCTACAGTACAACGTGTGGGAGAGGGGGGGGGGGGGGGGGGGGGGGGGGGGGGGGGGGGCGGGGGCTTCAGTGGCAGTCACACAACAGCATGTCACCTTGGCCTTGCCAGCGGGGCAGCATGCTTTGGGGCTGCATGTGTGTGGGAGCGATTGTCGCGATGGCAGTGGCGGCTGTCTCTTTTTCTTGTCTTTTATGCCAGAAGGGGGTTGGGGTGGGGTGGGGTGGGGGGGTTCACGGCCGATTCCAACAAGTACTGTCTAATCCAGCGAATCGGCATTTTCCTGTCAAACTCCCGGACAATATTGACGGCTAACAGTGTTGATGGTAGTACAACGGCTAGCGCGTTCCCAGCACCCGAAATCATTATGAAAGGGGCTGCAAGTCCCGGAGCACTTTGTGTTGTTGAGCAGTGACCGGGGCGGGGAGCATGAGGAATGCAAGGAAAAGGGAAAGCGAGAAAGGGAGGAAGGGACCCACCGAGCTGGCACTGGTGAGGCGTGTGCTGTAAGCCACGTAGATCATCGTCTGGCGCGGCTCGTCGTAGATGCGGCGCACGCGGAGTGTCTAGGCGCATCGGGCGGGGTCCACAGGGGTACGACAAGGCAGGGGAGGGGGGGGGGGGGGGGGGAGGGAACCATGGTTGTGGGTGTTAGTGGCTGCGCGACCCCGGCGCCTGGGTGGCATTACGGGGATTGGGCGCTCACTTTGTCGCGGTTGATGGTCTTATTTGTTTTCCAGAATTCAACGTGAACGAAACCAATTGGAATTCTGGAATCCTGGGATTTTACTGGGGAATTTCGGAGCCTGCTGCCGGCGGGTGGCTACCTTGTTTTGGAACAGGTTGAGGTTCTTCTGCTGCGCGAAGACCTCACGGCCCTCGCTGCCGCGCACCGCGTCCAGGTTCTTGATGCTCACCGCGGGGAGGTACTTGCCGCAGGAGATGGAGGCCTGATTAGGGGGGGGGGGGGGGGGGGGGTTCAGGATGCCGTCGCGCAATGTCAGCATGCTGCTGAGACGGCTAAGAGATAATTTTCCAACCCTAGTCCCAAAACCCTAGACAGAGGCGTGCGCGATGGGGCATCCGTGCGGTGGGCTGGCCGGGTGAAACCGCGGAAAAGGATCTGGCATCTGGCAGCGACCACAAGAAACGTTGCCTCCATTCAAAATTTGTGCCCACTCTGATAGTGGGCGACGCGGGACGGGGCCAGAAACGGGCTTTATACCCCACTATGTACCCCGTACTTCTAGACGCTCCCATAAAACCCCCTTCCTATATAGTATCAGATTGGGCTATTATACTATTAGCATTAACTATTCGCAAAATCCGCGTTACGTTCGTGTACGTCTGACTTGTGACAGGTAGTGGTAGGGCACATTCTTGTGTGCAGTATTCTTCCAACAATACCACTTTATGTGGCACCAGTTGTGAACAAGCGGGGGGGGGGGGGGGGGGGGGGGGGGGGGGCGGGGAGACTGATATAGGGGTATTATCACTGGTATGTCAGCGTTTGTGTGTGTGTGTGTGTGTGTGTGTGTGTGTGGTCTTTGGGTGGGGGGGGGGGGGGGGGGGGGGGGGGTGGGGGGGGGGGGGGGTGGGGGGGGGCACCTGCGAAGGCTCAGCAAAGAAGTCCTTGGCGAGCTTGTCCGTGATGCTGCGCTTGAAGTCCGAGATGTAAATGACGACGCCCTCCACTGCGAGGGCGGGATAGTGTCAAGCCACCCTCGCGCCCAGCAGGCATCTGCACAGAAACAGGACTTCGCTCAAGGGATGTAGAGAAAGTGGAGGCACCGTCGGGGTCGTTGATTGCCAGCACCTCCACCGAGTCCTTGAACACCAGTCCGCTCGCGGCGAAGCCGCCGATCCGGTCGATGGCCTGCGCGCTGCCGGGGTCGCCTGCGGCGGTTTCGCGTTGTCGGGGTGGATTAAACGAGAATTGGTTAGCCAATAACAGGCAGAGAAGCGGACACCTGTGCCCCTGCCAGCACGTGGCATATGTACCGGGGAGTTTAGCGCGGTGGAGCTGTCTGTCGAGCCGCAGCACTGTTGACAGCAGTGCGAAGGCGGTAAGTGCTTGGTTGGGGGGTGGCGGGTGGGAAGCCCAAGCCCTGACGCACATGGAGAACCCTAAGCCATATTAGATTACGGATGGACGAGTCGCGATGGGATGTACGAAAGACCCTAGTAGAGTGAGGGTCTTTAGCGACCTACCTGCAGAGACGAAATAAAGAATTTTCAAGTTGATATTGTTTAGCGACTACTGTATGAACCCCCGGCATGGGGTGTGTGTGTGTGGGGGGGGGGGGGGGGGGGGGGGGAATCGGCAGGCTCACCCAGCGCAAGGGCGCCCGCCATCAGCGCCCCTGCAGCGGCGGTGGCGAGACGTTGCGCGCGCTCCGCTACCCGCCAGCCCAGCGCAGGATTGCCCTGGGTGCTCGCTCGGCAGAGTGCTCGCGACGAGGGCCGCGTCGCCGGGGCGCGAAACTGCGACACACGCGGGCGCCGAGGGGCGCGGCAAGCCACATTGGGCCGCTTGGTCAAGCAAAATGCACTATGCATCTCAGCACCCTGGTTAATATGTGTTGTAATATCCCTGTCGATTCCCCGCGCGTCGTACAAAGGGGTGGGTTGTTGGAGAGATGGGACGGGGTTAAGGGGGGCGGCAGCTGCTGTCCTCGGCGCGATGATCGGGGCGCGATGGTCATCAGTAGCGGCAGCACACCGCACAACCTCGTACTGGTACCAGTACTGCGGGATGCGGGCCGCTTTTAGGCCGCTTGCTGTGTTGATTTTCTAATTCTGGGGAACTGTCCTTTTTGTAATTCACACCAGTACTGCGCAGTGTGTTTGCTTGCTGTGTTGATTTGATCTAAACTAGTTTATGGGGTTTCCCTCCTTGACCTAACCGCTTTTTAGCTACAAGTGCTGCTCAATGGTACGGGAACTAGGCATCTGTTGTTGCGCCCTTTTTGGGTGCAGCACGAGTAGACATAAAAGCAGCTGGAACAGCTGAGCCTGCCATCTTCCAGTTTTCGCTGCGTTCCACGCAGCGATGTAAAAACTGTCTCGTAGCCAGTTGCGAGCAAGGTCACCCCAGGTTGTTCAAGACCACATCCGGCTCACCACCCGAGTGTGATATTCTCGTCCGTACGTCCGTGCGTTACCATGCCAGATGGAGAAGAACCCGTCGCCGAGCCGACGTTGGAGTCGCTGAACGCAGATATGAGGGCCCAGTCTTCATTACTGCGAGAGTTGGCTACAGCTGTGGCACAATTGATGGCTCGTGATCGCGTTGTTGATGGGGAAGGGGCACATGGCTCCGGCTCCGGGCAGCGCTTCGCGGGACAGCCGACAGGCAGCGGGGGAGTCGCAGAGCGCCCCGACTTGCTAGAGCTAGCCCAGAACGGCCGTGTCGGAGCAAAATCCGTGAGTGCCGAGCGAGGACGACTACCTCGCGGTGCCAGAGCTACTGCAGAGAGCAGAGTCTGGTTACGAGGCCGTTCGACCGGTCAGCCGAGTGCCTGGACTTTTCCCCCTGAGCACCGACCTAACGAACGAGTACCTAAAGCAGGACGACCGGCGTCTGCCGACCCAGGAGGAGTATTTGTGGATGTCGTGTTTCGGGGCCCACATGGCCGCACTTTTCGTAGCTCTCGACGAGCTGCTACCTTACGTCCCTGCCGCTAACCAGGACTTCACCCCCTACCTCGCGAGAGCTCGGAATCACGCCGAGGCCATCGACAAGGCATTTCGTTTTCGTCTGGCTTTCCTGCGGAAGCTAAATGAGATCAAGCGTGTGCACGGTGACCAAGGTGTTCTGGACGTGCTGCGAGCTCAGCATTTTCAGCCTGCTTCGGAGCATCTGGGTTCCGCGATTTTTGGGGACCTCATGAAGGACTACGAGCGTCGCGTCTTCGAGGCGACCGTTGCCAGCAACGCAAAGGCAACTGCTACTGCCCGAGTAGCAGCTGCAGCTGCAGGTCGCGGGCGTGGGCGAGGACGTGGCGGCGGGCGTGGACGTGGCCGCGAAGGTGAGCACGAGTGACGGTGTAGGGCGCCTTTCGCCGGAGCTGCTGGAGCTTTGCGAGGCCACCTTTCGGTGACCGCCGCAAGACGCACCCTTGCAACACAACGGCGAGATGAGGACCTGACCCCCCCACCTTAGAGACTTCATTTAGACCTTCCTCGGCGCGGGGCTTCTTACAGCTACCGCCGAGTGCGGCTCAACCATCCGCACACCTGCACATGGCGGCTCAACCAACCGCCTCCCGTACCATTCCATCGCTGCGTCCATCGGTTGTTACACTGCGTGTCACAGCTGGTTCGCAACGACCAAGTTTCGCGCATGTACGTTATGCACGGGACAGGCGCTACGAGCGCGAAGGGCGCGCAAGGCGGCCCTCTTACCTGAACCTAGCCCCGCAAACCCGTACTGAAGCTACTGCAAACCCGTCCAGCAGCTACCGGCCAACCGCCGGGAACCTAACCGCTGCTGCCGAGTACTTTGCGAACATTAGTCGTACTGGTGGAACTCTGTCGGTAACGACGCACGTACGTAATTGACGAGCCCGCAGCTGTCGCTCCGTGGGCTGCGTCACTCACTGTGAGATTCAGATGTGACATACAGGTGACGAAGCACTACTACTAGCGACTATTATTTATCCGTGAAGGCTGCTGCTGGTGGCGGCACGTCCATCCAGTTACGTGCGAGTACATCCGGCGTTATTGCCGGCGGGCGATAAATCCTTTTTGTCATCATTCTGGTAGTCGTACCAGCCCGGTGAAGCGTACATGGCACTGACGTACAAGGTACAAGGTTGTCCGTGTAGTACCGGGTAGTACGCGATATATTTATTACGCCGGTACCGGGTATCTAGTACGAACCCTAGTCGTCCTGTGGATAACTACGACTATTAGTACATGGGAGCGCAAATCGCAGCCGTACGTACTTGGTAACACTGGGGAATTTGTAGTACTAGTACTGCTGATCGGGCCTGCCAGCCGTCCGATCAAAGGTCATCAGATGGGCGGTTTGGCTGCCATGTTTTGCCAAAGAGTACTCACGTTACATAAATATTCGCGAGGGGGAGGGCGGGGGCAGGCAGCGGTTTGCCGAAGAATGTTTGAATTACAATATTCGCGACAGCTGCCATCGGGGGATGTGGCCCGGCGGGGGGGGGGGGGGGGGGGGGGGTGCGGGGGCGGGGGGACCACGCCCGCCCCGCCCCCCCCGCCCCCCCTCGCCGCCAGCCGCTCCCGCCTGGGGGGGGGGGGGGGGGGGGGGGTAAGGGGGCGGGGGCTACTGCTTGTTCTTGTTCTTGCGTGCCCGCGGGACCCTCCGCTTCGACGATCTCGCTGCCTCCGCCTCCGCCTCCGCCTCCGCCTCCGCCTGCGCCTCCGACTCCGCCTCCGACTCCGCGACCGTCAGTTTCTTACCTCGGCGTTTCTTCACTGGCCTCTTCCGCTTCTTGTCATCCGTCAGTGTCTTCACCACCCCGGGAGGCTGTGCCGTCGACGACGCCGCCATGAGCTTCCTTACCTTCGCGTCGGGACGCCCCCTGTGCCCAGACACCCACAACAAGCCACAATCGTTTCGCCTTTAAGCGGCTGAGGATGCGGCCTCCTCGGCCACCACGAGTTGCGCCGCTGGCACTGTGGAAGCCTTGGCGTTGAGGTGGGCCTTAACGGCGCTCCCGGACGAACCTGCGCGCGGCACAAGTTAGCCACGAGTGGGTGCGTGCTAATGTGGAGGATGGAGTGTTTTGTTGCGCGCCCACCTTGTCACGCGTTTCCTCATGTCTTTCTCGTCCTCCTCGATGCCGGCGGCGCGGACACGCGAGACAACAAGGCTCGCCGCCCACGTTTGCCCGGGGGGGCGAGGTCGGCCATGGCGCTGTGAGCGGTGAAGGGGGGGGGGGGGGGGGGGGGGGGGGGGGGGGGGGGGGCGGCCGAGGTGGAGAAACTAACACCCAGTCGACGACCGCCTTCCGCAGCAGTCAACGACACATCGGAGGCGAGGAGCAGCGCGCCACTACTATTTATATGCACGTATTGTCAAGAGCTAGTCGGTGCGGCATTGTGTCGGTGTAATTTCGCAATGTTTATTGTTGAAGTAGCACGGCGTAATGGATACGGCGAGTGAATCCGGGATAATGTGTGCGACGAATGTGCGCGCGCAGCGGTGTGCGGCGGTGTGCGGCGGTGTGCGGCGGTGTGCACCGATGTTAATTTAGTGTGAATATTATATCGGCCGTAGACGATCAGGTCTGGCAGCACCGCCCGTGCTTGTAAATAAGCGACAATGGATCTAGTCTCCCGCTAGTCTGTGCACCGCCAGTGCACTCCGCAAGCCTCGCCTCCATCCGCGTCGGAACCGGTAGTAAGTGTTGTTGTGTGCGCACATCGTGACAACATTACACGGTGGCAATTGCAATTATTAGCGGTGGATAATGTGAAGGCGTTTTCGAAATCGACAAAGAATGAGGCGGTGCTGGCGGAGTGCATTGGCGGTGCATAGAATAGCGTGTCCCTGGGGTTTTGGCTGCATCGGACGCCGTATTCCCACCCATCCGGCACGGAATGTCCGGTTTTTACACATTTGTGTGTTAATAAAGTGTGAATATTACGCGTCTTTTACGCCGGGTGGATGGGCATCCGGCGTCCGATGCACCCCAATTATTTGCAGCACGCTACTCTACGCACCCCCAACGCACTCCGCAAGCCTCGCCTCCATCCGCGTCGGAACCGGTAGTAAGTGTTGTTGTGTGCGCACATCGTGACAACATTTACACGGTGGCAATTGCAATTAGCGGTGGATAATGTGAAGGCGTTTTCGAAATCGACAGAGAATGAGGCGGTGCTGGCGGAGTGCATTGGCGGTGCATAGAATAGCGTGTCCCTGGGGTTTTGGCTGCATCGGACGCCGTATTCCCACCCATCCGGCACGGTATGTCCGGTTTTCACACATTTGCGTGTGAATATATATAGTGTGAATATTACGTACGCGTCTTTTACGCTGGGTGGATGGGCATCCGGCGTCCGATGCACCCCGAATCTCACCAACACGCTACTCTACGCACCCCCAACGCACTCCGCCAGCCCCGCCTCTTTCCGCGCAGGTCCTACGTTCCATTGTATGTATATACATACGTACATGTACTGCTCCGAAACCAGCCCAAACTTAATGAGTGCACAAGTGTAAATGGGGGGGGGGGGGGGGGGGGGGGGGGGGGTGTGGCGGCGGGGCATCCACTCACACATACCCCGGCGATGCATGACAGATATTACATGCCGTGGCGGGTCGGCGGGCCGACCCGGCGGGCCGACCCGGCGGGGGGGGGGGGGGGGGGGGGCGTCTATTCAACTACACGTGCGACAGTGTCGTTTCGTGGAGCAGTATATGTGCCCGGCCTCATTTATACCGCCCCCTACCTGCGCTGCATGGTCCACCCCTACGAATTACTTAGCACAAACCGCCATTACTTAATAGGAACCTAGCACAGCCAGGCTTATATGCCCGCTTTGCCGATCAACTTCTACGCACTTTCCGTCCCTTAACCGCCGGACATGGGGGTTAAGCCGCCAGCCTCGGCAGTTGCTTAGCCAGACTTGGCATCCCGTACCGTGTCCATGGCTTCGCAGCTCTGCCGCCGGCACACGCCGAGTCCGGCGCTTGCTGCCGCGGGGTTGCGCACGCATGCACGCACGGTAATACGCCGCCGACGCCGCCACGCTTATTTCCACCACCTTCGCCAGCCGCAGCTTCGCACGCCTTTCCGCCGACATACGAAACGCACGAATCCCCCCCCCCCCCCCCCCCCCCCCCGTCCCCGCGTCATGTATATTATATTCGAGGCGACTATGCGGGGCGCAGCACACGCCGCGGCTTGGGTCGGCGGAGCGGCAGGCGGCGGGAGCCCTAATGGCCGGGCAGTATTCACACCCACACAGGCACCGCCGCTCACCTCCGACGCGGATGAACCGCCTCCCAAAGGAAACATGCCGGTTGGTGGTAATCCCAGCAGGCGTGGGGTGCCGGCGCCGGTACTGGTGCGACGGAGCTGTCGCGTCAGGAACCGCACCGCATGTGGAGCAACACATGGCGGTGCCGGCCCCACCTATGTCTAGGGCCACCTCCTCACAACACCCCGCCACGACGGCGTCGGCCACCGCCGACGGCGCCGTTGCGGGGGGGGACGCCCTGCCAGGCGACGATGATGCGCCTGGTGCGCCGCGTCAGGAGGCGGAGGAGGCCGTGGTCGAGGCGACTGATCGGGCTGAGGGGGTTGTCGAGGCGAGCGAGGCTGCGCTCGCGCCACCCGCCCCGCAGCCACCTGCGGGACATGCCGACTTGCTCGTCGCCATGTTGACCGGAGCACTACGAGCAGTGGCGGGAGGCGGCCACATGCACTATCATGTGCGTGTCCTGGCCGGACGCCCGTCATGCGTGGACTGCGGCCAACGGACGGACTGGGAGTGTTGCTGCGACGGCACCCCGGCTTTGTGCGGCCCCAAGTACCCATGCATGGCGACCCATCAGCGGGCAGTCCTCTGCCCGACCACGGCCACGGTGAGGGCGGAGTTCCGCCATGTCAGGGACGCGTTCCACGACGCGACTCGCGCCGCCGTGTGTGAGGCTTCCGAGAAGGCACGCGCGGCTGGTAGGGTGCGCAGGGTGAGGCGGCGGACGGCCCAGGAGCTGAAGGAGAGCGAGACATGCCGTCAGTGAGGTCGGGCGCAATGTCATTGGGTGGGGCACACGGACGTGTAACACTTGCACTTTGCGCGTACTGCTGGGTTACATCCAAGCGGTGTCACACTATGCAACCGGAAAGGCTGCGTTGCTACTGCAAACGATGCTACGCCTCACTCGGTAGCAACCGCTGCCCCGCCTATCCCACAGCCGCTGCCCCCCCCCCCCCCCCCCCCCCCGCGCGCGGGATCCCCGCCATCAGCAGCTTGCACTTGCACTTTGCGCGTACTGCTGGGTTACATCCAGGCGGCGTCACACCGGAAAGGCTGCGTTGCTACTGCAAACGATGCTACGCCTCACTCGGTAGCAACCGCTGCCCCGCCCATCCCACTCGGGATGCTGAGAGCAGCTAAAGGGCACCGGGGGCGGGGCAAGAGGGAGCAGGGCCAATGATTGTGGAAGAGCGGGGACCCGCTTGCATGCCATCGTATTATATCTTGCACAATATCTGTTGCTGCACTCATATCTCACATCACTAGCTTAGCTATAGTGATTCCCCCCCCCCCCCCCCCCCCCCCCCCCCGCACCGCGGACGCACAAGCCTGGGTATACGCATCAACTGCCCGCCGGGATGAGAAAACTGGTATTGGTAGTGTGTCTGTGGGGTGGAGGGGGGGCAAAAGAGCTGCCAATTGCTGCCAAGCTGGTGCGTTACATTGGGGCAGGCGCTGGGCAGACAATTGGGGCTCGCTTCAGAGCATTGTCTAGTGCCTATGCGGCTGCGCCGCCTCCGCCGCATGCAGACTCTCCGGGCTCACCAGCACCGCCACCTCAGTCATGCGGCCCTGCATCCCGCAGCCCGCCGCCGCCAGCCAGATCAGAGGTATCCAGAAGCCAGTGCTGGGGTTGTTGCGGCATGACCGCATAGTTTTCAAGCGCCTGCCCGTCCACAACTTGTAATGCATCCCTTTCCGCCGATTCCGCTGTATGCGCTGTCCTTGGCGCCGCGCTGCCCCGGCCGCCGCGCCTTGGCGCCGTGCTGCCCCGGCCCGCCGGCGCTCTTTGGCGCCGCGCTTGCCCCGGCCGCCCGCGCCTTGGCGCCTGCGCTGCCCCGCGCGCCGCGCTCTTGGCGCCGCCGCTTGCCCCGGGCCCGCCGCGACCCCCTTGGCCGCCGCCGCCTGTGCCCCCCCCACCGGCCGCCGCGCCTTGGCGCGCCGCGTTGGCGCCGCGCTGCCCCGGCCGCCGCGCCTTGGCGCCGCGCTGCCCCGGCCGCCGCGCCTTGGCGCCGCGCTGCCCCGGCCGCCGCGCCTTGGCGCCGCGCTGCCCCGGCCGCCGCGCCTTGGCGCCGCGCTGCCCCGGCCGCCGCGCCTTGGCGCCGCGCTGCCCCGGCCGCCGCGCCTTGGCGCCGCGCTGCCCCGGCCGCCGCGCCTTGGCGCCGCGCTGCCCCGGCCGCCGCGCCTTGGCGCCGCGCTGCCCCGGCCGCCGCGCCTTGGCGCCGCGCTGCCCCGGCCGCCGCGCCTTGGCGCCGCGCTGGGTATCGAGTCCTCCCCTCCCTAGTGAGCGCGTCCACCTGCGCCTTGCGCTCGGGGCCGTCCTCCTCCGTCACCACATTCTGCAACCCCCACCGCGTGACGAACCACGCAGCTCCTTGCAGGCGCTTGTACATGTGCCCAAGCACCGCCAGTCGTGACACCGAACGCACCACCGCTGGGGACGCGAGCTCCTTCTCGGGCATGATCGCCTTCACCCGGGCCTCCTCGAGGAGCGGACCGGCGTTAAGAATGGAAAACGTTTCCATGTTGTGCAAGCAGTCCTCCATGACCCAGCCGGGCTGCACCGTCACCTTGCCTGACCCTGCAGTCATGGAGGGGAATGCCGTCACGCCCACGCCCACGCCCACGCCCGGGGGGGGGGGGGGGGGGGGGGAGGGGTTTACCTTTCGATTCTTGGACACTGCAAACGAAGGGCGCAACCCGCGTTCAAAGTTGCTGGGTATCGGGACTAAAGCCTGGCGCCGGTCTTCCTGCTTCATAGCTCGGAATCCAATGTGGCCCTGCACGGTGACAAATTTCCTCCAGAAGTCCCTTCCCAAGCCAAAAAAAACAGGTGGAACGGCGCCGAGGGGGAAGAGGTTGACCATGCTGACATAGCCCCGGACCACATGCACATGGCACACGCCATGGCAGCCAGTGTTCTGCTTGGCCTCCGCCAGCCGGGTTGTGTTGACCGCACGCCGGGCAAGGTGCGTGATTCACTGGACAAGTCATCGCCTTCATGGACGGTTACCAAGCGAGCCTCCCCGTCCGCAATCCACAGGGGGGTGCTCCTGGGCAGCCGCCATAGCCTCCACAACCTGCCACGCCGACCGGGCGGGTGCGTGTGATTCCATACAACCGCAGTTGAGTGGTGCCACCAGCACGCAGGCCGGGCCCACTCACCTCTGAACGCAGAAGGCCCACAATGCCCCCGTCCTCGAAAACAGCGCGCCACTGGGTCGCCCCGCCGTAGTCCTCCAACACCCACCTCGGTAACGACGCCGGTTATCACGCCGTAAGTGCATAACCCCCCGGAACTGTCTTTCGGCGATGACCTTCCATGGTAGAGTTCGCCGGGAATCGCCTTTCCAATATCACGCCCCATCGCGGGATTCCACGCCCGCCGGCGGCCACGCAGGCGCGTCGATGTCCATACCGTCTTCGCCAACGGGTCCTCCCCACGCC
>VCJN01002792.1:0-17378 GCA_006384855.1 Tetraselmis striata
CACAAGGGGGTCGGGATGGCAACGCAGAGCGGATACGTTCCCTCCCATTTACTTCCACATTCCCTTCCTCGCGGCGTATCTCTGCCCGTTGTTGCCCGACTCATCCTTTGGCACCCCATTATCCAGTCCATATCCTCTCCTCCTCTTACTCTTACTACTCCTCCCCCCTCCCCATTTTTCTTCACGCTTCCTCCTCCTCCTCCTCCTACCCCTACTCCTTCACCCCCGCCTCTCTCCTCCTCCCAACCTCCCCCCCCCCCCCCCCTACTTCTTCACCCCCCTCCACCTTCCTCATTCTCCTCCTTCACCCCCCCCCCCCCCGGGCCATGTCTTCCTTCACCCCTCCTCATCATCCTCCTTCAAACCCCCTCCTTCACCCCCCTCCTCCTCCCCCTCCTCGTTCTCCTCCTCCTCCTCTTTCACCCCCTCCTCCTCCTCCTCTCCCTCCCCCTGCTCCTTCCCGTTTTCCCCGTGTTTCCTCCCCGTCTTCCCCCTTCAGCCCCTCCCCTTACTACAGCCATCATTACCACCACCGGAAAAGATCAGCTGCCGCGGGCGTCTAAGAGGTATGGGCGCTGTGGGCCCCCAGGCGGAGGTGGCCGCGCTGCAGGAGGACGTCCTGCGCCTCAACCGGGCTGCAGAGGAGGCGGAGCAGCGCGCGGGGCCTGCGCAGGTGAGGGATGGAGGTGCAGTGGAGTGCGGCTCACGCTGCGCAGCCCCCCCCCCCCCCCCCCCCCCACCCTCCCCAAAAAACAAAAAGCACACACTCTCTCCTCCCCTAAGCCTCATTGGCGACTCTGCTCTCAGTTGCCTTGTGCTGTTCGGGTGATAGTCCCGGGATCGTTTGCATTGCCATTGCGGCAGAGCCCCATTGTGGGCGTAAACACAGTTTGGCATGGCGTCTCCCTGCGATTGCATATGGTGGGTTCATGATATACGTTATCAGTGTTCCTATCATGGGGACTTTTACTAGTGCGGTAGTGTTTTTGACCATCGCCTAGCCATGTGTGAGTTACGCCACAAGCACCCCTACATGTAGCCGCTACATGTAACCTCTACGACGGACAAGTGAGCCGAACGCTCTCCTTTCTGTGACTGTGTTGAGGATTGATGTGATGGCCGAACTCTGCGCCATGAGGCCGCGACAAGTCGCATCTCCGCGTGGAGGGGCACTGCCACATTGGCAGAACACTGCTCTCTTTTAGGTGTTCGATGTCGAGGGGTTGGTGCGGCGGACGTAACCCGGGACTCAGAGAACGAAACATGCGCTGCCCTCTGCGTGAGGTTTGCATTGCATGTGTTCAGGGTTGCGGTGGGTCTTCTATCGGTAGAAGCGCTGACGGTGTGGTGTGTGCGGGCCGTCAGGCGGGGGCGCCATCAGCGCCGCCGGCCTCGCCGCCCATCGGCGCGGACATGCTGGCGATGATGGAGGCGCAGCTGGGCAGCCTGAGCGGCCTCATCCGGCAGAAGGACGCCGAGATCGCGGGCCTCAAGGCGACGGTGCAGCAGCAGTGCGACGAGCGCGTGGAGATGCTGATGGCGCTGAATGAGGCGAGCAAGGCGGGCGCGGGCGGCGCCGGTGCGGGGGGCGTGGGCGTTGGTAAGGGGAAGGCGGCCCAGGGCGAGGAGGAGGGGCCGCCCGGGAAGGGGCGCGGCCGCGGGGTGAGCAACACCATCCGCGGCAACATCGGCGCCGCCCCAGGCAGCCCTTGGCGGCGAAAGGCGGGCGGGTGGCACTGACAATGCCAGCCTGCTGCTCTCCGCCGCTCGGACTGGGCTGTTCTTAGGCCATGCTGTCTCTAACCACTGTGGGAAACACTCGAGCTACGGCCGGCCTCGCTCGTTTCCAAGCCCCTCCTCTGTCCTGCAGCCTTGGGTCGTCCTCCGACCATGCATCCCGACACGCGTGGCGACATCACCTTCACAAGCCCCTGCGCAATGAACAAGGACCGGGCGGCAGCAGCAAAGAGTTGGGGGCTGCGGTGTTTGGCGTTTGGCGGGATTGCCTCGAGGCGCTTGTCCTGTGTGAGCATTGCCGGCCACCATCCTGTCACGTCTTGGCTGGCCTGGCGCGGATGGCCACCTTGCCAGGCATGTTGGTGTGAATCACATGTTGTGCGCAATGGATTTGGCACACGCGCAGCATGAGCCGCTCCGCGATGCCTCAGGTTGTTGGTAGAACCAAACCCTAAACGAGGCAAACTTGTGATGTCTGGCATGAGCTAATCGCCCAATGAGCACATGGTCAGAAAATGCTGGGAACTTTTCTAGGTTTAAATCAATTCCGAAAACCCTAAACAGCCGAGCTGCGGTGCATCAATGAATCGAGTTGACGATCAATGCCAAAGCAGGCTCAACGAAGGTATTGTCGTTTCCAGTAGTATACATCGACAGGTGAGAATGCTTTCGTTCATGCAAGTGTCGCTTTCAAAACTCTCTTATGCATGAAACTCGACAAGCGTGAGCGCGGCCTATGGGCTAATAAGGAAGTACTGGCAGGTCGCAGGTGAGCGGATCGGCTAGGAGGGGAGCGGCTGCCCGTTTGATGAAACCTATATGATAACACCGGGCAGCGTTCTGGGGATTCCCGGATCCGCTGCGCCACGAATCCGTGACACCGCGGCTTTACCCTATCATGCCCCCGGCGGCATAAACATATGCATAGTCCACGGCATCAAACACCCTGTGCAGGGTGGCGGCTGGCCATCAGCCACTGGAGGGACCTAAGCCGGGCCGTCACGCCGGGTCAGCGTGCAAACATACGAGTTGTAGATGTGTGTGTTTGAAGGAGATGGGAGGGCATATGCTGTTTTCAACGAAGAGATTATTCCAAGAAGAGGCGCGGCAAGGCTGGACGCGACGGCTGGGCGCAAACATTCGCAGTGCCGCCATGGGTGTAGTTTGCGGGTCTAGCTAGGCATGGTTGCAAGATGTGGGGGCGTGTGCAGCCCAACCCTGGAGCGTTAGCTAGCAGCAGCGACGAGTGGTGCATGACCGCTCCCATCACACTATTCTTCAGATATAGGGTGGTCCCAATCCTGGACCCAACCATGATGAAGGAGATTGCAGATTAAAATGATGGCAGTGAAAATGCATGCAATTGTACATAATGCGCAGCGCAGCGTCCATGATGTTGTGCTCTAAAAATTCCGAATGCATTGTCCAAGATGTCAGGTGTCGCCTTTTCACGGCACCTCGTTTTGACAGACCCAGGTGTTCAGTATGTACTTGCAGCCGGAGAGCACCGGCTCCCCCGCATGCTCCATCCGCAGATCGGCCCGCCCATCCGCAAAGGCCGGGAAGAAAATGAGGCAGTCGCCGCGCGTGGGCTGGACCTACAGAGGAGAGGAAAAAGATCGCGCAGCTCAGTGTGGGTTTTGCATAATCCCATAAAGACGACGTCGCCATGATGGCGATGCACGGGGTAATACTGTGCTGCATGAGCCAGAAGGGTCTAAAAGAGTGAGACACTGTTTGAGTTAGTGGTTATCTCTGGAAGATGTCACTGCTAATATATTCTACGGTGACGAAAACACTTGACATGCAGCGACGGGGCGGCGCCCTTCCACGGGGCGTGCATCGAATTCGATCAACCCACCTTAAGATCCTGGAGGGAGGGGTGTAGAAAGCGAGTCTCTCCGCCGTGGCCTGCGGGTACGTCGTTGAGGTACACGACGCACTGCACCAGCCGCTGCCCCAGATGGCCAGCCGTCACGAACTCGGCCAATTCCGCGTCGCCGCTCAGCCGCGCGTCGAAATGGCGCCGCTGCCTGTCGCCCTCTCGATAGCGCGTCACCAGCGGGTTCTCGAAAGCCTTTCGTGACCGACCGGTGAGCCGTTCAATCTGCTTGTCGCAACATGATGAGAGTGAGTGGCGCGCTATATGTTTCGAAACCATATTTGGCGATCAATTTACACAATATACCTTAATGAGCCGGAATTAAATACCAGGCATTGTCAATATATTGCAATCATGATTGACACAATAATATGTGTGGGGAGTGAGTGCTCGAGGTGGAGGCACGTCATAATCATATACGAAATGCCACTTCCAGCATGGAAGTGTATAAAACTGGGGTCATCGCCGAATATATAAGCGCTGAGGACAATATGGAATAACAGCGATATATTATCTATCGGAAGACGACAAAGTCGAGCTTGCGTCCTTTCTGTGTGTGTTGATATGAAGTAGAAATCTGAGAGGTTTCAAGGCTGCTGAAGGCAGTACCTGACTCAATTGCGCTGTCGACGGCCTCCCCGACCCTCGGCGAGTCTCCCGAGTTTGCGTCCCACTTCATACCTACAAATACCTTGCCGCCGATGGAGGCCTCAACCACGGCTCTGACGGTAGCCGTGAGGACCGCTACGCCCGCCAGGCCCGCGCCGAGTGCCGTCGCTCCCACGCAAGCACACTCTGCCGCGCCAAGGCCGGCCTCCGCGGCGGTGTGCACTGGTAGCGCGGTTGCCACGAGGACCAGCGGCAGCAGCAGCCGCAGGCGGTCGAAATTCACTGACACCCCCTGGTCGTAGGCGACCTCGTCGAGATTCCCGGCTTCTGCCGCCTTTATAATCACCTCGCAAGCCTGCGTTGGGGAATTGTTGGGGGGAGGGAGTTGGTGTGTGTGGGTGTTTTTTTTTTTTTTTTTTTGGGGGGGGGGGGGGGGGGGGGGGTCTCAGTATTGTTTACAAAGATTATATACCGGCCCTTGCACTAGCGTACCAGGCGTTTCGGTGCGGGATCTAGCGACTATGTATAGCGACAACATTTTAGTGTCTCCGTCAGTGGTGCACACTTTTTTGGGTGGTGGGACCCTACTGCTGCAACAAAACATGCTATTGAAATACCTGTCACGCGCGTCGCTTGGGCGCTAAGCACGTTGCAGTATATAGCGTCACGGCGGAATAAGCGACAGTGCGCGTCGTTCGTCTGTGCGCGGCCGTACCTCATCCGATAGGACGTTGCGCGCGACATACACTGGCGGCTCCTCAGACAGCGCTTCGACCCGTACGCCAGGCGCTGCCACGGGGTTTAGTTGCGGGTACACCACACCGGCGCGAGCTTTCTCAATATCGCCATCAGCAGGCAGTTGGGACGGCCTGGAACCGGGGACGACCGCCGGTTCAACCGTGTCAACCACACTTGCGGAGGCCTTGGCTGCAAGTTGCGCAATTGAAGCAGTCCTGGCGGTCTTCGCGGTGCGTCTCTGTGTTGGTGTTGAGCCATGCCACCACCGCCTGCCTAGCCGAGGCCGCTGGCAGCAGTCGCGTGTACTCTGGCTCAGGCCTCCGACACAAAGTGAGGACACGCCCAAAAACGATTTCCCCGTGTTCCGGAGTGCGGCCATCCCGCGCCAGCGACGCGCCGGCGCAACGGCCGAGAACGCGGTAACGATGCCACCTCGGGTATCTCACGGCAATCGGCACGTAAATAAGCGCGTACGATGAAGTCTTCACTTGGCCGACAGTCGCGCGACTAGCAAGAGGCTTGTGGGGGCTGAGGTGAACGCACCTTTATGTCCGCAGCATGAGCACTGCTGAGTTCCATGACATGGTACTCCCGAATTCATGATAGATGTTTGTACTAGTGATTCCCCTCGCCTGTGCATCTTTTATAACTTGCGAGTAATTCATATATGATATCGGTGAACATCGTCAGCAGTGCCTCCAAACATCCGAAATCTCAGCCACCATCAGAGTAGTTTATTGGGGAATGCTCGCAGCAGCAGTATCGCTGCACTATCGGTCATTTCTTGTCACCCGGCAGACTGATTGGAATGTCGAGCGGATTTCAAATGCATATAGGAGTAGCGATACATAATGAGGATTCGTTGAATAATTGGCTATCGTATGGCTACTCAGGTATTACTCTGTATCATTAGGTCGCTATGGTTGATCAATTAATCGTACGAATATTTCTACTGCATACCTCGTGTGAATCGCCAGCACAACTGGCAGTAGGCGCTATCACAGATTTTATTCCTGCCAGGCTGCCAGACTACAATACCCGTACAGTCGTACGACATCTTGGCGCGCGCGGTGATTTGATTGCCTCGATGTACACATCAGCGATCTGACCATCCATGCATTTGTACCCTGCATTGGATTTGAGTATGGTTCGATTTGCCGGACGATTCGATGCAAGGAATCTGCGAGATTCCTAAAGGATAGAGATGACTACTCGTTCATATCGTTATTCCCCGAGCATTTACCCGTACTCGAAATCCACGAGCATGGTACATACACTCATTGATATCTCCACTTTTATAATCCCTACTGATGTTAAATGAATATGGGGATATCTGGTCGCCAAGGATTAGTACTGGATTACGGCCTAACCCCCGTTGCCCCTACCTTGCGTACTGATACCCTGCAATGTGTGTGTGATATGACAGTGTCTCAGCCACAGACTCAATGTATTAGCAGTGTGTCACTCTGTGATGTATGGCACTAACGGTACGGTATGGTTGTATGGCATTGCATGGTATGAATCGACTCGCCAAGGCCTGATGCCTGGGGGTGGCAGATGCGTCCATGCGAGTGCGTGTGCGCGAGCGCATATGTGTGTGTGTGTGTGTGTGATTTTGTGTCATCGGCGTTCATTGTACACCCATGGGTGATTAGAATCAGGCTGGGGCATCAGGTCAAGAGCATCAGGCTGCACTCCGCTGCAGCAGAATCAATTGACATCAACATATAATCCCCAAACGTAACAGCAGGCAATAATACATTCCTGCTCATGTAGATTGTGCGAGGCATCATGTGTGCAAATCTATCATGTGCACCAACATGACAATATATGTGTAGTGACTACCTGAATCTTTGCATTGGGCACAGCAGTAGCCCTGTCCAGTTACTGTCACTTTTTGATAAAAGGATGGCTGGGTTGCTACTACAGTGATGGTCATCCCTTCCCAACCTTTTCATTTTTGCCAACAGGTAGATAGCTACTCATCGTGGTGCTGAATTAGGCGATAGAGTTACATAGATTGATGTTTTTGAACTACTGCATGGGTTATAAATGTTAGTAATGAATCTGACAGCTCACTGCGCTCCCAGCTGGCGCGTGACTGCGCTGGCCGCCGAACGATGCCAGCACAGGGTTGCTCAAATATGAGGCACCCTTACATTGCCATATCAACTGTACCTTTTGCTATGATTTCACTGCCTGCGGTACCCTGTTTACTATTTCCACTGTTTTGTTCTCTGGAAATGCTTTAGTCCACATGGCCAAGCATAATCGACTATGGTCCCTTAGATAGGGTTCCCCGTACACCACGTGGATCCCGAAGCTGTAAGGCCAGTGGCTACACCACCTTGGCTCACACACCAGTCGACGTCTCCAATTAAGGTCAGATTTTGCCATCATCGTTTATCACTGCGTGAGTACGTGGCGACACGCTATCGAGCAGTTGGGGTATGAATGCTGCTACAGGTAGAGGTAGTGGTGTCGGCAGTAATACGTGTGTTGCTATATACTGGTAGTTGTGCTCACGCGGCCCTCCCAGACTTGTGCTAGTTCACCCACTCGCGCTGTCTTTCAATTTCCTTTTGACCCTCCCATTATCTGAAACGGCTTTGCGCGCAGCCGCGCATTCGACCTCGCAGCAGCACACTCCTCGCACCGCATCTGCTCTGTCATCTGGTGACGCCACCCATCCTAGCACTCTGCGCAGTAGCGAGATAGAAGGGGGCAGGCCGCCCTGTTGCTGTGGAACTGGCGGCGTTCTCGGCCAGCGGACGGGGCAACGGAGGCTGCCTCAGCGTCTGCGATTAGGTGTGTATCCTCTCAAGTGGCTGGAACTCGAGATCGCGTTATCTGATCATGGGCTGGCACGGCCCGCCTGTGCCCCGCCAGCGCCTGGCGGAACGAACCGTGCCAATACCGGATACACGAAGTCGCTGATCAGCCTACTGATAGCTTTCTCCCAATGACCGCGGCGCATGTTAAACCCTGCTGGTGGACGCCAGGGCGGCGCTGGGCAGCACTACAAACTATGAAACTACACTGCTGCACCTTTACCCGAGTCGGCGTTCGGTACAGCACATAAGGGTCGTTGACGTGAACCCTTCCTGGCGTGGTGCAGTCGACGGCGAACCGGCGGCGATCCGGTACGCAGCGCAGCACGGTGGCAGCAGGCAGCAGCAGGCAGCAGCAACGACCAATCCTATGAACTTTATGTGGCAATGTTCGTACCATTATTCATATTTCTAAACTACAGTAGTTTCTTAGTTTAGCAAACTAGTCATAAGCTCGTAACTAAACGGACCCGTGACTGTGCAGGCAGAGGAGCGCGGCGAGCCATCACATGCTGCCCACAATCCAAGGTCGGACTGCTGCGGCAACGACGTGTACGAGTATCGATCGGGGATAAGGATGCTATATGTCCTATATGTCCATCATGATAACTGGATAATATTGTGACATTAGGCCGGTCCAATTTAATGGTATGTTTTATTACTCTACTTTCCGGAGAAACAGAGGGGTTCACTTTGTAAGTGGCCTCAACTTTTTGTTCACGTACTTAAGCAGTGCTCGGCGGCTGGGAGCCGCGGTGCATGAGCGGCTGGGGGCTCAAAGGAGCCCTACTTGGGAGGTCAATCATCCCACCTTGTGTGCAGTCTGTGTGTGCATGATCATGACGTGAATGTCTAATAAGGCATGCTGCCACTCATCATGCTTAGTTGCCACAGTGTTCCCACCGATGATGCGTGAGTAGTGGTGATGGCCAGGTGATGAAGACGCATGACTCATAGATGAGGTGTTACATATAGTCACACCAATATTTATTTGCCTTTGTGCAAAACCCGTGAGCGTACCGGCTATCATGTGCTCACGAGGCGCGCCAAGGCCAACTGTGCTGAGAAGATGCCGGAGCTTGATATAGGTTAGCGGCATCGCGCCGTAGGGCAGAGCAACGCGGTAATGAAAGCAACAACACATTGCAGTGGCATACATCAGCTTAGGAGCATCATAGCACTACATGGAGGGGTGGATAGGACTGCCGTGCGGTTGGCTGGGTTGCCAGGATGCTGACTGTAATGTGGTGATGGTTCTCGTGCGACAGTCTCAGCCGGATAGAGACCGCAGGGACAAACAAAGGTGGGTGTGCAGTGGTGGTGCAAAGGCGAGAGGCTACAGTGTTTTTGGAATACAATAATTGTTTAACACAACGCTTACCTCACGGCAGCATTATACAGTACATATACTCGTAGTCCCAGGTACACATTGTACTAGTACACACAGGTACTAACTCGTAGTATATCGTACTCGTATAATTGTCACACTCGACCCAAATTAAAGTGCCCCACCCCCTCTTCATTGATTTTATGCGTGCCTGTGGCAGGGAACACTTCTCCACACAGCCATGCATTGAAACCATAAAAAAAAGCTATGCCAGTGGTAGTACTTATTATGCAATCGTGAGCATGTTATACTAAGTACTGCGATATCAACATTGCTTAAGTAAAGGGGGTGAAGAGAGAGGGGGTTATAAAACATAAAATTAAATCGAGCCGGCCTTATAATGTTGAATGCAATCTTATGAAATCTGCAAGTTCCCGACGGTAAACAAGCGCGGCGGTACAGGTACCCGTTGAAATCTAATCCTAGCACCCCTCTGACAGTATCGGGGGCGTTCACCGCCAAGATACGGCAGGTTAGCCGCTACATAGTGCTACTGCGGTACCCTGCTCGCAAAAGCACCGGCGAACGGACGGCGCACGAAATAACGATAATGGTGCAAGCATCGGCTACACTGCAGCGCGCGCTGAACCAACGGCGGCAGTGGGATAGCGACTGCGCTACAACAGCGGCTACAAGTAGAATCCTCGTCGCTATTTCCGCAAGAGACCAACCGGAATAGCACTACCCATACACACCCACAATACTTTCCAGCATCAGCTACATCTTGACAGCATACTGACACGGTAGCGAGGCTTGCCATCGACTCGCTGACGCACTGTGCCAAGCCACACATCGGTCGCTCAACAGCGCCGCTGCTCCGCTGCTACGCGACAGTTTTCCAGAGTTACCCGTCGAGGCTCATCACCGGCAGCTATCGAGTGCTGTATATAGCCGCTACGCATCCAGTGCAAGTGCCCTTTGAAGACGACTTGTATTAAAATGGCGCAGCAAAGCTGTCGGATTAACGGAGCGGGCGCGGCTGCCGTTCTCCCGAGCAAGGCCGTTGGAGCCTCAGCCGCCGTGACGACGAACAACAAGTCGTACCGGGTTGGAGTAGCTCCTCGTCACCGGCACTCGATAATGTCACAGGTGCGCCTTTTACTTTGCATTTATTGTCGTTATTAGACCCCAGTCCCACCTAGCCATGCTGGCATGCTGAAGGCGTGTCGGGGCTGTGTACCTGCGTACAGGATATATCCAGAACTTGTTATTCCTTCGCTAGATTCGCCGCGAGTCTGATATCCGTCACCGACGAGCCGACACTGGCGAGTGAATCAGCAGTAGCGCTCAACCGCTACCTGTAAAACCATAATTACATACTCTCCGTCACGTCGTCTGTTGGGGTACATGTATGTGCTGCTTCCTGTGTCATTCCTCGCGCTTGCGGCATTTTCAGGCAGGATCCATGAACGCTTCGCCGCGCAGATCAAAGCACGGTGCAGGCGGTTGGCCCTACTCATAGTGGATGATGCGGCGAGTACTGACGCTCTGGATAGTCGCCCTGTTCGCAGCAGCGACATGACGGTCAATTCGCAGCGGCACCGAAGCGGTGCACGCCCTCAAGACTGGTTGCCGCGCGCGGCGCCGAGGGGCAGCATGCGGAGCCCCAGGCCCCACCGCAGCGCTTCGACTACCCCGCGAACGCGTCCGACAAGGTGCGAGAATTCCGCTACGGTGAGCAGGGGTCAGGGGTCGTCGCAGCCTGGGTGCAGTGGGTACCTGGGTCGCAGGGTCAGCCGAAGACCTGGATCGTAGCCAATAGTTGCTGTCGGTTCGAAATGCCGAATGCACGTCCTTTGTGGATGAGGTACATAATATTTTATTTTAGTGCAGTTTAATAACGTGAACATGTCTCTGAACATGTCTAGGTGGCATTACACATTATACGGTCCATTATATATATGAGCAATCTGGAGAGGTGTGTGCGTATGTATGTACTGCACGCAAACGAATCTCTTAAATTCGAACCTAATCATACTACTAGCAACTTCACACCGTTCCAATGTGTATAGTTATTTAGCTGTCAACCAGCATTCACCAAGAGGGATTTGTCGTCATCCGACAAACAGGATAAGGCGCCATGGCGGATTCGACCTGCCCCTACCTGCTGAGACTGCTGACATGGCCGCTGCCGCTGCCTGATCTTGCAGGAACTACTGCAGCAGCACCCAGGGGCTGACATCAACATCCAGGACGCCACAAACTGCTTCGACTACCCCCGGAACCTGCGCGACAGGTGTGTAAACCGGCATTTACACCTCCCAACCCCCTCTTATTGAGTATGGCTATCATGATCCGGTTTCGAGGCCGACTTGCAGTATGCCAGCAAGCCACATGAAGGGCGCCGATAACCAAGCAAGATTCACCCTCTATGAAAATACCCGCTCTAGTAATGAATTAATATCGCCCATTAATCCCCTCACCTGCTGTAGCCACGCTCTGAAGGTGCTAGCTATATGCACTTACTGTTGCAACCCCAAAGGCAAAACAGCGTACCCGTCTCAGAATCCATTCTGTTGGGATTGACCAGAAACCATGAACCCAAATAAAGTATATTGTGACAACTATGTGCCTGCTTTGCGCGCTCACCACGCCCGGTGCCCCATCATGCACAGGTACGCCATCATGGAGGAAATCGGGAAGGGCGGCTTTGCGCACGTGTACCGCGCCGCACTGAAGGAAAACGGCGTGCAGTACGCCTGCAAGAGCATGCCCAAGCGGCAGCCGCGCACGGGGCAAGTCACGCCGCACCACCTGCTGCGCATCCGCGCGGAGGTCGACGCGATGCGCCAGCTGGGGGCGTCCCTGGACGCGGCAGCTCTCAAGGTGGGGCCTCATGAACCTTTCCGTTCCGGCTCGCTACATGTGCGCCTCCACTGCTTGATCGGCGAACTGGTGTGAGCAAAGCGGGCCAAACAATATAAACTGATATCTGTTCTGCCAGTTGCAAACTATTACTTTCTCACTGATATGTCTGGTAACGCATGTCGCACGGAAGTTCATCACTTTATCGACTCTCAAGCCATGGCGGATTGAACATAGCCATACGGGGAGGTTGTTATATATGAATGTTATCAACCCCCCCCCCCCCCCCCCCCCGCCTGACCGACCGCCTGCGTGCGCGTATATAGGGGAGGAAACTGTAAATCTATCAGGATACAGCACGGATAACTCCCAGAGTCGCAGAGAAAGTTGACAGTGAGCCTACAGTCCAGTCACATAGCCAAGCAAAAGTGAACCATACAGTAAACCAGAAGTCATAGGTAGTATACAGTTCTGGACGGTGCAACCCAATAGTTAAAAGGGTATGATGGTGCGGTGTTTGCAAAGATGGGTAGTATATTAGCTGAAGCACCCGACAGGTTGCAGCAGGAGTTGCTGACGTGCGAGATGGCGCTGTTGACGCGCAGGAAGTGTTTGAGGACGACGAGCACGTGCACATCATCATGGAGCTCTGCGAGGGCGGGCCGCTGCTGAAGCCCGGGGAGACCCCCGCGCACTCCGAGCAGGACGTGGCAGACATCATGCGCTCCGTGCTGCGCTTCTTGGCGCAGTGCGCCGCCAAGGTGCGGTGCGGGTGTAGTGGACAGGGCCTTTAGGGTTTGGTTAGTAAAGGGGTTTATGGTCATCCATCAATCCGCCGAATGTTTATTATCACTATATTTTGATAAGTACTAATTGTACTGGGAATTGATGTGCCACACACACAGACATACACACACGTTAATTTGATTTACACACAAATATGCAAACATGTATATGTCGTATGTACGAATGTTTACACCTTATTTCTTACACAGAGGGAGGAGGATGCTTGCGCACCGCACAATGGGCACACTAGGGTGTACCCATACTAGGGTATGAACGAATGTGTGTGTATGTATACCTATGTGTGTTTTATGCCCATTTCACCGTACCCCCCCTCCGCCTGAAAGCCAACCTCTCGCTCCCCAGCCTCACAAACTGACCAATCATTATCTCTGAATCCATATGCTAGTGTTCTAGAGGTAAATGTACACATTTTACCTAACGTTATTTTACTTGTAAAGATATTGTGTCCAGTTGATTCACTTTTATGCAAATCTGAATCCATATGCTAATGTTCTGGAGGCGAATGTACATACTTTATAAAACGTTATTGTACTTGTAAGATATCCTGCCCAGTTGCTTCAGTTTTATGCAAGTCTGCTGCTCGGACGCAAACTCCCCTGTGTTTGGGCCTGACACCATGCTGCATGCCCCTACCTGGGCTCCGTGGCCTGTGCGCTGCTGCTGCAGGGGATTGTGTACCGCGATGTGAAGCCGGTCAACTTCCTCTTCTCTGACAAGTCGCCGTCCAGGCGGGTGAAGGCCACGGACTTTGGGCTCGCTGTGCAGTGCGTCCCCCGCGCCACCGGGTGCCGCTATCACCCACATACGCACTGATACACACAATATTATGCGATACTCACGATGCTGTAAGGTTCCTTTCTAAAGGCAGGCTAGGCTGCGCCCGTTTTTTGTCGAGCTGTGTACTAGAAGCCCAAGACTTGAATCTGTACTTTAGCCACTTAAACCCCATAATCAAACCCTAGTCCCCCACTGAGTAGCTTCCGCCGTATAGAGACTTCGAGTGTCGTATTAAACATGCATAGAATAAGACGTGAGCGATGGGTGTCTAATGAAAGTGGAAAGCTGTGCCGCTCTTATTCTATTGAGGCGATTATCTCTGCGGTTTGGCCACCCAGCCGCTGCTATTTTCTGCTCAGCCCCAACTGCCACTTGTATATGACCCATGACAAGCAGCGCTCAGCAACGTGCCTTTGGCTGCCTCTCTCCGCAGGCACAGCGCGGATGACAGCCCACTCACCGCCGTCACCGGCACCCCCTTGTTCCTGGCCCCAGGTGAGCACCCCCGCAGCAGCTGAGTTAGGGACAAGGAACAAGGGCCAAACCTCATAAGGGATGATGTATTGATATCAATTCGTGCTGATGTATTCTTTGCCATATAATACCACATGCCTATATGCCTCGTCGCATCGGTGCGTCTGTGCGTCCAGGCAGAGAATCGCATGTTCTCGACACACCGAGTCTGGATTCCTGTTCATGTTTCTCGTGGCGCGTCTGCATAATCTTCCGAATAGACGCCTTCTCTGCGGGATGTCAAGAACAAATGTGTATAGTTGTGTATTCACAGCAAACCGCGCAGTACCCTGACCCTAAAGAACAGTGTCTTTATAAGGTATTGTTTTGTTCTGGAAATTGCGTCTAGACATATCAGTAGGATTTAACCGTGTAAAGACAGCCCTAATGACTAGAGGCGGGCGTCATTGCGTATATGCCCCACACTTGAATCCGTGTTGGCACAGTCCCTCCACGCATCCCTCCGTGGTCCAAGCATCAATTCTGACCAGCATGAGGCGTGGCATGTCCCCTCCCCTTACCCCCATCGCGCAGAGGTTGTGCGCAAGCAGTACGGCTCGCAGTGCGGACGTGTACTCGGCGGGCGTCATGGGCGTTCCTGCTCCTCCACAGGCCGCCTGCCCTACTCGCCCAACACCAGCGGCAGCAACCTCCAGCCGCAGATCCCGGGCCCTCAGCAGGTGCGCAGCCCCGCCCTTCCCCGCCGCGCATTTTTGAAGGCGTCCGCATGTCTTTTATGACCCGTTTCCTCTCATCCCAGCAACGCCCTTCCGACCCTGCGTAGACACGTTTCAAGGGCACTTACGACTGTACTTCAACGCGGTTGCTGGTCGTGTCCAGTTGTCTCATTTTTCGAATAAGGTACAACTCGACATGGTTGCCATACCGCTCATCCGCAATAGTCAAATGTCCAGTTTGAAGTGCATTTTTCTGTCGAGAAACGCGAATGGCATATGTCGAGGGCTCGCACACAATACAGCGTCAAGTAGTAGCGGCTAAAGCACCCACATTGCGTCATCGGAAATCAAAAAAAGCGAAATTAAGGCTCCTAGCCACGATAGAATGACGGAAGATTGTCCTTTAATTGCATACTTCCGATCTGGTTTCCCCGCAGAGCTCTGATGTTGCATGCAATATATACTGTACTTTGCAAAATTTGGTCGGTACTTGCCGCAAAACCGGAGTGAGGGCTACCCGAAAATAGTTGCCTACTTATTTGATATCTTGATGACGCTTTACAACTCTACTGTGATGGGTAATGTTTTGGTCATCCTCACTTTTGATATAGTGACACCCTGCATGGAGTACAGTACCGCTCCGCGGCGTGTAGTAGGTTAAGCGTGATAAAGCGGTAAAGCGGCGATCCAGGAGCACCGTGGAGCGTGCCGCCTCGCACTGCACAACTTCGGCATCATGGTTGCCGCGTACATCATATAGACTTCTTTCGCCTCCCACCTTACTGGCTTGTCCAATACCTGTTCCACAACCTTTTGGGCCTGCGGGGTAGCCCCGACTCGCCGGGCGCACGTGGACGCGCCCTCTCCTTCCCCAGACGATGGAGAAGATCGCGAGCGAGGACATCAAACTTCTCCGGCCTGTCGGAGCTCGTGTCCAGACCCGCGCAGAGACTTCCTGCGCCGTTGCTCGAGAAGGACCCAAACCGGCGGCCAACGGCCGCCGAGGCGCTGGACCATCCCTGGCTGGCGCCGCGCGAGGACGGGAGGTACGCGGCGGGCGGCTTCCAATGGTTGGACGGCTTCCAAGACAAAAGCTGAGATTACTGCACGAGTGTTGATTTGCATCTGACTTCAGGGTTTGGTTTTAGGTTTTATAAAAACCTACACCTAAAACCCTAGAACATGATGAAAGGCGTTTGTATTGGGCGTCGCCATGTATGGAGGGTTCGCTCTCAATGTGGCATGAAAAGTTGATGGTATTACTTACAAATACAAATCATTGCTGTCGATCTGACGTATACCCGGTACATTTACCCTCGTATTTCACTCATCACTTGAAATATGAAGACCCCCTCCCCCCCCCCCCCATCCATGCGCTCGTCGAACTTGCACTCAAATGAAACCAACAATTTGTTTGTTTCATCAAGACTATCGGGCGGCGGTGTGGTTGATGGCTAAACACGCGCCTCCCGCCGCGCCCCGCCAGGGAATGGCCGCCAGCGCCGGCGGCGGGACGGTGCAGGCGCTGCAGCGCTTCGGCGTAACCGGGCGCGTTCCGGCAAGTCGCCATCAAGCTGGTGGCGGCGGAGCTTGTGGCGGGCGGTGCACGGCGAGCTGCTGCGGGGCGCCGCGGCCTCCAGCGACGTGGTGGACGGAATCCAGCTGCCCCCGCCCGGCAGCAACCTCTCCTCCTTCAGCGTGCCCAAGGCTGACGTCATGGTGCGCCCCACCCCTTCTAACACACAGCATACCTGCATCAGTGTCGTCGTGATGCATTGAAATTTGACATGTGTTACACCAGCTGAATCACGCCCTTCCTCGCGACTAGCTGCCATTACACCTCTTCAGGGAAGGGCGGGTGCCTGGGCCAACCCGCAGAGGCTCCGCTTATAAATCACGACTTGTGATTATTGACCCTCGCAATAACGACTCTCGTAACGGAATCGGCATGTACAAGCAATTGTTTCGGAACATACCACACCTCGCGTAATCTGCGACAACATTAATGTATTAGCAAGCTTAATACCGCATCAGGTATCAAGAATTAATATCGTCACGACCAGTGTAAAACAAAGCCCAGTACCCGTAGCGCCGTAACGAGTTGGCGCGCATCCATTAACTGTAGTGGTGTATTTGAAACTTTTCCAAATTAATGCAATTCTTTCCCTTATGGCCTTAATGGAAAGAATCGTACACCGTACATAGGGTTTATAGTTTAGGGTTTAGCGTTGTCTAAGGTTTGAAACACTTGCTGACGCACATCGACTCCAAAGTGGTGTTATAGCGAACAGCGATGCCGGCATAGCAATGATTGAGAGGCCGACTTCTCTCACTTTTGCTTTGTCTTGTCCCCCTCGCACACAGGCGCGCATCGCGTCATCCGAGAGCTACGACTTGTCGCCCGTGGAGGCGGCGCAGCTTGTGTCACACATGGTGAGTTCCACCGGCCAACGCCGCCCCTGCGCAACTTTGCAATAACACGAGAGAAGCAATGCACAGGTCCGCTGTACGGGCACAGCACACGACCCTTAAGACGTTTGTATTGTACGAGCATCGCGGCGGATATTCCATCAAACTTCCCAACGCTACCGCGACAACACAAATTAATAGAGGGA
>VCJN01002793.1:0-50727 GCA_006384855.1 Tetraselmis striata
GCAGCCGCCACTGCTGCGTCCGCTTCCTCCTGCGGTCAGGAAGCCCTGGAGGGGAAGGAGGGAAGGGGGGGGGGGGGGGGCGGGGAAGAATAGGGAGGGGTATGTGGTAGGGGGGCGTTAGGGTGCAAGAGACTGTGGTCACCGCTCACAATGCGTCTGAGGGAACGGCCCAAGCACGGCCTTGCGGGGGGGGGGGGGGATTGAGGAACAAGGAGGTGAGGGGGGAGGGGGGGTGCCTCGATGAGCGCAATGCGCGGCGCCTGCGACACGCGCTGCACAAACATGGTGTGCCCCTCCACCGTCATGCAGCGCCCGCCCGGCAGCCCGCTGGCCAGCAAGTCGGCGAGGGCCGTGCTGGCGGTGGTGCGGTACCGGCAAGCGGCCTATAAGAAACAGGGGGAGAGGGAAAAGGGGGGGGGGGGTTGGGGGGGGGGGGGGGGAGATGTCATGGGAGCTCGGGGCAAGAGCAGGGAGAGAGCGCGCACATGGTGATGCTGCCGCATGCAGCCATGCGGTTGTTCGTGAGTGTGTGCACGGAGGTGGGGCAGTAAGTTAGCTGGTGGATGGTTGGGTGAATGAGGCAAGGGGGGGGGGGGGGGGGGGGGGGGGGGCTAGGTGGTGGGGGGGACCTTGTACTCGTCCAGCGTGAGGGACGCGGCCCCTTTCAGGCTGGCCTCGTACTCAATGAGCTGGCTCATGAATGCGCTGTTGGGCTGCGCCGCGGGGCGTGCAGCGGAGACAATTTCCAGCGCCTGCCGTAGGGTGCGGCCGCTGGCGACCAGGTAGGCGCAGACCTGGCCGCAGGGACGTAAGGATGGGAGGAAAAGTAGGGTTCATGATGAGGTTGTTGTACACACATGAGCACGGTATCAGGCTATGGCCGCACCAGGGTGGGCGCCCGGCTGACGCCCCACAGGCAATGCACCAGCACGCCGGTGCCGCTGCGGCGCGCCGCGCTCACGAACTCCACCGCAGCGGGCAGCCATTTCTGTCTGGCATGCCGACAGGCATGCCGCCCCATGCTTTCAGCTACCCCTCCCTCCCCCTCCTTGCCCCCGGCAATGAAGGCGTCTATCTACATCGGCGGCATCGCAAGGCCGACTGGGGCGCCTCCAGGGGGGGTGCAGGATGGTTGCGGGGTGATGGAGCTCACCGCAGCTCGACGCCACGCGCGTCCAGGACGTCCACCCTCAGGTACTGGAACAGCTCCGGGAAGTGGTTGGGCGTCTGCGTGGTGGCGTTGCAGACGTGCGAGATGCGATGCTCCTCCAGCAGGGCCCGGCCGCCGGCCACCTCGTCGCCGCCCAGGAAGAGCGGCGCGTCGCTGTCGTCCAGCGGCAACTGGCTGAGCTCCCGCCGCGCCGCAAGCCCGCGAGCGCGAAAGTCCTCGGTGCTGGCGGCGGACGACACGGCCGCCCCGTTTGCGTCGGGCGGGGCCAGCCGGAGCCCGGAGTCATCGGCGACGGAGAGGCCATCGAGAAGGTCGGCCATTGCGCCGCAGCTGTGTCGCTTCAGGACTCGACCCACACTACTCAACCGGGCGGGCGGCTCGCGGTCCCTTTATTCAGCTCGACCTGCACTGCTACAGGTATCGCAGCGATATGCAGTAGCGGCACTCGCGCCACTACTCGTATCTCATACACGTAGAGCTGCGACTCACAACAAAGCGACTAACCGAGTAGCCACACGAGCTCACCAGTCTTTACTTAGGATGGAAGTTCGGCAATTTCGGCCGCCTCGGAGGGTAGCACCAGGGGTAAGCACCACCCTGACCACCGTGAGGGCTTGAGGTTCCCCGTGTGTGCAAGGACGCGCGCGCCGACGCACGTGAGCTAGACGGCTTTTTCGGGCGCTGCAAAATGACTTGACTGCAAGTACTTTTTAAAATAGAAAAAAGAAAACAGTTAAGTGGCCCTGCCTGCTGCGTTGTTTCCCGCACCCGGGACAGGAATTGAAACCAGTGAAACCCTTGCAGCGTCTATACGACGGCCGTGTATTAGGCAGTGTTCCAGTTACCGGTACCGAAGGCCCTTGGTAGGCGACGCTCCGTTATAGTCATCAAGCAAATTGCTGGTGTATTCTGCAACTTGCCGATGCAAATTTGATGCCATCAGTGACGGAATTTCAAACACTGTTGGATCACCGCCGTCTAAAACACTGCCATCAAAGCACCCGGCAATGACCACGAAAGGTCTAGGTCTGCCCTACCCGTTTGGGCGTCGGCACATTCGAGTAATACGAGTTGGAGCAAGCCCCATCCCGCGAGCAAAGCATTTCGGGAGTGCGATACATGTGCAACCAAAAAGGCAATGTAAGGGAGGGCCCGATACCATAAGTGGAAATTTTCCCATTCCCAGTAAGGTGCTTGTAATCCGGGGCGCCGTGAAGGGAGGGAGGGTCCCGCCCAAAATAAAGGCAGTTCAGTCCTCGGGTGTGGACGCAATGACCTCACTAGTAACATAAGATCCCTAAATTCCGGAACAAACAACCCAAAAATATGACGGTGATACCCCCACCGCAGGCATTAGACCAACATATGTTCGATAGTCTCATATTCACTTCCTCCACGTGCAAGGCAGTGTTCAAGGAAGCGCTAAGGTATGGCATGGATCCGGGCCACTCGGCGGGCAGTGGGAATTACTCGGGTGCGTAATTGTATAATAATGTGCAGCCCGGCCACAACCCCCGCGGGAACACACGTACCGTAGTACTGTGGCAGACGCAGAAGACGCTTGGACATATAAACCCCATGTGTTAGTGCGTGCTATCGTTGCCGACAATTCGTAGCGCGCCCACACCTATGCATGTACTAGTTTATTTTAGCAGCATTGCTCGCAGCTAGTGACCTCCACTCAAGTGGAAGATGTGCCCCCTCATCTAGCCTTACGTTCGCCCTAGCTAGTCGATGTAGCCACCGCACAGTCCCCGACGTCCAAACGTTGGGCGCGCCCGACTTGGCTAATATACTAAATGAGTTATACATGTATTCAAGTCGGATGCTTTAAGGAACGCCCAAGCCCATGCCGCAGCAGCCGTAGCCTCTATGAGCGCAATATCTAACTCCCGCATCATCAGTGGAGTGGCCACTACAAGGGAGTTTTAACCCACCCCGACAAGGCACCGCAAGCACTGATTAAGTATGGTTTGTAGTCTATTTGCGCCGCTACTGGTTCTATCCATTCCCCATATCACTTCACACCCGTAAGTCAGAACCGGTAGTATACATGTTTTAAAGACACACATGCACATTAATAGGAATTATGCATCGTCCACCGACTACTACCGTATCGAGCGCCTCAATGGCGCGCTTACCCTTCGTAACCCGGTCATCTACTGTGTGCCGCATACCTAAATCCGAGTTAATTACTGTACCTAGCAAGTAAACTATCTAAATTCATTTACAACCGATACTCGTCCCCCCGCAAGCCGCCATCGGGCAGCTTCTTTGCGTTACGGGGTCTCGTCGGAGTATCGGCCTAATGCCATCACCCCACAGTTAAGTACCCTAACCCCATGAAATGATCCTTCTCCCATTGGCAAAAGTGGGCGAACATGGCATGCATGTTATCGAACGAGCCTGTGAGACCACCGGATAGTGTCGTCCGCGTATAACTTACATGGCACCCGTAGTGGTTGCCTTGCCTCTAAGTAATGTGTCAGTACACCCTGGTACATCACATCCTAGATGTTCTACCCCATCGAATATATCGTTAATAAATATGTTAAATATGATGGGGAAGCGGGGCACCCCTGTTGGAGGCCACGCTCTATATGTGGGTTTGGGGGCTGATAATGTTCCCGGGGCCACCCCTATCTTAACCCGTACCATACTATCCATGTTTAAATGAAGGTAAGGATATGACCCGTAACTCCTATGGCGTGTAGTTTTAGGAAGAAAAGCTCGTGAGGTACGGTAGCACACGCCTTCCTAAAGTTCATAAATCTTGCGTAAGTCTGTAGACCTAACGCTTGGCGACGAGCCGCGATATCGAACAAGATGGCGACTTGCATCAGGCCCTCCTTATACCGCATAAAACCCGCTTGTCAACGGCGGATTATCCCTTTAGCCGGGCAGATGTCATGCGAAGCGTTGGGTCATTACGGTCATAAGGAGTTTAATTGCGGCACCCAAAATCGACTAGCCCTATAATTGTCCAGTGCGGCCGAGTCGCCTTTTTTGGCACCGATACTATGGCCGAGCGAGCTACACAATTGCTGGGGGATATAGTTCTTAGTCCATATCCCGTTAATTTACGCCAGCAATGCCTTGCCAAAATGGCTATTCGGGGCGTATATCGCTAATCTTAAAGCCTCCGCGGGAATCCCATCATGCCCCTGGGCCTTATTATTTTTAAAACGCCTAAGAGCCATGAATAATTCCTCTCATGCTATATATAGGCCCATTAATCCCGTTTAGTGCGGGGGCAATGGGTGACGATGCACCGTGGCGGTGTTCCCACGCCACATGGTATATCGCAACCTGTTATGCTAGGGGTTGGGGACTTGGGGGTCACGCAACAGCTTTCGATAGTGCCGCGCCCAGCACGCATTGATTTCGCCCGGCTCGGTAAGAAGTACCCCCGATACAGGATCGCGTAGTGGCTGGTCGTTCGCGCCCTCGAACGAACCTTGCCCTTTACGGAGAGCGCGCGCCCACTTCCAGAACTCCCGTCTCCCATCATCACGGCCAAGTTTAAAATCATGAACCGCTTTTGGCACGGCCCGCTCGCTCTGGCGGCGGCGGGTATTACGTACTAGTGTCCGAACCCTATGCCGTGCAGCAACACATTGTGCCAACGCTAGAGCGGCATCCCGTGGGCCCCTAGTTCCCCGTTGGCACGCCATAATAGCCATGCGCCGACGTTTAATCGCCCGTAGGTGGACGGGTATCCTCACGGATGGCGCCCTCATGGAAACAAGATAGGATAGGGAAGTGATCGGAGGCGTCCCAACAATAGACCTCCCTTCTTACAAGAAATAGGACTAGATATAGTATATAAGTAGAATATATAATATAAATCATTTCAAAGGGAGGGAGGTAGGCAAGGGGGATTTGCTGAAAAGTGCGCAGGCTTTGTTACACGGAAAGGGCGGGGGACTTGCCGCAGAGAGCCACAAAAAATGGGGGGCGGGTGGGAGGTGCGGGGAGGAGGCCAGCACAAAACAAATAGAGTGGTCCCATCTAGCAGGAGATGACGGTGTTATAAGATTCATCGGGTACTAGGCTGACCGATGTTTTCGCCGAGATCGGCACGCAAAGTGCCGTACTTCGGCAATTTTAGTGCTAAAGCACCAAGGCTGCCGGACGGGTGTGCATTGCTCCGTGGCCGCCACGTCAAGTTGTCGTGGCGCAAAGACGCCGCGGGCAGCTGGTGTCGACACCCGCATGTACTACGGTTAAGGGAGGGAAAAGAAACCCCCAAGAACACAGCTCTAAACATTCAAGGGGAGGTAGGCAAGGGAGATTATCCACCTCGGTCTTCAAGACTGCGGAGGGGGCGGCGCGGCCCCCCGACCGAGCGGGGGCGCTGCCGAGAAGGCTACGAAGGGCCACCGTGAGAGAGAGCCAGCCGAACAGAAGCGCGGCGGGGGAGGGTAGGAAGCGTATAGTCGGGTCGATGTAATCGTTGATTACCGGAGAATTGTACATTGCGGGCCCGGCCACCCCAATGGCGCAATTTGTTCATGGGCACGCCAACGGCGTTTCCGACGCCGCGCCCTTCCGTAAGGAGTGCGAGGTCCACACGAGACCTTTGATGGTGGTGGTGGGGGGTGGGGGGGGGCTTCGATTGATGCGGCCGACGGCCCGATTGATACAGTCACCGAGGGTGGCGGCGTTCCATGTAAGGGGCGGCGGGCAACACATGCGTCTGGCAGCGCCCGGAATCGGCCGGGTTGCTTTGCAGAGGAGGACGCCCGGAACGCCGCGCCGTGGTAGATGACGAAGCGGCGCAGAAGGGCTTTCCAAGCGGGCATTGCGGTGGCAGGAATTTGAAGTGGGGGATTGAACCCGTCTCATCGACGCTCGCGATGTCCCGCCTTCTCGCGGTTGACGAAGAGGGCGATTTTGTGGGCATCAACGGCCATGTCGCGGAGTCGGCAGGAGACGCTAGGTTGCTCGCCACGAGAGTAAGACATAAATTCGAACACACTGCCGCGCCGTCGCGAAGGATATTGCCGTAGTCGGTGGTATACGTGGGAAGGGCCGCAAGGTCGTCGAGAATGTCGGTGATGACATCACATGGCACGGGACGAGCGCGCCGAAGCTCCTCGCTGGTCTTGAGCTGACGTATTGGAAGCGCGCATTATGTCGATAATGGCTAGACCGGTAGCGGGGCGTCAACTCGACCAGTGTGACGCATGAAGGTGTTGATGGCGGAGAGCGAGCCGGCCCCGATGGTGCCGCGCTCCGCAAACCAGGCGAGGTAGCGGACGAGCGTTGCCTCGGTGCAGTCCAGAGGGGATATGCCTTCCTCGCCGATGCAGAACTCGGCGAAGAGGCGGATTTTGCCCTCGTAGTTCGAATAGGTGCTGGCCGTGAGTGATGTAGTCAGGAGGTCGAGCACCTTGGCGCCCCTATCGTCCGTGCCGTACAAAGCTTCGATGTTGTCTCGCATGAGCTTGCTCCACGGGGCCTTGGCGTCGGCGTCGGCGATGAAAATCTTCGTGGTGCGACGGACGCGCCGAAACGTGCCGTATCCCGCTGCTGTGTTGTAAGCCCCTCGGCGCGCTCCACGGCGCCGCAGCCAGACCGCCGTCTCGGCGGGGTTCATCTACTCGGCGAAGCGCAGACACACGCCATACCCGTAGTCGCTTTACAACATGCTGCCACGTTGTTCAAGCACTCGCTACGGAGTAAATATCCCTTAGCTGTTTCTGCATCCCAGCGCTCGTAGTCGAGACGCAATTCCTATCGCGGCACGGGCCAGCAGCAATTCAGTCGCACTTGGTCATGGCGCTCGACGGGTGGCGACGACGGGGCCAGGTGTAACACGAAGGTGATGCCAGTAAGGTAGGGTGTTGTTGCCGCTAATCTCGAAACGGACGTCACGCGAGTACATGGCCCCCGGGGCCGCCCGCGAGAGGCCGTTGTGCGAGCGCCGGGAAAAGAGGGTTAGCGCGGATGGGGTCGGGATGGGCGTGCCAAAAAGGGAAAGTCGGCGTAGACTCGTTATGTAGAAGGACATAATGAAGCCGGAGGGGTTGACTCAAGCGAGGGCAGATAGGAGAAGGACGACGACCCGGACATGTGGACCAGTGGTGAGGGAGCCCCGCTCATGTCGACTCGTTGCTTGGAAGGCACGCCCATAGGCGTGTCCTTGAAACGCAGTTGCATGGGGCCGGCACGGCGGAGCACGCTATCATTCGGCCATGTCGGTCTCGGGGCCTCGGCCTTCGCCTTGCCCTTACCTTAGTCCTTGGTGACGCCCCTGGCGAGGTTAATTCGCGGCGGCGGCGTCTCGCGAGCTTGGCGCGTGTTCTTGAGGTTGCCGCGGATGCTGCCGCCGCCGTCTAGGTCGTGATCGTTATGCCAGGGGCCAACGCCAAAGCGCTGACCACGGCGCACCCGCCCGGAGTTAAAAAAACCGGCGACATGGAACGCGCGAACGGTGTCTCATGTACTCGTGCAGTGACCACCTCCATCACACCTTAACATCGTGTTGAATCGGCCTCAAGCAGTGGACCCACGCGAACGAGCACCTCTAGACCACTACCCATGGTCCCTTGGGGGCTAGGGGTGGAATATGGGCCATGTCGGGTGGGATTTGGCGAAGCACGGGTCAACAATCGTTCGATTTAGCCCGTGTCCAACCTCCGCCCGTTAACTGCATTTCCGCTATGTTTCGAGATTACCACAGCTGCCCATCGTTCCATCGGCTCCCAACAAAATTACATGTCACCCCAACTATCGGTATCGGTATGTATCGCGAGAAGATGGGCATACACCCAATATTTGCGTGTGGTACGTCGGGTGGCGCGTCGGCCGCACATCTACGGGTGGTGGTTGACCGTGGTCCGATTCTGCATGTTTTTCTTTTTCGGCTCGGAATTGGAGGGCACGATGGGACACCATGCACATACCACCTGAGAGGTAGACTTTTGGCTAGCCCGCGTCAACCCGAGCACGAAATAGGCCGCAACTATTTGGAGTTGAGGCTGGGTGGAAATTAGGAGGAGATCAGGTGGTGGTGACTGTACGAGGAATTGTCGAGATAGCGGAAAATCCGGGTCGGTGGGGCCTACCGGGCCGGCGTTGACCTAGATTGACCGCAAAGCGACCACCAACGCGCGTCACCCCTCCGTATGAGTCTATCCTAGTGCTCTTGGGCTCGACTGGCATATGGTTGCCTCAACCTCTCTCGTAGGAGGGGTTGCATCCGAGGGGGTGTTTCTTAAAACACGAGATGTTAGATCGGGCATCTTTAATCTACGGGGACATGTGGGGCACCATCCCTATAGCTCCCGACCTGCAACACAAGGTTTTAGTAGCATCCTCATGAGGTAGTCTACATACCTAGCCTATTTCCAGGGCAGGTTATGTCCATTCGGCTCGTGCATGGGGGCGTGAGCATGGGCCCCCTCCGTGAGCCGAACGGGCAGTGCCCTTCCGTAGCGAACGCATGTAGTACGCCGTCTTCGAGCAGCACTAGTACGCAGCATAAAACATGATTACATCGGCGAATAACGCAGTGCAAACTATACACTTATTTAATGTACTAGGAAACGTATTGCGACGTTTATATTTCGCGATTTTTCCAGTGTGAGGCCGGTCATGTGCGCCGTGGACGGGCTGATGTTTGCTTCGCAGCGCTTGCGATGTTCGCGTCGTAGACGCGGTCCTTATAGAGCTCCTTGAACTCGGTGAGCTCGGGCGATCCCTAGTTCTCGGTGCCAAGGCGGAGGTAGCGCTCCCTAACGACATCGAGGGCGAAGGTGTATGTCGCCGTTATGCATCTGTGTGTCACAGTGCTTGCGAAGGTAGGCCAAGCGGAACCGGTGACCGTCGTCGACGGCCTCCATGCTGTGGACGACGGCCTCGAGCCCCAGTCCGAAAGCCGGCGTAATTCCATCCGTGACGCACCCGTACCCCGTAGCCAGCACTTTGCGCAACTCGATGGCAAAGCCGGCGATGAAGGCCCCGTGGCTCGCGGCGTGGTGGTACTCTTCCGCTACCGGTTGAAGACAAGAATTGCCAAGCATTAACTCGAGCACGCGGTCGAGGGCGATGGGGAAAAGCTCCGGGTGTCGCAGACTGTCGGGAGGCATCCCGCTCTCGAAACCGGGTAGAGCACCAGCGAAGGCGAGTTTCCAATCAAGGTAGTGGGGTTCACTCGAGGGAGCGAAGGTCGCACGGACGTTTTGGTCCTTAAAAACCCTAAACCGGCGCCGGACTCGTTCCCGCCCAGAATAGCGTCCTCTTCGCCGGCGGCAGCCGCCGGCAGCATAGGAGTCTCTTGGGTAGCGAAGAACATGGAGAGCTGCTTTTGGATGAGCTGCTGCAATCGTGCGTCTTTCGCCTCACGACGCCCCGCCTCGATGCGCTCTTCAGCAGTGGCCGCCGTCTCGACACCGTCGACAGCCTCCGCCTTGCCGGCGTCGACTATCTTGGGGTCGCTGCCAGACATATCGAAAGGGGTCGTCCGGGAGGGAGCCGAGGGGAGAAGAGGGAAAAGAGCCTCGGCTTGGGCTAGTCATGTAGGAGCAGCGAGAGCGAAGGGTGGAAGGTTTTATGCCGTTTCCCGGGGGCCCGAGCACTTTGCGAGGTCTGAAACCGCGACTTATTAGTGTTGTTCGGGCGTGAGGCCATCACAAAACGAAGAGAGTGGTCCCATCTAGAAGACGATGATGGTCATATAAGATTCGATGGGTACTTGGGTGACCGATGTTTTCGTCGAGGGCGGCACGCAAATTGCCGTACTTCGGCAATTTCAGTGCTAAAGCATCAAGACTGCCCGGCGGGCGTGCATTGCTCCGTGGCCGCCACGTCAAATTGGCGTGGCGCAGAGGCCGCCGGCAGCCGCTGTCGACACCGCCCGCATACCCTAGGGTTGAGGCAGGGAAAAGGAAAATCCGATAACACAGCTCTAAACAAAATGTCTTTACAATTTTCCAGTTTTGAAATAAATCTGACAAATAGCAGTCGCTACATCTTATTGTAGTCTTGATCGCAAATGAAAATCGAATGGCGCCAAGTACATCATTTGATTTACTTAGTATCACTACCCATATATTCAGGAAAATGTCCCGTGCACTAATTCAAATAATTGTAAGATTATAAGTTATTAGCGATCACTGACAATCACCACTACTATCTGCGCCTCAACATTTCAGGTAGCGACTCTTGGTACCGGTGCGACCGTACCGTCGCCGTACCCTTGTTCCATAGTACATGTACATGATCACCGCTCAGAGGGACGCATGCCGCGCCGCACTGATGCGCGGTTGGAGAGGATGGACTGCGCCGAGGGCACCGCTGATCGACGATCGGCTTCCCGCCGATCCGTGAGGAGTCTTCGTCGTTGCCCATTGATGCGCGCCGTTTCCCACTATTGAAGTAGTCCTTCGCGCTACATGTCGACCAGGTGTCGGCGATCATCGCATCAACACAGTAGTTTCTCCCCCCGGCGCCCACCCCGTGATTCTCATCCGACTACCCCTATCCCTACCACCGCCCCTAACCCTGACATGGTCGCAAAAGCGAAGCGAGGTAGTTGTTTGTTGTTGGCGGTCGCAATTGAACATGGTGACTTTGTCATCTACTACGACCAAGCATGACTACATGAGGCACGGCAACCACATCGTTCTCCCATAAAGTCGCAAATCTTCTCAGCCGGGAGAATGTTGTACATAAGCAATCAAGAACCCTTGGAACCTGTAACGACTACCGCCGAGCCAGAGGACAATGCCGCAGATGGCGAGCCGACGCCAGAGAAGCGAGCACACAAGCATGCAAAGGCAAATTCCGATCACCGAACATGCACCGTCGGAGCCCTTTCCATGCTGCTTGCCTCCACCCCCCCCCCACCCCCCCCCCGCACCCCGCCGCCCTCACCTTGCCTTCCTATTTGAGCTTCCTTCACTGCACGGCAACTCACGGGCCTCCCGACCAACCCGTGCGCCCACCCCATGCCGGCTGTAATAACCCTCCCGCCTCCCTCTGCCTCCAAAAGCAGCGACCGATGACAACCGCGGAATGCCAAGAGCTGCGTTCGAGCGTTCACTAGGAGGTCACCTTTCCGCGACTGTGTGTGGACCCCAACAAGGGAGATGCCGCCACAGCCGCTGGAATCAAGGCCTGCCTGCCCCTTCCGCACCCCCTTGCGCCGTCTTGGAGCAGTTTGAGCGTACGCAACGGTGGCACATGGGGGAAGAGTCCGTTGCCAAGCCGCCATCCAAATACTAATAGGGCGCCGGCCGGTGCTGGAGGAGGGGGAGTCCAACTCAGTGGGAAGGGGGGGGGCAATAGTAACCAATCCCACAGGCTAGTTGATGCAACGGCCTCCATGTACCCACAACGCATGCATGTGCTGTGCGCGCCCCCAACATGCAAGATGGTGCAGTGATTCAGGCAAGGCTGCACCATCGTTGTCTGATCCGCCCACGGCCAAGATGGCCAGGGCTACATTGAGGATATCGGGTGTGACAACAATGAGGTGGCATTCCAGCGCGGCTGCTGCTCCTTCGAGGGCTGCGCGGCGCAAAAAATCGAAATTTGAGTTTTGTTACAAGTTTATTCCCTCCGTCTTTTTGCTAAACGGGCTATACCTTACGGCCCGGCTGCACGAACCGGCATAAGGTCCGCTGTAATTAAAGCCCGCAGCGTGCAGCCCTCTGAAGGCTAGGTATGTTGCAGTATACGTGCGTTTTTTTGCGACTATTTTTTGCATCGATGGTACGGTGCACTACACGTGCGTCATACGGGCGTTACGCTCGTACAGGGGCACCAGCTTATACTCGCTAGCCCGGCCGCAAAAACCCGTGATCACGTGACCGCGCCGTATACGCTCATGTTTCCGCCGTTATTCTCCCCCGGAAGTCGCAGCTTGCTCCAACGCTGCGCTCCACCGGCCACGGCCAAGAAACAAGGCCGCTCGGCTGTCGCGTTGTTGTGACCAGCCCCCGCCCTGAGCCGATGCTAGCAGTGTCCCCGGATGTCCTCGGGGCTCGGAGGTGAAGGCGGGGAAAACACCCCCTGCACCGCTGGCCGTATTTTGCTCTCCGACCTTGTGCAGCACACCAGTGCCGGATCGCCCGACGCGCGGCTACCATCTTCCCCACGCTCCTGGCCGAGGTGGGAAGGTGGTTAAGACTGCCATTACTACCCTAGCTGTCTCGCATGACTCCGCCGTATGTCGTTGTTGTCGTCATCTTTGCATGGCGCTTCGTCGTCGTCATCGTCTAGTGCTGCACTAATCCGTAATCATCGCATTCCCATCACGCCGCCACGCACGCCTGCCTGTTGGTTGTTGTAGGTGCTGCACTGCTAAGTGGATTGAATGTGTTGTGGCGCTCCGTGGAAGGAATCATATACAAGCGACCCGCGCGCTGCCCTATCTGATGTTTTCGGAGTTCTCACGAGATGAGCTGCTTACATGGACAATGTTAGGGTCTGGAAACCCTAGTATTGTTGAGGCCGCGGGCGTAGTACTAAGTTACAGGACGACGCACAACGTGCCGCACCGACTGCTATTTCCATGTACCGGCTCCCCTCCGGCTAGACAACCACCTTATGCCTTTGCGCTCGCCATTGGTCGAGGCTCGCGCAAAGGCTACCGTAGCTCTAGTAGTTGCGAAAGGTCACAGGTTACGAAGTCCTCCATGCGACCGCGAGCTAGAGAGCTTACCCCTCCCGTTTCAAGCAGCGACGTCGACCGAACGATGGCGCACGACGCCGAGGCTTCCGATGAGTTTGCCCGGTTACCGACTGGCGGTGCAGCCGCAACATACCAAATCGGACTAGAAAAACGCCTATCGGGCGACGGAGCGGTGGAGCTAGAAGTGCGACTTTCCGAGCGCGTGGACTCGGCGTTCGCCGACCTCGCGACTCGCCTAGCCGCCTAGCTTGCCGCAGCTCCTGCACCTAACACCCAGCCTGCCATTCCCGCCGGAACTACCTAGTCGCCGGAGGGTGGTAACGCGTCTCCCGAGGAAAGCGGCTCAGCGTTGGCAGCGGCTACGGCTACAGAAAACGCTCGGCGAGCGTTGACCCCCCGACCCGACGCCCCTTGCACCCCACCCGAGGCCAACTTCGTCGATACCGAGCTGTGCGCACCCCCGGACTTGAACTAACCCCTAAGCATCTCAAATGTAGGCGCTCACCTGCGACACGTACCGGCATCTCGCCGCCCCGAAGCATGCCGCCTCGCTCGACGAATACCGCTTCGTCGCGTGCCTAACAAGGCGTGGGATTAAGCTATGGCAACGCTTCAAGTAGCTCCCGCGAACCTATCTACGGCGGACTCGCTCGCAACATTACATGATTGCCATCACACACACGGCGCAATCGAGGAGGCCTCCCGTGTCCGGGTATCCTACATCCGACACACCAAGTAGGGCGGAGGGGAGACGTCGGAAACGGATCGAGTCTTCGCGAGTCTCGCCTACGACCGCTTCCTCAAGCCCAAGGCCCCCGTCGCATCCTCCGACTGCGACGCGCTACACCGAGCCTTTATCAACAAGACGCACGAGGTCTCTCTCATGGCGAGAGCCAAGGCCGCGGCCGGCGCGGCGTTCGCCCATGTCACACCCGACAAGCCCAACCCCAATCTCAAGCCCGACCCCAAGAGTCCCAAGAAGCAACCGACCGCGCCAAAGCAATGATGGTGTGACCTGCCGCGCCGACCCCTGCGACCCGGCTTCTCTCTACATGCGTCACGACGTGCGGAGGAAAGCGTCTGAATGGGCCGACATAAGTGTGAGCGAGCAAGTTTTGGGATGGATCTTCCATGAAGTTCGTATGCTCTTCATCAATAACAAACAACCGCCACCCTTCAGCCATGGCGTCTCGATGCAAGACGCGACGCGGGACCAACTAAGCGTCATGGCCGGCGAGCTACCACGTTTCCTCTTGATTGGCGGGCGGGAGAAAGGGCACTCACGACGGTGGGTGTCGCGACTCTTCCTCGTGTCCAAGCCCGGCACCAACAAGTCTCGCCTTATCATCGACTTACGGCACCTCAACCGCAAATGCAAGAAGCACAAGTTGATCTACGAGACTCTCAAGCACCTCAAGACCTTGACCCCGCAAGGGCGACTGGATGGTATCCTTCAATCTACCGGACGGCTACTACACCCTGGGCATCAATGAGGCGGACCGATACTTCTTCATGGTACCGCGGAACGCTTTGCCGGCTCGCGGCCTGCCTATGGGCTGGCGTTGCAGCATCTACTACTTTTTAAAACTCACCGAGGTTTTTGTCCGACACCGATGGACGCCGCCCGCGCGTCCTACCCCGCTAGCCCCTCGCCGGCGCGTCCTAGTTTGCCCAAGCGGCCCACACGCCGCTACCTTCACAACACGCGCTGGAAGAGGGTGCGCGGCCGTTGCCCTACATGGACGACTGTCTATGTCTCGCGGAATCGGAGCGAGCGGCACTCGTGCTACGCGACCACGTGGCGGCGCTGCTCGACCGGCTTGGGCTCAGCCGGAACCAAGATAAAGGCAGCTGACGGCCGGTCCAGGTGCGTGAACGGCGCGGGTTGGGCATGCAACATGAGCCAATCGAGGAGCCGCCGGAGCTGCGGGTCCCGATGCCCGCGCCGATTATTATGCGCGAGCTGCTCATGGAATGCGCGGTCAATCTTCGTACGCCGATGGTGTGGCATCCCGCGCACAGAGCGGACCTCTACCGTTTCCGCGAATTACTGGCCGATTGCACAATTTACGAGTATTTCTGCCGGTCGGAGGCCGGCATCCAATGTGAGTCTTAGGGTTTTAAAAACCCGTGGCAGTGGGCCGCGCGAGCGGCAGCATCATCATGTTTGTACGCAAGAGCAAGGGTGACCAACGTACCGGGATGACCGCCAAGCCGTTACCACAGCTCCCGATCGAGTATCATCTGGAGCTGGCGGATCTGCTGGAGTACTACACCCGCTCACGGTCGGAATGCAACCGTGAATTCTTCCACACCGGCACACAGGAGTGATTCCGGGCGATCTCACCGGCTGAGCCGGCGAACATGTGGACATCTAGTACGTTGTGTCAGTTGGTTACGAGTTGCGAATACTAGAATAGGCGCGAGCCCGCCCCCACTTTCAAGTGGACATCGCACAGCCTCCGAAGCGGCGCCGCATCAGCAGCATGTTGCATCGCAGCATGATATGCGATATATATTGTTGTACTAGCGCGTATATGTGGCAGAATTTTAAACGGCGGTGCCTGGCTGCGCTTTGCCAGCACCCTTACTTCTATATAGTGCTACTCTGTACATTGTTTTCCTATCGATTGTGATATATAGTGCTACTCTGCATGCTATCATCTGCCGTGTATATGTAGTATTCTCTTGTTATCACTGGCGGGTACACAACGGGATTTGAAATGTTCCTAAAAACTCGAGCAAAGGTAAAACGACCAGGACGATGTATACGCTCATTGTACTCCTCCTAATAAATAACACGTGTTATGTACAGTACTCGTTAACGTTATCACATAATCGTGCATCGGTCCGCATTCCTGTAGTATTACTGCCATCTATTTAAAGCAATGTACGTGATTTTTCCCTCAATAAATGGGCAGTACCAAATTAAACAATGTCCTTAGTGCTGCCCGATAGCAATTTTGCAACATGACTAAAATGTACCTGTCAGCTTTCTTTCACGAAAGCCAAATTTGCAAGGAATTCTCTATTATATTGTAATTGCCGCACTCCTTTGCTAAAAGACTGGCGATTTACGGTAATTTGGTACAACCATTAGTGGAACGGTATGTTATTCTGAAGTCAAACACTACTGCTTGCGCTGAGCACTACACTATTTGTGGCTAGCGGAACACTGCACTACGCAGCAGCCACTGACGCGTTTCTGGGCACAGCGATTCTGGGTACATCCACACAACACTGGATTCGCACGAGGGCAGGAGTGCGGAGTTTTAATGGGGGGATTCAACTATGTGGTTGCCATTTACAAGCTATGCCTTGACATGAAGACTTCGTGATTGCTATGGCCAACAGCCTTGGCTGCTGTCAACAAGCTTGATGATGCGATTCCCGGAAGTGCTAAAAGCACCTTCCCTGGGATGCCATGCCGGGCGTCTTTCAGCCTCCAGAATTGTTCAGTAATGATAAGCTTGGCGGTGCCGCGCTCCTTGATTCTCGATGAAATTCGATCGATGGGTCGCCCTATTTACATTCGCCAGTATACCTCGTGCTCGCTTGTACGAAACGACGATCCTGACATTGGGGACATTGGGTAGCAGTGAGCAGCATGCCGTCACTACCTGGGGTGCCAGCTAGACATGGGCTCAGCGCAGCTTGGCTCACCTGGCATCGATTTCGCCACTGTGAGATATAGGCACAGGCATATTACTAGGCACATGGCACATGCAACAGTATAGGGTGCTGAGCTGTTCAGAGTTCGTCTCGCTGATATAAAAAGGCTGCATACACGACGGCCCATGTTTTGCATGCTCTCAACGACACTCTTCCAACAATCCACGTTGCCAACATGATGTGTATATGCGTGTTCGCAAGAATGTCTACTGGCATCTCATGATGTAGTTGAGATAACAAGTTCCCTGCAATCTTCTGAGAGGAAAAAAATCCAAGAGCCCTGGTAGCAGACGGGTGGGGATGGGGGCCCGGGCGCCGTCAGCTCACACACTGGCAGCCACACATGTTGTGGTTTCCTTTCTGGTGATGCTGTATGAAGCATGCCTAAATATTAACAGCAGATGCAGTAAAGTGGACACCAGTAGCAGTGGCAAGTCGTGGCAGCCTGCTAAATCCTGGCAGCCTGCACGATCCATTCGTTTCTTGATCAAACAAGGCATTTCTAACAGCATGTGCATTTGCAGTTTTCCGCTCTCCGGGAGCATGTGCAGGTAGACAGTCTGTTATTACAACAGGTACCCGTAGCGCACCTGTACATTTGGCGGCTACATCTCCTCCTCCCCCATCTCCTCCTCTTCCTCGCTCCCGCCGCTATCCGTCACCCAGACACTCTCGCCGCTGCTGTCAGTGTCGCTGCCGCTGTTGTCACTGCCCATTGACGCATCACCATCGTCGTCGCTGCTGGTGTAGAAGTCCATCAAACACTCGGCCACAAGCCCCAGAGTGTCGCAGATCATCGTCATGCCCATGACCAACAGCGGCTCCATGCTGACATCGCCTTGCGACCTGACATACTGGCCGATGTACCACACCTGCTTCTCGGTGATGTGCGTCAGGGGCGTGCGGTTTGGGTTGCGGGCACCCCCAAACCCGCGCTTGGACGTCAGTCCTTCGTACCAGCGCTGCCAGCCGGCCAGCCCCGGGATAACACCCCATTCGCTAGGTGTCGTCACCGCCTCGGCCGACCGCTCACTGTTCCCGGCTGCGCTCCTGCTCGGCTCATCCGCCCCGCTTGCCGTAGCAGGCGGTGCACTGGAAGGCGCCAGGCGAAGGTAAGGCGCCAGGGCGGGATCCCTGACGAGAACACACAGACACAGGTGCTCACTGGCACCTTCCGCAACTGCCCCCCAACTACGTCCATACAAAGAAAGGGGACTGGGACTGGCGCTGGAGGCGGGAGCCGCACCCGGTTTCCCGGGGCTGGAGGGTGTTCTCCGGGCCGTTGTACATGGCCTTGAGCTCAGGGCATATCTCCAGCAGGTAGAGCCCCAGCTCTGTCAGCTCCTTGGGCTTGCCGTAGATGTAATGCCGCGTGGCGCGGCTGGCGGTCGCGCCCGGCGTCCAGTCTGGGCAAGTGGCAAAGTCCCCCTTTTCCAGATTCTCCGGGTTGGTCTTCCTCGTGGCGATGCCGTCAGCCGGCACCGGCGAGCGCAGCTCCAGGATGAGCACGTGCGGCGGTGTCAAGTGGGTGTCGACCGCGGCCGGCGGTTTCCCTCGCTGCAGGCGGAGCCCGACGACGGCGGCCAGCGGGAAGCGGACACGGTGCACGCTGGACTCGCACAGGGCGCAGAACATCGCCTTGTGGTACAGCATCATGTGCTTGCCTGGCGGGACCTTGACCCGCTGGCTGGGGTTCTTGGGCTCCGGGGCATCCCAATGCTGGCGAGCCTGCTGGGCCTGTTGGAGGACGACGCGCGGGGGCACATGGCCCGCATTTAATATCGCGGTTCTCCTCCAGCGCATGGCCGTGTACATCAGTCGCATATGTCGAGCTGATCCTCAGGATATATGGATGTTTACTCCAACAGCATCGCACTGCATGTCCGGTTGCTGACGCAGCGATAGCAACACTGCAAATGGGAATCCGCCCTGCCTGCTGAAGGCTGAAGGCCTACACAATTATAGCGGATGTTGTTGTATGTAGCATGTGGCATCAATTTCATGCCCGTATCTGGATTCCTTTAGCCGCATGAGAACTTGTACTCGCAATAATGAGGAGGCCGGCGCGGTAATAAAAAACACTGCGAATAAGAACCTGCCGTGTCTGCCAGAGGTCACATGTAGACTACGGCAGATCTCTAGCGAATGTTCTTATAGGTTGCATGCAAGCCCAAGTTGATGCTTGAAATAAGGGCTCTTGCTATCGGCGCGTCCAAACCTTTACTCTTCAAGCATTGACCCTTTGCCTGAGCACGTCCCAACTACACAAATGGCAACGCCTATACCTGAGTATAGCCTGACGGGGCATGTGACTGAAGTAAGGGGCAGAGCGGGGGTGTCGGGAGAGGGGGGGGGGGTCGTGACACAGACGCAGGCGTGACTGTCTTGTATGCAGCAAGTTCGAAATAGTAATGCGACAGGAGATTCTCGCGTGTCTAGCATGGCGCACGGGAGGCGATAAAATGCAGTGCTGTATGTCATCCGCGACAATGACGGCAATTGGTCAGGCGGGGCAGCCAATGGGGGCGCACCTACCTTCCGCAGCATGTGCGAGTGTAGCAGCACCTCCTGCAGGTAGGGGACAGGGGAGCGGTTGTGGTCCAGCTGGGAGGTGAGGCGCTTCCACGCCTGGCATACATCGTACGCCCGGCGCTGCGTGACCGGAAAGAATTCCGTGATCAGCTCGGGCAGGAAGTCGCAGGCGTCGTAGATGAGCATCTTGCGCACCGGGTCCACTCGCACACAGAGCTGCCCGGGGTAAGCAGCCACCAGCTCTCCGGTGGCTTCGCCGCCCGGCGTCACAAAGTGGATCTGGTACAGCCCCATGGCGGCCTGCTCGCAGCAATGCCTCCACCAATGAGTAAACATACCATAAGACGATTTTGGTTCGCGGCTAGTCATTGCCCCCCCCCCCCCCCCCCCCCCCCCCCACCCTACTTGCTTCTATGTGTTAACCGGCATGGTGTCTAACCAAACTCTTAGCGGGTATGGCTGCACTGTCTGTTGCAACTAGATGCCAAGGCGGTTTTCAATTCGGGAAGGCGGCATGAAGCATGGTTTCGGGGCACAGGGACCCAAAAAGTACAACTGAAATTCAATTGCACACCTACAACACATGCAACACATGTCACTGGTATTGACAGTGTGGTTTCGGAGCAGTTGCGCCGACATCGAGTTGTGACTGCTCCGAAACCATACAATTCTGCAACATTCTGGATGGGAGTTTTCGGTGCATGAAGTTGGGAGCATAACAACAACGACATCGCACCGCGATGCGCGCCATGTACAGGACAAACATACTAAAACAGTGATGTCATAAACGCGAAACTACAGCGCGGAATCCTTTGTGTGACATGGCAGAACAATGAACCCGATTGACGGGTGCGGTTACGCAGTGGATGGCGGCTTGCAGGGTTGCAGTGAAAGGGATGGCGCTGCTCCCGAGGGTAAGTGCCCACCTTGGTGACGACTGGCTGGAACCGCGGGTTGGTTTGGACCGTGCCGACGACGTGCGCTTCGTCCGCTTCGCAGTCCCCCGGGTGGCGCGGGCTCATCTCCATGCTACTGCGCTGTTCCAGGAAATCCTCTTGCTCCCCGTCAGCGTTCTCAAACTCGTACTTCTTGGACGGCTCCCACAGCAGACCGGGCTTGAGCACCACGCCCGGCGCCCTGTCCTCCCCCACCTCAGAAAAATGCCGCAGCGGCGCCTCCAATGGCAGCCGCCCGGGTGACCGTGCCTCATAGAACCACTTGCTCCCTTTCCACGGACGCACGCCGATATCCAGCGCCTGGTTCAGCATGTTGTAGTACCACGAGCTCGCCAGGCTCGACATCGCCACTGCTCAGCACACACAGCGCAGCAGAAGGCATCACCGCACCGCACAGCAAACACATTCAAGTGTTATATCGCCCCACCACTAGACAAGTAAACAAACACACGAGAGCCAACATCCACCACCACCACCACCACCTCCACAACGTGCACTACCACCCACACATATGTTGATGGCAGAATCTTAGACGGCGATCCCCAATATTTTGGGGAATTCTGTCACCGTCCTCCAGATAAAAATTGCAGTCTTGCGGAGTAACTCTCTCCCTGATGACCATGACAAAGCTGTCTCCTACACAGGGCGTTCCTGGAACGGTTATACGACATTTCGAACACGGCGCGCGCCGTGGAGGTGCTGGATCCAGCACCCCCACGCGGATTTCTTGCCGACTTGTCGTCTACTAATCCTTACTCCCGCCTGGTACCAGCAGTCGCCTACCCAGGGCTTTCCGCAAGTGGATCGCTGCCGAAACGGCCGTCGCAGAGACGCTGCAAGGGTTTCACTGGTGCCAGTCCTGTCCCGGGGGCGAAAAAAAAACTCCAGCAGTCCGGTTCGACCGGCCGGGGGCGAAAAAGTACCCAAGCGCCACGCGCATGCTGCAGCGAGTAAGCGACGTCTCCTGCGGATGTGAGGCGATATCGGAGGCTGCAGGGGAGGCTTTCAAACATCGAAGCGGGGGCTGGGCAGCGAGGGTGGGCAAGCTTCGTTGGCTGGAAAAATAGACAGCGTGCTCGGGCAGGCAGGCTCGCGGTGTCCCCGGGGGACACGGGTTGGGGGTTGGGCGGGGGGGGGGGGGGGGGGGGCGAGGTGAGGCCTCACACGAACACGAGCACATGCACAGGTCGTCAGGGCCCATCCCCTCCAGCTCGTTGGGGGTGCGGCTGTGCGGATCGGCAATGTTAAAGAGCCGGTGCTGCATCTGCTTGGGCGTGACGAGCTGCCCCGTCATGCGGTCCATCATCCGAGCCACAGCGGCCTTGATATCGTCTTTGATATCGTCGTCCATCGCGGCAGCGGTACGTATAAGAAACTTCCCGTAACCAGCGAACGGGCGGACTCAGTGTCAAACTCGCGAAGGCACTGCGTGTCAGCGGAGTGTGATTCGGGCCAACATCTGTAGCTGATCCGCGTCAGTAGGGTTGGTCGCAAGTAGCAGCTTTTTTTCAGCTACCCTGTACTGGTGAGGCGATTAAACGATACCGGTACCGCATAGGAAAACGGGTACCAGGTAGTAGCACTAATCCCGTGCCGTGAGCAAGTCCATGCATATGCATAGTCGTCGCGGTCGCGGTGGCTCGCCGAAGCGCGGTGGCTCGCCCAGCGCGCCGGTCTCGCGCCGCCAGCGCAACGACGCTCCTAGCAGCCACCACGCGGACCGCCTCGATCACGTCGATATCGATGCGCTCGTGTTGCCGCCGCACATAAAATCCACAGTCGCTAACCCATCTTATACATCGTCTCGATTTATTGTTCTAAACTTGTTTATGGGGTTTCCTCCTTCCCCTAACCGCTTTCCCGGCTACCGTGTTGGTAAGTGGTACGGGTTACTAGGCACCTGCTGTCGTAGTTTCGCCATTTTTTGGTGCAGCACGAATAGACATAAAAGCAGCCATAACAGCTGAGCCTGCCATGTTCCAGTTTCGCTGCGTTACAGGCAGCGATTAACTTTCTCGCAACCTGTTGCGAGCAAGGTTGTTAAAGGCCACACCCGGCTCACCACCCGTGTGTGAAATTCTCATCCGTACGTCCGTGCGTCATCATGTCAGACGGAGAAGAACCCGTCGTAAGGCCGACGCTCGAATCGCTAAAAGCATACATGAAGGCCCAGTCTACATTGCCACGCGAGCTTGCAACAGCGTTAGCTAAATTGACGGCTTGTGACCGTGTTGTTGATAGATGGAGACGGAGTACACGGCTCTGGTTCCGGGCATCCCGTCGCGGGACAGCCGACATGCAAGGGGGACCCGCAAAGCGCCACGACTTGCTGGAGCTGGCCCAGAGCGGCCGTGTCGGAGCAAAATCCGTGAGTGACGAGAACGACTACCTCGCGGTGCTAGAGCTACTGCGGCGAGCAAAGTCTGGTTACGAGGCCGTTCGTCCGGTCAGCCGAGTGCATGGGCTCTTTCCCCTGAGTACCGACCAGACGAACGAGTACCTAACGCAGAATGACCAATGGCAACGCCGCCTAAAGCCTGCCCCTTTGCGAGTTCCTCTGCCTGCTAATGTCGCTTACAACTTCGTCGAGCACGCATGGTTGATTGTGTTTGCTCCCACCCCGAGTACTAGTACGACTTCGGAGTCCTCATGGCCTCGGCTGTCAACTTCATGTTCTTTGCCTGGGGACTTACTGGCGTGTCATGCCGAGTGCGGGACGTGTATGTCGTCGACTCCAACAATACCTTGCAAGTGTACCGCGAGAAAGGACGCGCCGGTTAACGCGGCCCCGACGACCTGTGCGTACGGCTCCTTCCATTGTCGGAGCACCCCCGCATTGCGCGTCTCCTGCACCACTTCATCGACCACGTAAAGTCTGCCCCCCTGGCTCCCGTTGCCTTGGCCGAAACAAGCTTTTGGGCGAGCGAGCACTCAAAATCTTGGACTGCCGCTACCATGTCGGACTGGCTCTCTACCGTTCGTCTTGTCGGTGCTGCCCCCCCCCCCCCCCCCCCCCCCCACCGCCGGCACTTCCTGGAGCGCACACAGCCTTCGCAAGGGAGCCGCATCTGCCGCTAACGCCATTGGAACTCCACTGTCCCACATCCGCTACAAAGGCGGTTGGGCCACCAACTCCGACGTCGATTTTTCTGGACTACATCGACCCCATCAACGTCCTTCCTTCGCCTAGCGCGTGGTTCTTCTTCGGTCACATTGCGCCCCTCCGCCACTTTCACGTCCAACAAGACTCCGCAGGGGTGGCCTTCCCGGTGCTCCCTTCGTGACCTGCTGGCGCTTCCCGTTCTCCATCAATCTACCGAGGCTATCTCCGTTCGCTCCACACTGGCAAAACTAGACTCAACTTTGAAATACATTACAATATGTATTTTTATACTTTTTAATTCATATTGATATCACGGGTCAGGACGAGAAGTTTCGCCAGTCTACCCTGTGGTCTCGCGCGCGGCGCCCGCCGCGAGTGCCGAAGTAATAGCCGCCGCCGGGATTCGAGCTACAGGTACGGAGAAAAACGAGCTAATCCTTACCGGGTATGACGATTGCGTTTACTGCTCGTCGTATGTTCAGGAATACTTTGTGGACAGGTATAGACATGAAAAAGACGGGGGGGGGGGGGGGGGGGGGGGTAGTAATATTTGCTCAGCAAACTTGGCAACTACCTGACGTGGCATCAAGATGCTGGTGATGGTCTTCTACAAGATCGCATGGAACATCCTGTCGGCGCGGCTCAAGCCCGCCATCAAGGAGGGCGAGCTTGATCCCGAGAACCATAACCGCTTCATGCTGTTTCATGGGTGCTTTGACTCCATCCTCACTGTCATCAAGAAGCGCCGTGATCAAAGCTTGGAGATTTGGCTTCCGCTCACATCAATATACGGTGAGCGCCTTCCGACCGTGCTCCATGTGACCTCCTGGGGTTGGCTTTGGAGAGGCAAGGAGTGCCGCCCAAGCTTGTCTCCCTGCTACGCGCACCGCTTGACAACGTCCGGGTGCAATTTCAGATCGACGGCGTCACCTCTGTTATCGTCTCCATCAAAACGTAAAGCACGGAGATCTACTGGGACCTGAGCTATGCACATTCTTCATGGAGGCAGTGATGAAGGAAAGGCGCCGGTACTGCCGATGAATACGCCCCCGCGTCTTCCGCACGTGCAATGACCTCACCATGACCGGCCGCCGACCCCTCACACGTGGCAACGACTCAAGCGTTGCCATTTCGGAGTACCCATCCATCAACATTCGATGGGGCAGACCTGTCAAACATCCAGATGCCCGGGGCCCTCTACATGCCTGTGGCGGATATCTTCAAGTACCTTGACGGCTTCTTGGCCCGTGATTGCAGCGATGATAGCCGTGATGTTGACAGCGGGATTGAATCGGCGACCGGGGAATACGTAAAGGACATACGCACAGAGTCGATGAACACATAAGGCGATCGAGAATCTGCCCCATCCGAGCTGCTGCTCTCGCCCAATGCATCCCCCCCCCCCCCCCCCCCCCGGCCTATTTATCACACGCGCCAAAGCGCCAACCAACCGACGTGATATTGATTAAATGCATTGGAATGATGACATACATTGCATGCAGCCGGAAGGCCAGGTGAACGTCTTGCCCTATCCATGTGTTATACATATCCATGTGGTTGCACACAAATTTACACCCACTGTGACTGAGATTCTCAGTGCTGTATATATTTATCATTTCCATTTCCATTTCCTGTCCTGGTTTTGAAGAGGAGGGACTTGGACACTGAGGACGTGGCAGCTGACAATCAATAGCGATAAAACCACCAAGCTCAGCCAGATTGTGGGCCCTGAGAGCATGTCGGCACTAGCAGAAGAGAGCGGCAAGTCAGCATGTTGTGATTAAACTTCACTATTTCGATCCACCTGACGCAAGGCAGTGTTGTAATGAAGGTTGCAGGCATGCGCATGCATACATTGCCAGTCGAGCTTGTGGAAAGCAAGCGCAGTAAGCAGGGAGTGCGTTCCATTCTTCTACCCTCGGTATTTTGCGAGCAACTCCTCGATGAGCACACTGCTCTTGTAGTGCCGGTAGATGCCACCATGGCACCCGTGGCCGCTCCCCACCCACTCTCCATGTGTATTAAATCGATTGCCTCCAATGACCTGCAGCAAAAAGCGGCGGAAGCAATGGTATCGGCGATAATATAGTTTCAAAAGCCTTACACGCATCACGCTCGTCGGTTTATTAAGTGCAATAAAGGGGTTCATTATAACCCAATCGGCCACGGTGGATGGAGATGCAGGGGCGGAGTAAGAGGGAAAGGGGGGGGGGGGGGGGGACAGTGTGTTCGTCTGTGTGTGTGTGTGTCTGGGGGGCATGAGAAGCGGTGCTAGGTATAAGCAGCGTCTTACCGTATCTTGGTACACGTATGGGTTTTTCTCCCATGACACCTGCACGTCAAGTGCGATGCAGGCGATACACCATCAGCAACGCTTGGCAATGCACGGCTGCATTATTTGCTAGCCAGGTGCTAGCGAAGTAAAAATGCCACACTGCGATTTTATTCGGTATTACTATAGACATTACACATTATGGGCTGTGATATGCCGTACCACATCTGGCATCAAGATACACCGTGTGTTTTCGCAGCGAAATATGTGTACAACCTGAATGCATTGTGAACAGCGGAAGTAATACTGAACGGGGGTTGATTCGCTGACAAGAAGGGCATCTGATAGAATAGGCTGCGTGGTAGCCCAGTGTGTAAATGTGAATGTAATGATATTAATAAGGCAGACTAATACGCGGAGCACCTCTTGAGGTCAGAATAATTCCGGTGTCCTCGACGACTCTCACATATGCTCGAAAGGCTACACACAGCGTGACGGTGCCCTGCGCAGAAAGCGGGGCGCACCTGCCACAGCTTGGTCTTTCCTGCCTGGGTGAACGTGTGCATGGGCTCAGAGATCACGCGCGCAGGCGGGGCGCGGATATCCACCACAATCACATTCCTGCCGTCCCACACCGTGACGCCGCTGGAGAAGACATGCTCAAAGCCGTGCAGAATGTCGGCCGCCGTCTGCTCGCCCGCCGACGACTTTGCAACAGACTTAACCTGAGTTATTAAGCACAGGGTGGGCACGCCCAAAGGGATGTGAGTGAAGCTAGCGGTACCACGTCCCTCATCAAAAATGCACAGCCGCGGCTTCGCACCGAGATGCTCTGCAGAGCGAGTGTGAAGTCGTAGCCATGAATACGCTGGTCCAACTTGTACTCAGTGCCCAGGTCGAGCCACAGCGCCAGCAGCTCTATGCGCCGTGGGCCGGCGTCAGGCATGGATGGCAGCAGACTGGCCGGGACGGGTGTGCATGTCTCGACATTCTCCAGCTGGCCAAGGGGGAACTTGTGCAGGCCCTCAACGCCCGCAAACGCGATTGCGCACCACATGACTGCCTTGGAGAGGTGGTCGGCGTTGATGTTGCAATCTCGGGCGTGCGTCTCTGACAGCCAGCTCCGCTTTCGGATGACCAACATGCAGCTTTCTGCTTCGGCCGCCACGTGGGGCGCAACACTGCTGGCTTGGGTTGCTGCACTGCTAGGACGGCTTGTCAAAAGCGTGAGGCTCCGGACGACTTGCTTTGGAAAGTCGCGAAACTTGTTCGGCTTGTTGCCGTCGTATCCCGACGCGTCACCGCCGCACTCACTGCGCCCCACCTCCTCTGCCCACCTGGCTTCCTTTCCAGCAATGCCAGCGAGTAGGCGATCGATGTCCTCCGCCGCCGCCGTCTCAGCGGTGTTGGACCTTGGCAGTAGGCTGGCCAGCTTGGAGCGTACAGCTTCGACTTCTTTGGCCCGTGCCTGTGCACGCGCTGCCTCGTAGTCGGCTGTCTTGCTGACCCGCTCTTTTGCGGCGAGTACCTGCACCTCCAGCTGACTACAAAGCTCCGTCAGTGCAGCGTTCTTCCCGCTTAGGCTCAGGTTGCGCGCGTGCTCCATCGCCCAGCCACGCCGCGTCGCCTCCAGACGGCTCTCGAGTTCCGGCTGCATGCTGGCAAAGCTGATGGTGAGCGTGTTCATCCAGGCTGCGATCTCGAGCAGATCCTCGCTTGGAATGACGTGATCCAGCGACAGCTTGAGCGGCTCCCCACTGTGAGAGACCGTCCAGCTCTCTGTGGCCTCGTCATATTCAACGATCAGTCCAAGCTTGGCCTCCATCATGGGGAGCGTCCTGCTATTCAGCTCCAGCACCAATGTATACTGCGCCTTCAGGAAGTTTGACACCGCCTTGCTGTCCGACTTCCGGCGCTTGGACATGAGCACCCGCCCAGAGGCGTCCGCCACAAGACACTTGCCCAGCTGGCGGGAGGAGGGGCGCCGGAGACTGGCGGAGGGGTCAGTCTGGAAGCAAGAGACACTGAGCCCCTGCATCTCCAGGATCTTGTATCTCATATTGTTGGCGCTGTCTGCCTGGTATATCTCTCGCCAGTCAGGCGGCCCGCTTGTGGTGGCACCTGTCACCTTTCCCAGCTTGATCTGCAGCATGCGTCCTGCGCAATAAAAAGCTCGCACAATAAACCAACAATGAACCCAATCGCGTTGCATATTGCTGTCAGTTCTCCCAGCCTCACGACTCGACTCATAGAGTATCCAAACGCACTCTATGAGCAGCTGTGAGCAGCTATGACTTGTTTTTCTATGTTATCAGCAAATTATTCCAAAGAATATTTACGTGTTGCATGCCGCCCCCACTTAGCCACCAAATTTTCCCTCAGTCCTGACCTCTGAATTGGTCCGCTGCTGGAATATGAAACACGAGGGGCTTGAGCTACGATACGACTTGGGTGTTGCGAATAACTCAACATAGGAAAGCATCGAATTGCGTACTGATAAGTAAGCAAAATTCTGTCGTATCAAAATAACGTACTCGCGACGTAAATACGGGCTGCCGGTCCTGCGCAAAGCTAGAACTGGCGAGTTTCAACACCATTGGGCCAAACAGGCTGTTGGGTACTGACCTGCATCGGGATCCTGCCCATCATAAATATCCAAGGTCAGGTCACGGAGTGTGAGCTTCAGGTTCTCTAGCGCCTGCAGACAGGGAAAGCACTTCTCCCAGAAGCTTGCGTCTTCAATGCCATTGGTGGGAAGCTGCGGCCCCGCGCCGCCTGTGTAAGCGCTGGAGCTCGAGGTGGCGGACGTCCCCATCTGGGGTGTGTCTGCTGTCGGCGAGACACCCGGCGAAGTGGCGGCACGACGACTTGGGTCATCTGGCGGCTTGCCGAGCTCCGATTCACCCAGGGTGCGCACAACGAGGTGTAGACCCTCTGCCGTCACCTCCCAAGGCGTCGAAAATAGACCCTGTTGACGGGCACGGTAGGAAAAGGCCAATGCGAACCGCCGGCGTGAAGTATCAATTATCATCACACTTGACTACCGCGACGCCGTGGTATAATGTCAGACTACTAGACTACTTGGCGGCGCTTTCTAGTTTCTACTGAGACGAGCAGGGCAAGCCAGGAGTACCGTGCAAGCATAACATACAAGATGCGCGCATTTCACCGAGGGTTGTGCGTGACCAGTTCAGCACTGTTTGGAGTGGTGATAAGTCACAACAAAAGCACCCCATGTTATAAACGCAACAGTCTGCTCTTACATGGCAGTGGCATAAAAAAGCCATCGCCGGCGCAGTTATCAGCACAACTGTGAAATGTGCAGATACCCGAAATGTGTCACAATTGATAGCCTTGTTTCGTGGCTGTGTGTATTATATATATGAAGTAACTTGTATCAGCGATGCGTCGATTTTTCAGAAATTTTCAAAAGAACGGGTTCCATATCACTGGCCTACAGTTCCATGAATTGCATTGCCAGCGCTCTGGAGTAGCGCTACAGGTACCAGCAGCGAGCGTTCGAATTGCCAGCGCTTTGAAGTAGTCGCTACCAGTTTTTTTCCCATTAGTCGCTACCAGCAGCGAGTAGCGAGTACCAGTACCAATACCTTGAGATGGTAATCGGACGGCTGTGTAATTAAGGACCGTGGGTGGGCGGGCGGGCGGGCGGGTGGGTGGATTATAGTACTTAGTAGTACATGCCAATAGATAAGCGCTTTAGTCATGCACCTATAGGCCCGATCCGCTGCAATATACGGGTACCCGTAGGCCTGTAAAGCTCACCGCCGAAAAATCGACGCTTCGCTGGATCAGAGAAACAAGTAGTATTTGAATGTAATTAAAAAACATGCAGCTCCGAAAAAATACAGTAGTATATGAAGGTTATCTATGCCTCCGGGTAGGGAGGCTTTGGACTTCAATATAATCACCTCTCACACTACCAGACTAAGTACACACTCATAATAGATGTGGATCGATATAGTCGACACTTGAAGGACTGAATAACGGCTGATAAATAATATGCGGCAGATGTAGTCGCTATGTTTACAAGCAAATAGTATTACGGCGAACACATCATCACGCTGGTGAAAATAGATACGAGGCCCGATGAATGTCTGGCAGGGCTACAGCGTGCGGCCTTTGCGGCGGCGGCGCCACGGGGCAGTCCGCAGTGCCCCCCCCCCCCCCCCCCCCCCCCCCCCGGCAACACATACCACATACCACACACACACTGCTGCCATCTACCCACACATCCACGCAACATACAACGAGTTCACATTAGCAAGGCACGACGGCACGAGGCGCGAGTACTGGAAGTACGAATATGTCCGTACTGGTGGACCCTCTCATTATAGATACAGATAGATGATATAATAAATATACAGATCTTTGTATATACATCACAGCATATAGATAGGACCTAGTACAGCCATACATACCGCTGCCGCGCCGTGATCAGGCCCGTACGGTACCTTCCAATGCACCTTCACCTTCAGGCTGTCAAGCTTGCTTGGCCCCTGCTCCTCTGCCGGCTGCAAGCCTAGCTCCGAAAGAGCGGACGCCAGCACCTTCGGGTTGAAAATGCAAGACTGCGCGGCAAGAACGGTGCCGTCTGATACCCGCGCACCCTCGTCCCACTCCTTGCTCGAAAAGATGGCGTCGATGGCGGAAGAAACCTGCGCCTTCACCTGTGACTCGACGCCCGCAGATACTCCCGCGCCGGCGAGAGAAGAGGCCAAATACAACGCCCCGTGCGCGATCCAGGTCGCCATCGCTGTGGAAGTGGAATCCCTGTGCAGTCCTGGTGAGATAAATATGCGCCTTAGTAACTATCTACAACTTTTGGTTAAAAAGGAAGAGCAGAGGAGTCCTAGAACTGCTTTCTCTCCTTCGCTGATCGCAATCCTTCTACGGGTCCGCCGCTGGAGTGTCAGTGGCGCCTGTCACTTGCTGGCCAGTAGTGGGTGGTGGTGGTGGTGGGGCGGGGGAGGTTCTGTCTCGGGAATGGGACCCGCGCTCTCGGCGGGCACTTCAAGGTGTTTGATGGGTAAGTGGCGTGGTAAGAGAAGGGTGGGCGGCTGCCCGCGACATTCTAGGGGACAGTTCGTTCTGGCGGGATTGGTTGCACGCAATATCCTCTCGCCGCCCCTCTGCCCACAGCGTCTCGGCCACAGCTGTACGATATTACGGTGGTATTAAAATCAGGTTCTGGGGGGTATCCTGTCCTATCAATACTGCCAGTACGGGATGCGGGCCGCTTTTAGCCGGCTTGCTGTGCTGTGCTCAGTATTGCTATAAGCGGTGGCGGTAGTTGCCTTTTGGTATTTATGTCAGTACTACAGGCGTCAAAATAATGAACGGATATTTTCATGCGACTTTTGCGCATTTCATTGTTAACCGGCATTTCCGTTTTCCGGCGGGCACTAGCGGGCGGGACGGCGGGTATCGCTGATTTTTGAAGCGCATACGCCAAGCACGGGCATGGGCTCGCGACTCAAGATAGCCGTAACATGACCTCGCATGCTCTGAGAGTGGGGCACAGAAATACCCCAGATAACTCTAGATGTACACCGCGTAACTACATGAGATGTAAACGCATTTACATCTAACAAGATGCAGCATTTAACCAATGCTAGATGTAAATGCGTATATGTCCACCATACGCCATCGCATCCATTGTGCGATTTGTAGGGCGGGTTAGCTCAAGGGAAGATGAGGATATATGCCCACAGGGCAGCGATCGGTTTGGCGACATGCGGCATGCAGCCTGAGCACGGATTAATTAAGACCTACCCGTTCATTAATTTTGACGCCTATAATACCGCCCGTACACTGCTGCTTTAGAATCTGTTCTTGCGCTAGTGATCGGTAGACCACATATGACTACATATTTTCATGAGCTAGCAGCAGAAGGCGACATCGGAAATGACCAGTCGCTACATATCAGGCGGTGCTGGATTATTTCCCACTTGCCATTTTTGTAATTCACACCAGTACCTGGGGAACTGGTACTTCTGGGGAACTGCCCTTTTTGTAATTCACACCAGTACCTGGATACCGGCCGCATGTAAAACTCAGGATGAAGTCTTGCCCAGCTACTGCTCATACATAATCCTTCGCTGCAGTTGCAGGGCGCCGCCGCCCGTTGTCAACACCGGTACGAGGACAGTGCCACGTAATTACACGTGGCATTTTCCCGCTACAACTCATATTCGTCAGACGCAACGACGCAGCCGCGCATCATATAATATCGGCCCGACATGCATGAAATCAGTGTCGTACCACCCGCGGCCCGGAGCACGACGCGCGATTCCTTGGGGCACGTACCGGTAATCCTCAGGACCGTGTGGGCGTCGTGAGCATAATCCAGTATGCATCGAGCTCCGGTGGGCGAGGGCTAGTAATCGATTATTTCAAGGAAGGGTGGAGGGGCCAAATGAGGGCCTAGGAGGCAGACCCACGAATTGTTGTTGAACTAAGTGAGGAGAGGGTGGGTGTGGTTGTCGCGGTGCGACCCCGGTGTGCCGCGACAAAGGAAGGTGGGGATAGACAAGCCCCATGGTGCTTTTATGCACACGACGAAACAGCATGCGGGAGCAGCGCTACCCGGGATGGATGCGTCGGGAACCGCACACTGAGGTGCCGTATGGGAGTACGATGTTATTAATGCAGCTGCGTGAGGCGTTGCGGGGTCGATGCAACACCTCGGGCGGTACGGCATACTAGCACCGGACACATTAGCACCGTATTTGTGCCGTACCGCGCCTGCTAAGTAGACGACGAGGGAAAGAGAACCCCAACTACTTGTGGTAAACATTTTAAGGAAGGGTGGGAGGGCATGCACATTGCCAACCAATCTTGGGCGCCGGCCGCAGGGTGGCGACCGGGCGGGAGCGCAACGACCGCCCACGAGAAAAACGGCTGGCTACCGTCGCACGGCGAGGCGCGCGAAGGGCGGGCGGGGGGGGGGGGGGGGGGGGGGGGGGACGATGTAGTATGTAGCCAGCTCCACGCACCGACGGCTCGATGTCATCGTCGACCAGCTGAGTGTCCGGGGGCTGCGAAAGCGACCGGGGCATAGGACGCAACGGCTAGCCGTTGCTTGGCGCCGACATGCTCCGTGCCCATGCTGTGAAAGTCGCCGAGGCGCTTGATGTATATTGGGGGCACGATGGCGCCGACTAGCTGCGTGTGCATGCCGTGGAAGCGACTGAGGCACATGACGTAGGCGGGCGGACTGACGGCGTCGACCTTGTGCGTGCCCGGGCCGCGGAAGCGACCAGGGCACACGGGGCAGTGTTGGCCGGTGGCGCTGACAAGCTGCGTGCGCGTGCCGCGGAGGCCGCTGGGTCACATGTCACAGGGGCGGCCTGGCGGCTTCGACCAGGTGCGTGCCCAGGCTGCGACAGCAACCGAGGCTCAACGTTCACCGGCGGCCCGTTGGCGCCGGCAAGCTGCGCTCTCGGGTAGGGGAAGTGACCGGGGCGAAGGGTGCACTGACGGCGCGTTGGCCACGACCAGCTGAGACCGCATGCCGCGGAGGCGACCGGGGGCGCATGGTATATGGACGGTCTGACGGCGCAAACCTGCCGCGTGCTCGGTCGCGGAAGCGACCAGGGCGCAGGGTGCAGGGGGCCTAACGGCGCCGACCAACTATGTGCCTGAGGCCGCTAGAGTAACCGAGGCACAGCGTGCAATGGCGGCCCGTTGGCGCCGACCAAGTGCGTGTCCGGGCCGCGGAGGCGACCGGGCGCATGATGCCGTGACGGCCCGTTGGTGCCGACCAGCTGTGCGTGCCGTAGGCCGCGGAAGCGACCGGGGCACGTAGTACAGTGACGGGCCGTTGGCGCCGACTAACTGCGTGCGCAAGCCGCGGAAGCGACCGGGGCGCACGTTGCGGGGACGGCATGTCAGGGCCGACCGGCTATGTCACAGCCCCCTTAGGACTTAGGCCGAATAGCCGTCTAGCCATAGATAATCCTAAAGCAGTAGCTGAGTCTGAGGGCCCATAGGATCGTTATTCCACACGGCTAGGAATAATGAGCGGAGATTTGGGAAAAGGTATTCTTACAATACCGGAACTCGGTAACCTAGGTGACTCCCCGGCGATGGTTTTGCCGGCCTATTTATAGTCATCGTTGGTTCCGTCATTCCGTGCGCTGCGTATTGGTTCCAATTCCCGCCACTTGTGCTGCGTGTAACTACTAGACTACTACTAAAATCGACGTGTGCGGTCCTAACCCGCGGCCCGTCGCTATTTTAGTAAAACACAACTAACTACACACATGTTCTTTGCACCGTCGTCTGTCCGCAGCACAGCGGTAATGTGCATTATTCGTTGTTATGCACATACGAGAAGTTACTCGCATATGCCGTAGCGTTCTATATGTTTCTAGTAGGTTCTAGTACCTACTGCTAACACGCAACAAAGGCAACGCTCTATCTAACGCTAAGTGTCAACATCCGCTAGCAGGTGAAACCAGCGCGCACGTGAACGACAATCGCGGGGCTGCCGGTACGCACGCGTATGTACACGTTACTCGCACCCTACGGGTACTCGTAATACTGTCCTGCCCTTAGTGGTCGTCTCGTAGTCGCTCATACTGTCGCCTCGTCGTCCTCGTACTAGTACTTCGCCTTTGCTTGTACTCGCACTCGCATTGCTCGTACTGGTACTTCGCTTGGCTTGTACTCGTTCTCGTACGCCTCAGTCGCCAGTTTTTCGCTCCTCCATCGGCTCCATCAGTACATTGTACAACAGTGTAGAGTATATATATAACAAGCGATTGGGGCACGTGGTACAGTGACGAGCAGTAGGTGCCGACAAGCTGCGTGCGCAGGCTGCGGAAGCGACCGGGGCGCATGGTGCATTAGCGGCCTTATGGCGCCGATCAACTGCTTGCCCGAGGCTGCCGCAACAACCCATGTACAACGTGCAGTGGCGGCCCGTTGGCGCCGACAAGCTGCGTGCCTGAGGTTGCGGCAGCGACCGAGATGCGGCAGCGACCGAGATAGATGGTGCAATGACGGCACGTTGGCGCCGGCCAGCTGCGTGCCCGAGCCCCGGAGGCGACCGGGCACATGATGCAGTGGCAGCCCGTTGGTGCCGACCAGCTGCGTGCGTATGTCGCGGAAGCGACCGGGACACATGGTACAATAACGGCCCGTTGGTACAGTGACGGCCCGTTGGCGCCGACCAACTGCGTGCTTAAGCCGCGGAAGCGACCGGGCGCACGTTGTTGCATGGACGGCTTGACGGTGCCGACCAGCTGCACGCCCGGGCCGTGGAAGCGACTGGGGCACATGGTGCGGTGACGGCCCGTTGGTGCCGACACGCTGCATGCGTAGTCATCCGCGGAAGCGGCCGGGGCAGAGGGTGCAGTGGCGGCTGGATGGCGCCGACCAGCTGCGTGTCCGGGGCTGCGAAGGCAATCAAAGCACGTGCAGCGGCGGCCCGTTGCTGGCGCCGGCCAGCTGCGTGCTTGGGCCGTGGGGGCAACCGGGAGGCACATGGAGCAGGGGTGGCATGATGGCGCCGACCAACGCTGATGCCCAGAGACGGATTACAGTGGTGGCCGGTTGGCGCCGATCAATAACTATGTTCCTGGGCTGCAAGGGGCAGCCCGATTGTGGCGCGGAGTAGCGCGTTGAAGCCGCATGTCCCACCGGCGCAGAAATCGTTTTTTGCCCGGAAATGGCGGTCTTCTGCGGTGAGCCAAAGGCCGGCGGCATGGGGGGCTCTTGTGTCGCGAAGCGTAAAGAGCGCCCCCCCCCCCCCCCCCCCCCCCCCCCGCATCAGTCTATCGGTTGTCCGTGTGGAACTTTGTTTGTCGGCGCGAAGAGCCGGCGCACAATGCCCTTTGGACGATCGTCGACCGCCTCCCGCGGCCGGCGAGACATGTCTTCGAGTTGGGCGCGGGGCGTCACTGTTGAGTGGCTTGCAATACCAAAGACCTTGCATGTCACAAAGACACGAGCTCTATCGCCGTGTGGCCCCGTGGTGGATGCGCCGGGACAAAGGAAGGTGGGGGCAGACAAGCCCCCTGGTGCTTTTATGCACACGACGAAACATCATGCGGGAGCAGCGCTACCCGGGATGGCTGCGTTGGGAACCGCACAATGAAGTGCCGTACGGGAGTACGATGTTAATGCAACTGCTCGAGGCGCTGCGGGGTCGATGCAGCACCTCGGGCGGTACGGCATACTACCACCGGATATATTAGCACCGTATTTGTGCCGTACCGCGCATGCATGTTAAGTAGACGAAGAGCCCAACTAAGTAGACGAGACCCCAACTACTAGCAGTAAACAAAACTCGAACACGAAACATACCATGTCATATCCACGTGATCGTGACAGTGACCCGTAGTATGTTACGCTACCCCGTTGACAGTGTAATGGCATTCGCGACATACCGTAATATGATGCATGGACATTCGGCCTAGTGCCGCTATTGGAGTGGCCTGGGGTTGTGTGCTGGGGAGAGCGTCCCAACTAACTACGTGGAGCGGTGGCTGGCAGCGAACGATGCCTGGTCGGTGGCTGCCATGGCGGTTCCCGCCTTTGGTGGTCCTCTGAATCGCGAGCACTCCCTCCGACCCCACCCCCGGCGGCTGGGGATGGGGGCGGGGCTCGTGCACGGGTGGCACTTTGGTAGCCTTGGCCCCGCCCGTGCTGCCACTGCCGCGGAGGAGCAGTGCGAGCTGGACACCGGGGTCTTATGTCGTTACTTGTCCGGTCTACTCTCCGTTCGTTGTTCGTTGAGCACCCTCTCCCTTCCTGTCATGTCGGTGCCTCCCATCACATTCGGCCTACTGCCGCTATTGGAGTGGCCCAGGATGCGGTGCTGGGGACGGAGTTCTACGCTCGGCGGAAGGGGAAGCGACCCCGCTGGCGGCGGATTTGGCGCTGGGAGGCTCGCATCGGTTCCCCGCCCGTGCGTGGCGCCCCGTTATGGGTTGAACCCCCCCCCCCCCCCCCCCCCCCCCCCACTTCCGCTCCTTGCTGCGAGACCTCTTTGAAGTTGTCGGCGCCTCCACCTCGCATTCGGCTTAGTGCCGCTATTGGAGTGGCCCGGGGTTGTGTGCTGGGGAGAGCGTCCCTATTGCGTGGAGCGGCGGCTGGCGGTTGGCGATGCCTGGTCGGTGGCTGCCATGGCGGTTCCCGCCTCTGGTGGCCCGTAGCTGGATTTCCTTCTGGATTTCTGTATGGAGTTCTTGAATTTTGCAGCTAGCACATGTAATCTCCATGTGATATTTTTATAGGTCGTCTGATACTCGTTTTGCTCATGGTGACCAGACATCGGTAAGTATTGCGGTACCGCCGTGAGCAAGCCCGGGGAACCGCTGGGGGGCCGCCCCGGGCCGCGGGTGGCAAGGCACTCATGAACTCATTGTGAAAAGACTAAGTGAACTATCTATGGAAAAATGTCGTTAGCTATGGACTAGCTATGGACTATGACATTTACCCGCGGTGACCCATGAAATTTACCTACAGTATCACGTAATAAATGTAATAAAAGGCGAGGAGTGGCCGCGGTGCGCTTCCGCGAGTAAAATATTGAGCTTCTTATCGCAGAGATTAATTGCGCGGCGCGATGAGAGTCGCGCACGAGCGGGCGCCCGCGTGTTGGCCTCAGTCTCGCCATTAGGGGCGGGGTTGCGGGCGGCGGCGCGGCGAGTTGGGCATGTCCGTACCTTGTTAAAATTTGTTTGCCCTTGCTACTTGTGCATGTGGAGCATTGCGCGCCTGAGCGGAAGTATCGACACCCCCCCCCCCCCCCCCCCCCCGCATCGACCTCGTGGTGGCGATCCTCTCGGCCGGCTTCGGTCGGCAGCGAAACCTTCACCCGGGCCGCGAAGAGGGGCGGTAACCATGCCGTCGAAGGGGTGGGTGGGGACGAATATACACGCGGCGGCATAGGTAGGAACTTATGGCACCCGTGTAGGCACGGCCAGTTGAAGGTGGTTGCTAGCTATACGGACGGCGGGATTTTCGATTTGGAGCATGGCCCCGAGAATAGGTGCCCTTTCCTGCAAAGAAGGCGATCCATAATGCCCGACGTGCCGCCTTAACAGCAAAAGAAGCCGCCCGAGTCGCCGCCAAAGAAACCGCCGAACATGGCCCCGCCCCTTCCACCACCCCAGTTGGAGACGTCGAGGGGGGTGTGGAGCATGAGAAAGCGGGCCGTCTCCCCCCCCTCCTCCCTCCCTGCTAGGCTCCCGACGCCTTCCTCTTCATCGGCGCCATCCTCGGCGCCATCCTCGGAGTCACCTTCCCCACGACCCGGTGGTACCGAGACATGCGTTGAGGAGGCAGTCGCAGTCGCAGCCGCACTGCTCGACGAGCTTGACAACTTCTCCGGGCGGGCCATGGTTGTTCTCTACGGCGAGGAGCGGCACTACGGAGTGACCTTGCACCGCGTCACCGAGCTAGTGGTGGAGGACCGGAGGGGAGCGACGCACTGACGTGTGAGATTCGAGGACGGTCAAGAGAGCGATATGCTCCGACGTCAAGTGCCCCCCCCTCCCCCCCCCGCCCCCATCTCTGACGAATAGGAAACGGTCATAATGGGTACCACACGTCATCGGCAGGCATGCATGTCATTGAGGGCACGAGTAACGCTCCTTAACACTCTCCACTCGACTATGATGGCAGCGTTCTATCGAGTAGTGAGAGCGGCACCTAATATCACGAGGCGCATGAAGACGATGACGACAACGGATCGGAATCCAACTGTGACAAAGAAGGCGACGCGCCGGAGGATCCGAGCGAGAACGGGGGCGAGGAGGCATGGACTGCCTTTGTGTGGCCAGCCGCGGAGTTGAACGCGGTGTCTTCGTGGTGTCAAAATGCGAGAACCATGTCCATGGCCACCAATCGAACAACTACTCGGTGTCGAGAGAGCGGGCTCTTATGGCGGCGACCATCCCGGAGGGCTACACATGGGGTGGTCTCCCCATTCCAACGACACACACAACGATCAAGCTCTTCCTCGGGGGTACGTCGCTTACCTCGATATGCTGGCGATATGGCCTTGCGTTTTTTGTCTTGTTAATCATAGGGTGCGGTGGGGCTGACTGGCCGTGTGCTTTGCTAGGTTATGGATGCATGCAAGTGTGTGTGCGCCACATGTGTATCAAAGGGTTCACAGCTTTCGGTGGCAACCCGATGATCCTCGGCGGATGGATAACCGTGATGGGCAGGCCTACCCACATGGTGGTAGAACCCCACGGCTTTGGTACTCGTCCCCGCGCGCGTCTTCTATCTCAAGAATGTTCTTGTCATAAGCGAATGTTGGTTTGCGGACCAACCGTGGTTTATCCACTGGAACAAGATCACGGACGTCTCTGTAAATGGCTACCGAGCAAGGGCGGAAGCATCGCGCCCGAACTATGGATTTAGACGCCTCAAGCCCAGCTCTTAGATCCCCAAAACACCATCCTAGGCCTCACCAATGACGGCTTCAACAACCATGTCCACAACACGCAGTCTGTCACCGCGGGGTTGGCATCCGTACGTTGCAAGGACATGCCCCCTTATTTCATATGCTGCCGTCGCATCGGAATTGGCGCCCTTGCTTGCGTCTTGGCAAATAAGCCCACCGGAGTCACCAAACTTCGGGCGAGTGGTGACGGAGTTGCTAGAGGAGCTCGCCGTGCTTGCTTGGGCGTGTGGGCGTGCGGGTTGTTCCGGCAGACCCAAATGTGCCCCCCCTTCAGGCTCAAAGCCTTTGTTGGGTTGTGGGTGTCAGATGTGATGGGTATGAGGAAGCCGTGAATGCGTGGTGGCCCCCTGGCCCCAGCATCACGATCAACTGTGGGTCGTGCCGCCTAAAGAGCTGCTGGCTCACCCATGCTGGTGTGCACTAAGAGTAAGGCGAGCAAGCATGGAAGCATGACACCATCTCGGCGGAATATGTTTGCCGGGTCACCTAGATTTTGACGGGCGCATCCAAGGAGTTAGTCACCGTGGGGATGAAGAGCACGCAACTCACTCACTATACCATGTTGCATCGTTCAACGTTGGTTCGGCAATGGGGTGATGCCATAGATGAACAGAATTCCAAAACCAAATCCGAAGGAACACATGGGCCCACGATGACCGATTTACACTGTCAATCAGGACCGCCCTCCACGCCCGCACAGAACTTTTTAGAGACCCCCTAAACAAATCGATATACACTTCCCAATAGTACAGCCTATACCCCGAAGCAGATGCAGTATGCGAGGCTATACCCCCCCCCCCCCCCCCCCCGCCGCTCACGCTCAGCGACACGAGTCTACCGCCACAGTGTTCATCCTATCCGAGTGGACAGATGCATTTTACAAGAAAGCTCATCTCATTAACCACCCCTACATGCAGAAATCGTGCGAGCTCCCCGCGGACCTCACCAAATATTCCGGTCCCAGGCCAACACATCCAGATAGCCCCGAACACGGACGTCGGCACCAAATGGCCGGTGGGAGTGTACTTGGTGGCTTCCGCCCCTTGATGTCTCAAGAACATCAACGCATTAGAGGTTTCAACCAGGGTTGGGCATAAGGCATAAGTTATTCCGGGAAAATTATGTTATGACATAACATAAGTGGTTATGCTTATGAGGAAGTCCCATCGAAAATCGGCATAAGTCCCAGGCATAAGTGTCCGGCATAAGTGCCGATAAAACCCGCAGTTGGCTCCCCCGCAGACTGCGTACTGCTCGTAGACACAGTACATATGTACGAGGTGTTACCGTACGAGGCGATAGTACAAAATTATAAGTAATATACTCGTGATGCCGGCACACAGACGACCGTCGCAGAGGCAATCTTCCCGCCGGATCGCTATCCATCACCTTGCCAGCAGGCGCACAGGCGCCCGCCATGACCACACCAACACCCCCAACGGGCAAGGACGAGGCAACGTTGACGGGCTCCGCCATGTCTACATGCGCTTGGAGGTCCGTACTGTCGCGCCACACTGCGGTTCGCAGCGAGATTTGCTCCGGTACGGGCGATGGCGGCTCCTCACCCGCCGCTAGTGAGCAGACACCCGCCGCCGCACCACCCGTTGCGGCTGCTGCCACCACCACCGCCCCAACAGCCGACGATTATTCGAACTTCCCGGCTTCCGATAAGGCTGAACGCGGCGCTTCGGACACACGAACTGCTGAGGGCATTCGCCGCGCGCGCGCACGGATTGAGCTAGTGAAGAAGAATCTTAAGACGTCATGGGGATCGCACGCGACCCGCAGGAAGTCGCCTTTCTGGGGCTTATTCGTCGACAACTCTTCCCGGGAGGCTGTCGACTGCGAGATTGTGGATGGCTCGTCCGCTGGAGAGGCAATATGCTGTATTTTGAGTTTCGGCTCGAAAACCAACCAGCTGCACCCGAAGTTTCCGAGAGAGGGGCCCTTCTGTGCAACTGTGGAGGAGCTGAACGCCAAGACGTGGGCTGAGCCGATGGCTGAGCTGGCCCTATCGTAACGGTTCCAAGCCGTTCCCCAAGTACGAGCTGACATACAAAGGTCGCGGTGGCGGTGTATTTCGGCCACTTCCTCACTTCTTATGCCATAAATTATGGCATAATTATGTTATGAGCATAATTATTCAAGAATTATGTCATAACATAAGGCATAATTCCGCTTATGCCGGATCATAACATAATTATGTACTTATGTCATAAGTACTTATGTTATGACATAAGCGACCCAGGGGTCACTTATGCCCAACCCTGGTTTCAACCACGATGACGATTGCCCTTATGGCCATGTTCCCCGGCCGCACTCCGCACTTCCACCTCAACACCACCCAACGGCCAATAGGCTCGGACGCAGCTTGAGCCGCAACAACATGCCCCCGTCTTCCCAGACCGCCCCGCGACTGGCAAATACCACCCGCCACACCGGAACTCCGCTCGCTGACAACATCAATCCCGTCCATACAACCCCTGGAACGACGGCACTATCCAGAGCGCTTCACATACACCGACGGCTCCCGTATCCACGGAGTGGTGGGAATCGGCTCCGGGGTTGACACGCCGGGCAATAAACCCATCACATGGACGACTTTATGTTTTTCGCGGAGTCGGAGCGAGCGGCGCTCGCACTACGAGACCGCATGGCGGCGCTGTTGGACCTTTTGGGCTTGAGCCGGAACTCGGACAAGGGCAGCTCACGGCCCTCATCAAGGTGTGCGAACACATGGCTTCACGATCGACACGGTCCGCGACGAGTTCCGTGCACCGGAAGCGAAGTTGGCGGCGCTCTCTCGACTGGCATCGGGCATGTTACATCGAGCCGCGGCCGATCGACGATGGCTCCATCCCCGCCGGCTCGCCAGCCTAGCCAGCAAGGCGCAATAACTCTACCTCGCGATCCCCGCTGCCCGGCTCTACCTGCGCGAGCTACACTCCGTGCTAGCTACATATACCCGACAGGGCTGGGGCAGTCGGTTGAATACCAGTTGCGGCGCGACCTCCGATGGTGGGTCGACGTCCCGACGGCCAACAACGGCCGCCCGATCTTCTCACCCGTGGAGTCCACGTACTTGCATTGCGACAAAAGTGGTTATGGATGGGGCGCAGTGCTCAACAACAATAGTGAAGCGAGGTTCCGGCAACAACTGGATGTACAACAACACGTCAACCGGAAGGAATCGAAGGCGGTCTGCCTCGCTGTCCTCTTGCTTGCCGCTTCTTTTTGACCGCTAGGTTCATCTCTTGCACGAGGACAACAAGCCCCAGCCCAAGCCACTACACTTCCCGTTCGCCCGCCATGATGAACAAGCTACGCTAGCTCTGGGAGGTAATGTTGGCCAACGACATCCGCACACATACATGCGCGCTACATCCGGTCCGCCGCGAACGTTTGGGCCGATAGGTTATTATCCCGGGAGACGGACAAAGACGACAAGCGACTCAACCTTGGGTTTTCGCTCACCTGTACGGCCTCAGGGGGCAGCTTCGCCACGATGTCCCACCCTCAGCTCCCATATTTCAACGATCGGAGGCGGGATCCGCGGTGCGAGGCGGTGGACAGCCTGCAATTCTATTGGATTCGGACTTGCGGCGAGAAATGAGCTGGTGCATCCCACCGTGGAGCTTGCTGCCCGAGCTCATTCGCAAGCTGCGTCAGAGCGGGGTGGAAACAACCGTTGTCGCCCCGCATTGGCCGGGCAAACAGTGGTACCAACTATTGTCCAAGTTAGCAGATGAGGTAATCGTATACCCGTCCGCGCGGGATCTCTTATTGCCCGGCAAGCCCGGGGCGTACGAGGCCGTAGGGCCGACAGGTTGGAGCGTGGCGGCATTCCGGCTCCCGTACCGGAATGGATGTACCGGCGTCTCTCGGCGCTAAAACCCGCCACGTCAGCCGTGGCCAACCTCTTGCACGTAGCAGCCGTACATAGCGCACGGACGAGTACTCGGCATGGTCATGTGTCGGGTACATGTGTCCCTGCGAGCGAGTACCGGAGGTGGTGAGCGGCGCGCACGGGTGCATTACCGGCTAATGGAGCCCGCAGAACGCGCCTCGCCGTGGGCGGGATCTATCTCTGCGCTCCTCCGTGCCCTTGTGGGCACGGACGACCTTGGCACCTAGGTGCTGGACCTACTCGCTTGCTCCCTCGCGCCTAATACAAGTCTTGCGACAACTACATGACCGGTGTCTGGCGGTACCTCGAGTTTTGCGACGAGCATGGACTCGAGCCCCTACGGGCCACGACGGCCGACATGCTACACTACGTCGCGTGGATCGGCAGGTCGGGCACCATCGCCGCAGGCAGTCTACAACAGTATACTTGTCGGCGATCAACAACTTATTCAGCGATTATATGGTCGACCCGGTCGCGCGGGGCCCCTTATGGTCGGAGGCACGGCGCGGGCTGGGCATGCAACAAGAGCCGATCGACGAGCCGGAGCTGCGAGTCCCGATGCCCGCGCCGATTACGCGCGAGCTCATGGGTGGAATGTGCGGGCAATCTTCGCAGGACGACGGTGTGGCATTCCGCGCACATTGCGGAGCTGTATTACCATTTCCGCGAATTACTGGCGGTATGCACAAATTACGTGTATTTCTGCCGGTCGGAGACCGGCATCCAGTGCGAGTCTGATGACTTGGCAGTGCACCACGCGGGCGGCACCATCATTCTATTCGTACGCAAGAGCAAGGGTGACCAACGTACCGGGATGGTCGTCAAGCCGTTATTACATCTCCCGACACAATATCATCCGTAGCTGGCGGATGATTTGCTAGAGGACTACATCCGCTATAGCTCACGGTCGGAATACAACCGCGGATTCTTTCACACCGGCGTACCGGAGAGAGTTTGGGCGATCTCACCGGCTGAGCCGGCGCACACGTGGACATCCGGCTGAGCCGTGCCAATGGTTACGAAATACGTACACGAGTATTGCCGGCGCGAGCCCGCCGCCACTTTTCAAATGGACGTCGCACAGCCTGCGGGGAGGCGCCGCATCAGCGGCATCTTGCATTGGCGCCCCCCTCACTAGAGACGCTGGGCACATTTGATTGGCACTTCGTCGAAGAATAGTGACGTAGTCATTGGTAAGTACACCGATCCACCATGAAGCCCACACGTCCCGCGGCGTGGTACTTCTTTGGTTGGATGGTCCCCTTCCGCCCGTTCGCCTGAGGCTGTGCCAGCTTTGCAGCCGTGCTTCCTTGGCAAAACCTGACGCATCCGTCGGCAAATGCATCTATTAAAATATCGGGATTTGGCAACGGTTGCCCTAGTATTGTTGAGACCGCGGGTGTATTATTGACGTTAAAGGACGACGCACGACGTGCCGCACCGACTGCTATTTCCATATTGCGGCTTTTCCTCCGGCTAGACTGCCACTTTCTGCCTTTGCGCTCGCCATCTGAGGCTCGCGCAACCCCCCACCCGCCCTATTATTGCGATGATTGGCCCGCCTAGCACTCATCGAGCGGGAGCTTTTGTGCCCTTTAGCTAAACATGTAAACTATCTGTCATCTTTGGCAGAATCTGACACATCCGTCGGTAAGTCTTTGGGCGGAAACGGAAAAAAAGCAGCGCGCGCGCCGCGAACTACTACGGGTACTGGTACGGCGGCGGCGGCGGCGCGGCGGCGATTACCCTGTACAGGTATCCATATATAGGGTAGCTCATGTAATCATATACAGGGTATCGGCGCGCGACGACGATGATAAGGCAGTGCCGGCGGCGCGCGATTCGGCAGCACAACTTCGGTCCACATCAGCCTCTCCCGGCCGCCTAGCGTGAAACAACTCTGCCGGCTAGACTTGCGTGAACGCGTTGGTCCGACCCTGCTTCCGCGTTATCACAGCAACCACGCTGTTGCCGTCGCTGCCGCCGCCGCCTTAATGGAGGAGGTGAAGGAGGGCAAGGACTACTCCTTCCCGGAGCAAGAGGAGGCCATCCTCAAGTGCCCCCCCCCCCGTCGTATCTCCTCTTGCCCACCCTTAAAGGCTTCTCTCCGCCGCGCCGCGCTACCTCAGCCTACCTCAACCTACTCGGCAACGAAGTGGGGAGGCAAGAAGGGCATTGCTAGAGGAAAGCTCATAGAACGCTGCATAACCCGTTATGAGTTGCGGCGATGCCCTTTCACCATCTACAGTTCGCTCTTTTACAGTTCTCTCATGTCGCTCTTCCCCGTTCTCTGAAAGAGGAAAGCAGATGGTAGCACCGCCTCCAAAGGGGATCGCCGCAGCCTAGTCTCTAACCTCAGAGTGGTGACGCTCTGACGACCGATTTTCTGCCGAGTAGCGTATCCCGCCTGGAAGCGTGTAGATGCCGACGTGGCTGTGAAGCTTCTGGTTTTCCAGTCTAGGTTTCGACAGGCAATGCCGGAATTCCCATTCAAGACATTCCATCAGATAAACCCCAGCATCCTCTCAAGTACACACCTTCTTACTGCCCCGTTGGCCTCCACGAGGTCCTGCTCGCTCCACCTTGTAGACGGGAGGCGCTACGGAGTGCACTGCGGCACTCTACCCCCCCCTTCCCGTCCCTCTCGCCCCAATCACTCACTGACGCCCTGCCCTGTCCTCTCTCCGCACAGGCTGTGGGAGGAGCTGGACGCCTTCAAGGAGCAGAACCGACGGCAGGAGGGCAAGCCGGAGTACATCTTCTATGATGGGCCGCCATTCGCGACCGGTCTGCCGCACTACGGTCACATCCTGGCGGGCACCATCAAGGTATCGCCCGCCCACGCCGCCCCACCCGCCCGTTGGCCGCCCTAAGCGGCCTCCGCACAGGCGCCTCACCGCACTGCGCGTGTCGCACAATTCTGCAGGATGTCGTGACCCGATTCGCCGCATGCAATGGCTACCACGTCACACGCCGCTTTGGCTGGGACTGCCACGGCCTGCCCGTGGAGTACGAGATTGACAAGGCGCTCGGTGCGACCCTCCCTTGCCCCTCCCCTTTCTCACTTCTTATACCACCATACACCACCGCCCACATTGTTCGCCCGCCCCCCCCCCCCCCCCCCCCCCAAAAAAAAGAAAAAAAGAAAAAAAAGAAAAGAACAACAGCCATGATGATGCACCCCCACGCTTGCCGCTTGCCTCTCTTCCACACCGTCCTGAGCACCCCCCCCCCCCCCCCCCCTGTGCTGCCAGGCATCAAGTCGCGTGAGGATGTGCTGGCCTACGGCATCGGCAACTACAATGAGGAGTGCCGCAGCATCGTGATGAGGTGCCCCCCCCCCCCCCCCCCCCCCTCGCCATCCAGCCACTCTATCGCTTGGCCTGGCCCTGGCCGCCGGGCGCCATCTGACCTGGGCTGCCATTGCATGATGCCCACGATGTCCCATGATGCCTGTGATGTGGGACATGCTGTGGGTGGCACTGCGGATGCCTCAGGAAGCAGCGTAGCATGAGCATCCGGGGCAGCACCGTGGCAATGCGGATCCGTTAAGGCTGTCATGGCTGAGACGCCGCCGCTGCCGCCGCGCGCTCTGCCGGCGGGCGCAGGTACTCCACCGAGTGGCGCGACACCATCACGCGGCTGGGCCGCTGGATCGACTTTGACAACGATTACAAGACGATGCAGCCCAGCTTTATGGAGAGCGTCTGGTGCGAGCTGCCAAACCCCCCGCCCCCTTTGCCCCTCCCCCCCCCCCCCCCCCCCCCACCACCAACGCCCACCCGCTCACCCTCCCCTTTCTCCCTTTAACCTGCCGGGGCCGTAGCGGCTGACGGTGCGGATGGGCGCGGCGCAGGTGGGTGTTCAAGTCGCTGTGGGACAAGGGCCTCGTGTACCGCGGCTACAAGGTCTGCCTCGCCCCGCCCTGCTCCACCTCCTTCCCCTGAGTTCCCCCATCCTGCCATCACCCCGATAGCCCCATGCTGACATCTTACTGAGAGAGAGAGAGAGAGAGAGAGAGAGAGAGAGAGAGAAAACAAGCCTGTGCGCCGGTCGTGTAGTTAGCGCCCCGACCTACCTGCCGGTGGGCATCGCAGTCACCATGCTTGAACGGAGGGGGCAGGGGAAGGGGGTCTGATGGTATGTGTGCTGGCATGTGGCGCCCTTCTGTGTGGGCAGGTGATGCCGTACTCCACGGCGTGCGCCACGCCGCTGTCAAACTTCGAGGCGGGACAGAACTACAAGGACGTGAACGACCCCGCGGTGATGGTGTGCTTTCCGATGGACGGCGATGCCGATGGCGCGTCCCTCATTGCGTGGACCACCACGCCCTGGACGCTGCCCTCCAACCTCTCGCTCTGTGTCAACGCCGACTTTGACTACGTCAAGGCAAGCACCCGCCCCGCACCATTGCCATCCCTGACTTTATCCACTGGGCTCCGGCCCCGAGGCGCCTGCCACTAGTTTCTGTGCATGGAAGCTCTTGCTTGTGTGGGCATCGCCGACTGAGCCTCCGCCAACCACTCTGCTGCACTGGTGCATGACACCCGCAGGCAAAGGACCCCAAAACGGGCGCCGTCTACATCTTTGCCGAGAGCCGTATGGCGCATATCCCAGGCGCTGTCCCGAAGAAGAGCAAGAAGAAGAAGGGCGGCGAGGAGGAGGACAAGGACCAGGCGAGCCCCCCCCCCCCCCCCCCTTTGGCGCCCCACCCCCAAGCTGTGTGTGCTCATCTTTCCTCACTTGTCCCTGCCCCGGCCCCTCCCTGTCTGCGTCCTTCATCACTGCCTGACGGCCTCCCCTGCCTCCCCCTGCTGACCTGCGCACAACAGGGCTTTGAGATCATCGCCAAGTTCAAGGGCAGCGAGCTCAAGGGCAAGACCTACTCACCGCTGTTTCCATACTTTAGTGCAATGAAGGACACCGGCGCGTTCAGGTGAGACCCCCCCTGCTCCCCCCTCCCCATTCTTAATTCCTGGATGAACACCACGTGGTCCACAGGATCACACTGCGGATCCTAGTGACGCTGTCTAGCCTGAGGGCCTCGTTCACGTTCATTCCTTCTCCCGTCAGACGTGCCGTTGTCTGTGATGGTGTTGGTGGGATTTCCCAGCAGCAAAGTGCTGACATATGATGCAGAAAAGATAAGGCAGAAGCCGAACGTTCACGTGTGGAACAATCTAACATTTGTATTCGTATTCTGATGTCACCGCACCAGCTGCCGTTGCTGCCCCCCCCCCCCCCCCCCTCGGGGGCTGCTCCAGGTGCTCGCTTTCGATGCGACTCGCGCTGTCGATGCGACATGCCGGTCGATGCTCTAAGCTCCCCCCCCCCCCCCCCCCCCCTCCCCTCTTTCGGCCCCCCTTTTCATCCCCCTCTGTACGCCAGGATCTGCTGCGACGCCTACGTGACGGACGACAGCGGTACCGGCGTCGTGCACCAGGCGCCCGCCTTTGGCGAGGACGATTACCGCGTGTGCATCGACAACAAGATCGTGGACATCACGGAGCTGCCCTGCCCGCTGGACGCCGGCGCGTGCTTTGTGGACCCCGTCACCGACTTCAAGGGAATGTGTGTGCACCCTCCTTTGGCCCTTGCTGCTGTGAGAAACGTCCTGCGGCCGCTGCTGCTATGACCCTACTGCCCTGCTTGTGATGCACCGAATCCGATCTTGCTAACGCCTGATCGCGCCCTGTGTTGCGTCTGCGCCATGCCCAGGCACGTGAAGGAGGCGGACAAGCACATCGTGGCGCACATCAAGTCGGCCGGCCGCCTGTTTGACGTGGCGCAGCTCAATCACTCGTACCCCTTCTGCTGGCGCTCCGACACGCCCCTCATCTACCGGGTAACGCCCCCCCCCCCCCCCCCCCCCACTCCCCCCCCCACCCACCTTCCTTTTCTGTGCTCTGATCCATCACAGGCTACAGCTCCGGCTAACCCTCCTGTCCCCTCCTCTCTTCCTTTGCCTGGCGTGCTGTCTTGCAGGCGGTGCCCTCCTGGTTTGTCAAGGTGACCGCCATTAAGGACCGCCTGCTGGAGAACAACGCCAAGACGTACTGGGTGCCGTCGTATGTGAAGGAGAAGCGCTTCCATAATTGGCTCGAGAACGCGCACGACTGGAACATCTCCCGCTCCCGCTTCTGGGGCACCCCCCTGCCCATCTGGTGCGTGCCCGGGAAGTCCACCCAGCGTGGCACCCCCCCCCCCCCCCCCCCTGTCTCCCCAGATGTCCAACCCGTTGTTGCTGACATCGTTTGACTGCGCTCCAGGGCGAGCGAGGACCTGGAGGAGATGGTGGTGGTGGGCTCCGTGGACGAGCTCGAGAGACTGTCCGGCAAGCGCGTCACGGACCTGCACCGCCACTTCATCGACGACATCACCATCCCCTCACAGCAGGTGCCTCCGCCACACCCTCAGCGCAACTCCACCCCCTCTGCCAGCTGCACATTGGCTGCTGGCATCAGGAGATAGCACCAGCTGTGTGTGTGTGTGTGTGTGTGTGTGTGTGTGAAGTATTACAGCAAGTCTTTCAGGGGCAGCAACTCGCCCTGACCTCCAGGAACAGTGACACGTGATGCTGACAAGATAAGGCAGAAGCCGAACGTTCACGTGTGGAACAAACTCTAACATTTGTATTCGTACTCTGATGTCACTCTGGAAGGGGCGCATCCCCCATCAAGGGCCATGCTGGGATGTACCCCAGCGAGGTTTGTATGTAACAGGGCGGAGGGGAGTGATGTACTGTTGTAGGTGGGGGGTTTGCGCCTGGATGGCCTGGCAGGTGATGCTGAAAAGATATGGCAGAAGCCGAACGTTCACGTGTGGAACAACATCAATTTCAATTCTGATGCCAAAGTGCGCCACGCCGGTGTTTTGTGTGTGTGTGTGTGTGTGTGTGTGTGTGTGTGTGTGATTTAGGGGCGCCCTGGGAGGGGTGACTCGACGCCGGGTGACACTTGATGCTGACAAGATAAGGCAGAAGCCGAATGTTCACGTGTGGAACAAACTCTAACATTTGTATTCGTACTCTGATGTCACCTGGGGCGCTTGAAAACCCTTTTTAAATACACCCGATGGCCACCGGTTCGGGATGCGAGTCGTGGTCCTGTCTGAACACAACGCGTGTGGATTCTACCATAAAAACTGAACAATCCAACGCTGAAACCGGTGGTCCTCTCCCCTGAAGCGCTGCCTCCGCCGCAGCGCCCATGCCTTGCCCCCCCCACCCCCCTTTGACGACCCCTCTCCCCGCTGTTGCCCCCCCTTCTCCGTTGCTGCCCGCAGGGCAAGGGCGACCTGCGGCGCGTGGACGACGTCTTTGACTGCTGGTTCGAGTCTGGGAGCATGCCGTACGGGCAGCTGCACTACCCCTTTGAGAACAAGGTGCGGCGTTCATGTGACCGCTCCAGCTAGAGGCCGCGATCAAGGCTGGCCTGGCTGACTCCGCTTGCACACCGCCTCCAGCCCCCCGCCCCCCTGCTTCCCCTTCCTGAGCAATGCCCGCCAACCCGTCGTTGCAGGAGCTCTTCGAGGCGGGCTTCCCTGCCAACTTCATTGCGGAGGGGCTGGACCAGACGCGGGGCTGGTTCTACACGCTGATGGTCCTCTCCACCGCCCTCTTTGACAAGCCCGCCTTCCAGAACCTGGTGGGCCCCAGCCCTCCTTGCCAGCCCTCATTCCGCGGCCATGCAGATGACATCCACACATAGCACATTCACTCTTTGGATGCGTGTCATTTGTCATCACCCGCTTTTACCTCCGTGTCACTCTGCGTACGATTGAATCCGGCAACGATTCCCCGACATGCGGGTTGCTGCGCTTTTAGCGGTTTTACTGATATTATTGTTAGCGCAAATGTGAGCACAAATAAGGGCGCGCCACTGCCGCGTCGTATATAAATATGATTTTGCCCCTTGACTGACTGTTGACACCATGGGCACAATGGAGCAAGACTGCACCACGGGTGCCGACGCACCTATGACAACCCTCATTTCAAGCATCAACTTGGGCTTGTATGCCACCT